>JBAMYA010000023.1:9063997-9096714 GCA_037176975.1 Arrhamphus sclerolepis | reverse complement strand
CCCCCCCCCCCCCCCCCCCCCCCCCCCCCCCCCCCCCCCCCCCCCCCCCCCCCCCCCCCCCCCCCCCCAACAACATCAACAAAAAATCTACACGCTGGCCATTTGTGTGAGTCTTTGTTGGTTGAAATGAAAGGGGCTGGGGCTTCAAAGCCATGTGTATTAAGTATGCCTTAGCATTGAAATCAATACCAGATGGGACCAAAATCGCTGCAGTTCAGACTCTCCCGCTAACCCCTGCACCAACCTCCCTCCTGTCCTTTCCTTTTCATTGCACGCGCACAAAACCAGACGCTTGACACCAACTGTGAGCACACACAGAAACAAACGCTGATAACAGCGTTCAGCATAGACTCAGAGAAGGCATTTCATCTCTTTATGGATATTTTATAGGCTTAACAGACTTTTATTACACGGTAATGCAGCGCTGGGCCTTTAACATTTTGGCTTGCCTGCTTCAGCTTTGTGAGAATTTTTATTGGTCAAAATGGTCATGCTCTGCTGGAATGATCTTCTGTATTCTTGCTTGTGAGATTGCAGGTAGCCTTCAAACTGTTCACTCAAATGCATTCTTTGCTGTCACAACGCAGCAAGCAGACTCTGACATCTTAACAAAGGTAAACGTCCCTCCACACACCTGTAGTTGCCCTTCTTGCGGAGTTGCTCTTTGAAGTGACCCAAGGTAAGACTGTGACTCTTCATGTTCCTCCGGTAAGGAATCTCCTCTCCACAGAAGAAATATGTCACCACCATCTCCCCACTGCACCCACCAAGACTTCCAAAACCCTTCTTACACCTGTTAAGACACAGAGAAACAGAGAAATGGTGTAAAAGACAGCATGGACACGTGATATTTAAGAATGACCTATAGAAGAATAAGAAACACAGCAGAGACTAAAAATGAACTAGTTTCTAGATGACAGTGGAGGACTGAAAAATAGAGCAATGTCCTGCTATGAGTGTGTGACCCAGAGCCATCAGTAAGAGCGTGTGTGTATGTTGTGAACACACTGAGAAGGGGCACAGCGTTGTCAATTCCCCTTCAGCAATGTCCAAGGCTTTATAGGCTCACTTCAGAGAAGCCTGCTCTGTGCTAAGCTCTGCTCACCCCAGCCGACTGCCAGCTCACTGAAGAACAGCCAGTAAAAATGATACATATATATATGAAAGGGATGGGTCAGTCAGGTGGTACAGTAACACACTACGAACAGCACAAATATACTAGATTCATGCCAGCAGAGACAATTTGTGCATAAAGCTTGAAATAAGATCTGTGAGTTGTATCTTCTCTTTTCGGTGAGTAAAGGTGGGATATGCATATGAGTCTTATGTAGTTTGTCTCAGTATATGTGCAGTCAGGAGTGCAGGTGACAAGTAGGAAATGTTAAAAGGGTCAAGTACACTGGATGTTGGAGGCTATAGCTGAGAAGAGGAGGAGGAGGAGGAGGAAGAGGAGCAGAGAGGAGGACAGGAGAGGGAGGGCGGGACGCTAGAAGCTTCGTACTCTTCTGATTGGAGCCCGGGGCTGATTGCGCTGAGGCTGGCAGGGTTGGGACTGGTGAGAGACAGAGTGGCAGACCCTCCAATCTGGACAGACACTTGGTGGGTCTTCTCTCTCTGAAGACTGGACATCGAATACCTGAGAAGAGATGAGATGTAAAATTGACTGCAACGATCAAAGCCAGACTCCATATTTCATGAAACGCATTCAAGATTTGGCTGCAAGTCATGAACTGCTCTCTGGGTTCTGTACCTCTGCTTGGTGGGCTTGATGGAAGCCTCCTCCAACCTGCGGCACGCCTCCTCCAGTTGTGCCAGAGTGTTTGGAGGGGGCAAAGGGGGCATAGCGGGGTCCTGGATGAATGGCTGAGCTGGCTGGTGGTTACGTAGGTGGCCACAGCTCCCACCGCCACCCCACGTGTGTGTTTGAGTCGATGAACCTCCAAAGGACTTCTTGGTGCTCTGAGCACTGCAAGGAGAGGAGAGGTGTGTCAACAACATGACACTGTGGAACATAAATAAGGATATCTGAGAATAAACACCTGCTCACCTGTGAGATTTGTGCCTGCCCTGACGTTTACTTTCCAAGATCCACTGCAACACATTCTGGGTGGGGTCTGTTATGTCAGTGGGCAGCTGCATGGATCCACAATCCTCCATACACCTTTCTGAAACCCCATCCTCTGCTCCTGAGTGACACACGTGCCTTGACAGAGAGCTGGAACGCCTGGCAAGAAGAGGAGGGGCATTATTTATTTCATATGGCTAAAACAGGAAATAAAAGGACACCGAGTGAAAGACGTTCTGGGACTCACCCTATACTGTTGTCTGTTGAAGCAGCTCCACACATCTCTCTGCCCAGGCTGCGGCTGCGTGGATAAGGCTGACGGGGCTGACATTCGCCACTACTGGAGCACACACTCTGCACCCTGAGAGCTGCCTCCCTTTCAATCTGCTCTTTAGACTTCGGACTTGCGTGGTGGTGGATGTAGTGGTGGTGGATGTGCTTTGTGCTCTGCCTACTGAGGAGTGTCCTGTTGGGGCCCAGAGCCAGACTGAATGGCCCTTGTTCAGAACTTGAGACGGAGGAACTCGAGGGCCCGGGCTTCACTAAAGCCTTGATTCCAAAGCCTCCGTGTGTGACTGGCCGGTGCTCTGGAGAGCTGGAGCGAGGTGAGTGCTGGATCACGGTGGGGGACTGACATCCAGGGGTCTTCAACACTCGAGAAAGGTGCTCATCCAGGATGGCCTGGGGATCCTCGTCAGAGGAGCCAGGAAGGATGGCCAAGGGATGAGGGGAGAGCTGGGGGGCACTTCCAATGATCTCTGTATCTTCCCTTTCCTCATCCTGGTAAAGACCAAGTTTACAAAAAAGAAAAACATCAAACTGATGATGACAACACCACAATTGACAAATTCACTTCTACCACATTGAATAATTTTCAAACAAACCTCCTCGAGCTGCTGCAACCTCTCCTCCAGCGAACTCAATGTGTCCTGCTCCCTCTTCAGTCTCTCCAAACGGGAGATCAGCAGGGTCGCAAACTCTGCAGGTTTCATTGGGACCATCTCCTTGGGAGGACGGTTGGTACGCTATTGAGAGAAAAAGATACATGAGAAGGTGCATTTTCAAGCAAGCTACCACCCCGTCAGTACATTTCATGCTCATGTTGCCTCATCTGACTAAATTCATCTATTGCTTTTTCACCACTGCCAGTAACGATCGGGGCACTTTAACTGGCATGCAGACGACGGGGTTGTTTTAAGGGGCAGCAAGACTGGTTTACACTCATGCCGGGCGAGGCCGCGGCTGGTTCACCCTGTCATCATCAGCAGGCCTCTTTAAAGTCAGCTCACTTCAAAGGCTTCCTAGGCAAATATCAAACACTCAGTGGGGGAGAATAGGATGGTGGAAGAAGAGATGGAGGGATAGACTGATGGGAAGCGGTGGCTTTACATCTAGGAATAAAAGCCACACATCAACAGGGGGTGGAAAAAAGGATGAGGGATTAAATAAATAAAAAAATAAAAGGGATAAGTTGAGATGCAAAGATGTGTGCTCACAGGATAAAATGGAGAAAATGAAGAATTGAAAGAAACAGATAAATGAGCTAAAACAGGGTGGAAGATCAGAAAGGTTGAGGTAATTTATTCCCCCACCTTGTCACACACAGAGTTCTTTCAAGTTACAGTATTGTGACAGTATGAGTGTGTGTGTTCACACACATCTTAAATTATTTGCATTTTTTTGTACTCGGGCTTTCTTGATTTTCCTTCCTCTTTTTTTTTTCTCTTCGACTTCCCATGTCTCTTTGTAGTCAGGATAAAGGGGATAAAAAAAAAAAAGAGAAAAAAGAGGGGGTGTCTGATGGTGCCTGGGGCTGGTGCATCATGGGAATGGCAGCCCTCTCCACAATCAGATGGGAACAAAAAAATAATAATAATAAAAGCAAAAATAAAACAAAAGGGAGATGGTGAGAAGAGTGATGAGACTGGATTTTGTTCACATATAAAAAGCAGCTGCTGCATACTTCATTGTGCTGAAAAAGTGAGGGTTAAGTCAAGTTTACTTTAACAAGCTGCTTCTGTTACAACTACTTTTGTAAGTTGTTCTCCTGTCTCATATTTGGACCCCGTTCTTCTCCAGAACTGAAGTTAGTTTCTCCTGAGCCTTGAACTACCCAAGTCTGCTCTGACCTGCTGAGAGCTCACATGACATGCTTAGACTCTTCCCTCAGATCCCTCACTTTTAGGGGAGGGGTCCCGGCAGAGCATTTTTGTGTGTGGAGGGGGGTGGCAGTTCTGTGGAAAAAAAAAGGGGGCCAGCTCTGCTGGAAGTTGTCACTTCCCAGTGCGTTTGCTCCATTCATCTGTGGATCAAAGCGCTGCGTGTGCGTGCACGTGCATGTGAATTTGAGTATCTTTGTGTTTTTTTTTTTTTTTTTTGTTGAGGAACCAGGCTGATTTCAGAGCCCTTGGGATAAAGCGGCAGAGATCTTCCTCATCTCTCCCAACTCTCCATATTTACAGCATCGGTAGGGAAGAAAAACCCTGGTGTGTTCCGAGCGCTGTGGCGATAAACAGCTTAGAGACCTCCCCATCTCCCGCAGACTTCAAGGAAGCCTAATGGGGGTGTAGGTGACACCAAAGGTAGGGAGGGAGCTCATGTTTGTATGTGCGTGTCTGAGTGGGAGGCTGGGTCTTTGACGTTACTCCTCAGATCTTTGCTGGTGTTGTTGAATTGAGAATGCCAAATACAGTTTGCTCTGTACTATTCATAGAACCAAGAGAGACCCAGAGCGAGGGTGGTATGGAAATTACACTGTGGGACCCAGGTTCAAAAAGATTTGTGAGCATGTGTATGTGCAGCTATGTATGTATGTGTTTTTACACTTACAGGGAAAGCAGGCAAAGAGACCTGGCTGTTCATCCTCATGTTGCGCTGCATCTCCCTCTGTAGCTGTTTCTTGGAGCCCAGTTTATACGGAGGGATGCCGTCTCTGGAGGCACACAGACAGATCACAAAGGTCAATTGCCCAATCAGATACATCATTAAAGACCACAGTCATTCAGGAAAAAGCTTGTTAGCCACCAGGATAGATCAAACACGTTTCAAGCAAGAAGAAAAAACAAAATCTAATTTATTAATTCTCCAATCCATTTTGCTTTTCATCTTTCAGACTTAATCTGGGAACAAAAACGAGCTTCTGAGGTAAATTGCGTCAGAATTTCTGGTCTGTGTACATGTCAGAGCAGATCAGGCTGTGGGGTTCTGAGTGGGTCGGTAGGAGGTTTTATTTGCCCTAGAAATTACGTTCATTTTCAGCTCTGGTTCCAGCACAACACGGGGTACCCTGCTAGCTGTTTCCTTTTAACATCACACACACTCCGCAGCCACAGTGTGTTCTGCTCCACTGGACAGAAATGGTGTCAGTGTTACCATTCCTCTACTGAATTTACATTAAGCAATGGAGGCAGTTAGCATTAGCCACTGATGATACTTATTCCAAAGGGTTGCTGCAAGACAGCACCCAAGGGTGTAGCTAACCTGGTTAAATTTTTTCAGAGAATCTGACCGGATGAAAGATTAAATCAAACAACCGACAACCAAGCTCAAGCTTAAGCTCAAAAACTTGACTGTAAAACAGTGTCTTTTGTCCACTGCTGTAACAGCAGTTTCCTGGTGACCTAGCCTAACTGAGGAGCACTTTTCCACTTTTGCTTTGAAATGCCACAGTCATGCGCATGAGCCCCTCCCACCACCACCACACTCCCAATCTTCATTTGGCAAGCGCTGCCGCAGCCAGCCTCTGATCTCCGCACATCAAAAGGCTGGTTTGTAAGATAAGGTAATGTTTGAAGTCTGCGCAGCTACATTCCCCAGCGTCCAAGCAAATCCATAAATAAGATATAAGCAAAAATCCCCCCCTTCACCACTCTCTTTCTCTTCCCAACCAACCGCCTCCTCCCCCGGTGCTTACTTCCCCCTTTTCTATTTATTTCTTTATCTGTAAATGAGATTCAAATGTTTATGGGTCTTTTTAACTGACCTACAGAGAGACAGATATTCTGATCAAGGCCAAAGCGGGCAGGAAATGAGGTGGGGAAGTTGTGTCCCTGCGGCCCGGGCTTTGAAGCTGCACTGGGCAAAGTACAGCAGAACAGGACTATATGTGCCTCTGTCTCTTTTGACTGTCAAGAGATATGGGACTCCCCATTGTAAAAAGGAAAAAAAAGGATTTACAGCCGTCATATTTTTTTGTGCAGTTGAGCCCAATAGCTGCACTGCACATCAGCATGTCAGCCTTTGTATTTCTTCAGCTTGGCCATAGTTGACCTTGTTGTTTGACTGATAGGATTCATGTAGGTCTGGTCACCTCCAAAATGGCATGAGATTAACAACGGCTTGGACACAGTTTTTTTCTGGTTTCTGTCTAAAAATGATGGGCTCTATACACAATAGGTAGCACTTTGTTTCTATAATTAAACACTGACAATATTGGGGCAATCTCGGTCCCAGTGTCTTGCCCACGACACTGTGCGGGGATTGAGATCTGACTGGTGTGACTCTACCTGCTGACGCACAGCTGCCAGCTGACCTTAGTGCCCCTGGCCTTGAGTTGTGCTTCGCACAATGACTTCATGGCACCTTGAGGAACATGTGATTATGCAAAGTAATCCTTTATGAGAACGAGGGCTCAGGCACGTACACAGATAAGCTTAAATCACATGTACACAGTGGCAAAACATGAGCCATTTATCAATTTGATTGATTAGCGAGCCCAAAAGGCAGCAAACAGACAGCTCGTCTGACAACTGACCAGTCATCTCAAGTCACTGAGAATACAAAAATAACAAAACATTATACATAACTAAATTAATCTTGTGATACATATTGTTATGTTGGAAGCAATAGCATCTGAACTTAAGATTGGTGTATTTTAAAATCCCTTTATCCTACAAGTCTCATTTAAACTAAATAAATAAATGAATAAATATCAGATATAATTTCTATAACCAAAGATTCAGTGACTTGCAGGTTGCGGTTGAACATAAAGCAGTTGGCTTAAGAGACTGGGAGGGAAGAAGACCCAAAGAAAATTAATGCAGCATGATTCCAAAACAGTAAAGTGCGAAGATGTTATCTCTAATAAATGCGGGCAAAGTTAGCTTGGTTTCTCTCTCGCATCTTCTGATATTCGACCAATTCAATTATTCATCAGTTAACTGGAAGAAGTAAGAAACAGATCAGCTGATGTTGAATCAGTGTCCATTAAATGTAAACCTAATGTATTAACTTAGAAATTAGTTACTTCTCATTGACCCTTTGCCACATCCCGACCTCTGTGGTATGTTATTAAGTGTTTAGGGGGCCACAATCGGTCGCTATTTGCACTACAGCAAACCTCTCTTCCAGTCTGGCTACAGCTCTAACAGCCAACTGAAGGCAGGTGTCAGTTAATGTCTTTTGGACTTCCACAGCACCTCATTCTCACACAGACAAGCGTGTTTGGAAAGAATTCACTTACACACTGCTGTCAGTCACACTCATGGCGTCGTCAGTCAAGGCATCACTGGAAACCTCGCTGTCGTTGGTGCTGCTGACGGGGGCAAAAGAACCCGCATGGCAGGGGTTCAGAGAGTCTCCTCTCTTGTATGATCTGGGGAGGTTACAACAACAACAACAGGCATAAAATTATCATTAATACAACTCTATGAAACAGAAAGACAAGTTAGTGACATGTTATTTCTACTGCCTGAAGAGTGAGTTGAATTCATTTCTCACGTTAATGATCTGAGATCAAGGTGGGTTGTGTTTTTATGTGTTTCGGTGATTAGATTATTAAACGCGTGGATATAACCTTGTCGTCTGCTGCCAAACAACTGTAATGAATAAATGTGACAGGCTAGTTTGGGGCCTGGTAAACTTCAGCTGCACTGGGAAAACTTCTTAAATGCCCCACAATTTCTCTTTCCATTCCTCTCATCTACAGTCACTCTTTCCTCAGCATACATGTCCTGCTGTGTTTGCATTCTTGCCATGGTACAAGAGGAAAAGGGGGGAGTGATCCCCCACCCCTTCCTCTGAAAAAGTATGGAGTGGAAGCATGAGAGTGTGTCAGAGAAGGAAAGAAAGGGGAGAAAGGGAAGAAGGGGGGTCTCCATGTGGAGGGAGAGACCCAGCATGACTAAAGCTGCAGGCCCCCAGCTCTAGACTGACCTTCAGAGGGGCTTGCAAAGAGTCAGGTATTTAACACAGCTGGCCTTGCATTCTTCCCTCCCTGCCTCTCTTTCACCCCCTCATTTATCCTTTCTCCTCCCTCCCTTTCTTTCATGAGTTGCACTACCCCCTCCTGTCGCTCCCCCTCCTCCCCCTCTCCCTCTGTCCTTCCTTTCCGCTCTCTTTCCCCTCACTTTCGCTCCAAAAGCATGCCTCGTAGTCCCCATCCCTGAGTTTTCAAAAGGAAAAAAGATAAAAGTGGAGGAGGCGGAGGGGGTTGGATGGTGTGTAGTGGGTGGGTGGGGGGGCTGCAAAGGAGAGAATCAGAGGAGAACTGACACAAACAAGAAGAGAGGAAAGAAGAGAGAGTGAGAGGGAGGGGAGGAGGTGGTGGTGAGCTGTTGATTCTGTACTGTAGCAGCTGCCGTTCAGAGTTGTTTTTTTTTTTTTTTAAGAGAACCTGACTCAGATGAGATGAGGTGAAGGGAGGCGAGAAGGAGACACGAGTCCCACAGGTTTTGAATACGTTTGGTAACAATAGGAGGGGCGAGGAAGGGACTGGGGTCCATGTGAAAAGAGGGCTCTTCTACCAGTTTGGCCAACACTAAAGGAAAGCTCCCAACACTCCTGCCAAGCTGTCAATCTGTGTTCCCCTTCAAACTGAGATTTACTTCACTTGACATTGTAAAATTGAGCAACAATTTGTGCAAAAATCTTTAACTAAATCAGAAAGAATAGAAAAGGCAATATAGGAGCATCTAAATGGAACCTTTGCTTCAAAGTGCCATCTATAGAGCTGCAAAAGATTTATAACTCTGTCAGTGTGGTACAGGAGGAGGCATAGCATAGCAATGTCATCATCTATTATTTGCTGGCTGGGGCCACAGCCAGCCCCGCTCTGTGAACTTTTCCTCTGGAAGACGATCCCTCTTTCTGCGGAACCATTTCAAAGCCCCGGAAATCCAGGCGAGCGCCAGCAGAGGGCTGCTGCTGGAGACACAGAGGGGAGAGAGGGGCCAGGGAGTCCAGGACAGACAGGACTCCCCCCCTCACCCCTACCCCCATTTTTTTTCTTTGCAAACTTTGGAGAAAAGCACGTGTTGCACTTCTGCACATGATGAAAACCTGTTTCGGCTGCCTATGGAGCTGGACTAACCTAGTGTGATTTCTGCTTTCTTGCACACCAGGATGTGAATTCAAAATAAAAGGGTGTTGCAAACATACCTGTATCCTCTCTCCATCACGTCCACGGCCCTTACTGGCATGGGGGGCCTCTGCCCCTTAGCTGACAGTCCAACCAGAGCTCTGGCTTTGAAGTCACAACTCCACTCCTCCTCTTCGTTAAGCGTGGGCAGGTATCCACAAACAACTTTCAGGTTGCCCAAAGCGCTGGAGGTCACGTGACTCGGGTTTTCTCCACCGGTCCTCACGTACTCCAGGTAAATGTCGGAGCTCAGGAACATCTGGTATGCGTTCTCCTCCATGTTGGTTTGGATCTCCGTCTGCGCCTGGTCGAACATGGCAGAGTCTATATGTTGCTTCTTAATATTATCCCGTATGAAGGTCTTAGTTGCGGGCTTGAGCTGTTTGGCAACAATACTGCTGTTTTCGATGTAGCGCTTGTAAATAGCTTTGGCCACTCTATGCGTTTTGGTATCCTTTAGGTCCATTTGCCTGAAGCCATTGCAGGCGTACCAAAAGTCCAAAGTGTCGACACATTTCTCTCGCTCCAGGAATGTTCTGAAAAGAAGAGCACCGTCCTGGTCCCCCAGGAGAGAGTGCAAAGACTTTGTCCACCGGGAAAGCGGCGAATCCGGGGAAGCACTCCCCTCTGGCTCCCCAAGACCATCCTCGTTCCTCCTTGCGGAGGATCCCGGAGAGCCGAGAACAACCTTCTCCAGGGGTTTCATCACTGCAAGTTTACCGGGGTAGCAGGGCGCCTCGCCCTCCTCCCCAGGCACCGGGGGTCGAGGGGCATCTTCGCGAAAACTACTGGCGATATGGTCCATAAGCGCCCGACTCATGGCTGTGAAGGCAGCGGGAGAGCCTGTGAGCTGTTCCTCCTCTGAGCTCCTACTGTAATCTCCTCACTCTCTTATGTCAGCAGGGGGGCTTCTCTCTGGCTGCCCGTCTTCTCTCTGAAACACAAAGTATTGATCTAATCAAAACCAGATCCGCCCCAACTTCAAAGAGCCACAAGCAAAGTCTTTTTTTTTAAAGACAGTAACTCGTTTAAAAAAAAAAAAAAAAAAATATATATATATATGTAGCCTATTTCACAGAAACACACCAACACGGTGGAAACTGGAGGAAACGCAGCATTACATAAACACTTCTATCCTGATCTTTGCTGGTACAATGCAAATTAACGAGAGATTTGCAGCAGCGATTTTTCCCAATAAGTGACATTTATCCTTCAACTCCAGATCATCGCGCTTCCGGATGAATCACCCATGATTTCGGGACAGCTATAAGCACATGACACTTTTTGGGGGGTCATTTATAGAGCTCAACATCTCATCGTGAGCGACTGAAATTGAACCTCCACCTGTAGTACCTGTAGGACATCGATGCGGGATAAACTCTAAGTGATGGAAAACGTGACCAAAATAGTGAATGGAGTTGACTGGCTGCTGCTGGTCAGTCTCAGCCTGCTCCACTGGCAGAAACGCTCTAGTTGTACACAGTTTGTTACAAATGCATCCGAAAGTTAACGTTAAAAGGTAGCCGAGGCTCATATACAACAGCCCGGTTGTCACTTTTTTAATGACCATAACGGCCACAATGCGCCAATGTCGAACATATGGGAAGAAAAAACAAAACAAAAACAGCAGCTCAAACAACTACAGCCGCTTCTCAGGGGAAAAAAGTGTACTATTACAACCGAATTCAAGTTAATTTGGACAGCAAGTGTCTTTTAAAATGACTCAAATACCACCCCCCAAAAATACGTCTAACCCAAGCACACCACATTCTCACATCTCGTAGGGGGAGCAATTGCTCGACAAGAAACGAGTCCTTCTGAGAATTTCTTACTTTGAAAATTTAAGTCTGAAATCAAATACATTCACTGAGAAAATAAAGTGAATGGTACAGGGACGACACGGTGGGTTTTTAATCTTTAAACGCAAGAAAAGCGGTTAATTTTCCCCAGAACATTACTTCAAAGGGCGACTCAACAGCACATCAAAGAGAACTCCAATGGGGGCAACTTTGAGGAGGCACGCACTCGTCTAACTTACCATCGATCCACGAGTTGGCTCTTTCAAATTAAACTCCAGGTTTTTTTATCCTCAAAACGCGCGTATAATCCACATTTTCGGTCTCCAAAACGCGTCCAAATACGGTCCGTTCGGGTTTGAGAAGAAAAATGCACTCAAGAGGAAAAGATATCGCTTTCCCCCTCCTCCTTTTCTCCTCCCTGTGCTTTCAGGCTGCCATGCCGCACGGAAGCTCTCTCCTGTAGCCTCCTCCAACACCAACTGAGCTGAGAGGCTGGAGTAGCGCACTTCAAAGTCAGGAACCGACCGCCTGGTCCCGACAGCTACATAAAAAACAATTGTAGTTTTCTCCGTCCGAAAAAAAAGAGAAACAAGTGGTGTGTGTTTTTTCCCTCGAAGATGTCGTAATCACTCGAGACAAAGCATATCTTAAAGGTCTATTGATTTATTTTACGACCAGCGAGTTTTAAAAATATGTTTAGTTAATCTTTTCCTAGATCGTGAAGTTGCAGCTACAGCGTGAGGACCTTATCAAAGACAGGCAATCTTGAGCCAACTCCCTGAGGGCTTGGAGCGTCAGAAGTAACTGATCTGCCGCCCCAGCAGCATTATCGTTACAATCCCTCTGTTGCCACATATACTTTAAAGACGTAAGGATCTTCTCTCTGTTGCTCCATAGTTTTTTGTTTTTCAGTTTTACCCATTGGGGTTGCAGAATGCATGAATCAGGGTGCACAAAATAACACATTTATTAACTTTTTGTCCGCATGAGCCCCCGTTTGATTCTCATTGAAAAAGACCACATCTGTTTCCTATTGCAGGATTTAAAGACCTGCCTAAGAACACACCAAAATAACAAAAGTTTCATGTCTTGTGAAGACAAACATAAAGGACTATCACTTCACATCTAGACTACTTTCCTGCAAGTGTTTTCACTCTACAGCTCCTACCAGTGGCAACATACACGCACAGCAGATACAAACATCTGCCCACTGAGGAAAAAGTCATTATATTAAAGCTACACATAACTTCTTTGCATCTCTGAAAGTGCAGTTTTTCACTGCACAAATTCCTACCAGAGGTAGCATGAATAGGAGGTGAAAAGCCCTTAGAATGCTCAGACACCCAATATACATCCATTCAAAATTTGGATGCAGAGAGGACATTTTGGACACTTCCTTTATTTGCACAGCACTGACTACAGTCACCAGTGATATTAATGGGGTGTGTATTGCGCACAGTGTTCTGGATGGGTCTTTAGTGTTAAAAGAGGTCACCACAGGAGATCTTTTGTACCAGGTGACTGATTATAATCTGGCAGTGGACATGGCTCCAAAAGTACAGTACAAAGACCGCAAACACTTTAATCAGCCTTTTTTAAAATTCTTGCTAAAAGCACTAGAAACTTTCCCATCAATGTCACACTTCCTTTACAAGGTGATTAAAAAAAAAGGAAATAACTCTTGATAAGTCCACGGTGATGCAGGGAATTAATCATCATTCAAAAGCCACTTTAACACCTTCAAATTCAGAGTGCTGAACAAAAACATCCCAGATATCAAACTTCCTGTACCTGCAAAAGATCAACAGCTGGGGGCTTTTGTACTCAAGGGATATGTGGAAAACTTGTGCAAAGGCTCCAAACATGAATTTGAAAAGAGAAGTTATAACACCTTGACACCACATGTTGAGGGCAAATTAAACTAGTTTGCAAAGGGCCAGAGATGTTGAAACAGTTCCAGCTAATCAATAAATTCTCTGAACATGCAGTAGATATAAGGGCTCAACATCTGTATTATCTTAAAGGAATACAAATGGATCAGTCACTGCAAATGGTGGTGCTTATAAATGAGTAGTTTCACTGATTAGACATATCTGTGAGGACACTGACAAAGTATCAGGGATGACGTGGCTCAATGTGCAGAACAGGTCATCCTCCAACTGGAGGGCTGGATTCCCAGTACCACCACATATCTAAGCGGAGGGGTGAAAAGAACGTGGACAAACTGAGAAATGTACTACATAAGAGTAAGTGAGTGGATGGCTTACAAATTAAAGCCGGTAAATCTTTCGTCTGGAACTGTGCCAGAAATGAGACACTAATGAACAAGACTTTAAATTTAGCCTGCATGTACGCAATTTGTTACCTCATAAAAGCTATCTGCACAGGTGACATTTCTCAGATATACAGATCAAGTGACTAATATTCAGAGAGCTCCCCTGACAAAGTTAGTCTGTTAACTTTGGAGGGCCCAGGTTGACCTCTGACAGTAAACACAACAGGATGGAAACCATCTCCATGGTAATGGTGTGGACCCCCTGCCTGTACCTGGGGCCAGTTGGGCCCCTGTGTCCTGCCTTGTCCACCCCCTCAGTAGTTCATGGGAGGTCCCTATAGGTCAGGTCCTTGCAGCTTTCCCTCAGGAGCTGACCTCAGCTCTGTGACTGGCCTGAGACCAGGGGTGTCCTTGGTTCCTTTCCCCATAAAAAAGACCTTTGAAAGAGGGCTCCGAGGGGAAGGGTTATGGGACGTAACTGTCCTTCTTTATGAGGAGATATTATTACATAGACAGGTCAAACTCAGACTGACTACAAAGAGCAGTATAAATAGAGACAGAAGGAACTGCGTAAATCACCAGTGATTTGTCTGTTATTTGTTTGCATGTGCATCACGCCCCCCCCCAAAAAAAAGTTTGAGTTTTTTTGATCTTATCTAAATTGGTATTTGATTTCAAAAACAAATCCTCCAATCTGATAATTTCGGAGGACTGGAGATAGTTTTTTTCTTTTTACGACAGTGGTTTCCTGATTGGCCTTGACATAAGTACAACGGTCCACCTCAGCCAGTCGCAGCCATAAACACTTAGAGAGAGTGTGTGAGTGTTTACCGGTGCCGTCCTCTATGTGCTGCAGCTCTGTGATCAGTAACTGCTCTCAATTACAGTATTGTGTGTTGTTCCTTTTCGGCTTGGGGTTAAACTCTTTGCAGACCCCTTTGAAGTACTCATCCCTTTATCTCAAGCCAGAGACAAGAATTTGGGGGAGGACAATGGAAAATGAAACCAAGAGGGAAGCTTATGGCAATTATCAACCAGGGCCATGAGGAGGAAGTCAGCTTGCATAGAGAGAAGATAAAGAGAGTAGGAGCCTGCCAATGTAGGACAGGGGGTTACTGTTTCAAGTTTGTTTGGTGTGTACACACCCCAGGCGACAATCGACTGCAGAGCGAGAGGAAATGGAGGCCACCTCTTCAAAGTAAGTGACAACAGCGGGACAATGGCCTCTGAAGGGAGCAAGAAGCTAATGAGAGGAGCTGCAACAGAGGCTGTGACGGTGAATGGGGTCAACATAAGTAAGGACCAAGTGATGGCATGAAGAGTTTGGAAGAAGGATGGAGGAGAACTGTGAGAGAAGTGCTGTTGTCAGCAGAATCAAATGGCATGCAGTGAGCTGGGGAAGATACAATTAAAGTGTGGAGTTAAGACAGGCTTTGAAGTTGGACATGGTGCATAATACCCTTAAAAGTTAAGGAAGGGCAACAGCTCGCAAGTATGTTATGGGGCTGTTTTGAAAGAGGAAGAAGAGGGGAAAAAAGAACAAGTGGTGGGGGGGTTTGTTTTTGAAAGAGTTCAGTTTGAGGGGAATAAAGTTGGATTTCAAACACCAATTGGCCCCAGAAGGATGTTTTTTTCTTCTTCTTCTGCTGAAGAGAGAATGGTAAGAGTGAGTGCGAATATGCACCTACCTGTGAATTTTGATAACATGGATGAGTGTGTTAAAGATGAAAGAAGGAAAAGATAAATGTGCCAGATAGCAGAACAGGATCCGAGACAGGTGAGAGAGAAGAGACTATGAATGAGACATGAAATAAGAAGGAAATTGGTAGGGAAGGAAGGCAGGGAAGAAATAAAAGAGTAAAGGAAGAAGGGGGGTGTTGAAGGTTATTTATTGGTTTTTTTCCCCTTCTTTTTAATCCCATTTTGCGCTTGACTTTTAAGTCTACCAATGTATA
The DNA here is from genome assembly GCA_037176975.1 of Arrhamphus sclerolepis. Lineage (NCBI taxonomy): Eukaryota > Metazoa > Chordata > Actinopteri > Beloniformes > Hemiramphidae > Arrhamphus > Arrhamphus sclerolepis. The sequence continues at coordinate 9,081,263 of JBAMYA010000023.1, read as the reverse complement.
GAAACAATGTCGGATGCACTGTCTAATCCCGTTTGGGCCATGAAGCTCACTCCACACTGACAGTAATGACTTTTATTTCCTCTGCTGCTCGCACTGAAGCACCATGCAGACACTTCACAGGCCAGACGCCCCAGTTCTGCCATGCTTGACAGGACAGCAAACCGTCTCTGAATCAGTCTTAACCTGAACCCTGGACTCCTTCACTCATCCTTAATCTATCACTTTAACCCCATCTTCCTCCTCCATTCTCATGAGAGCAGGGTTCCCCCCACTGGAAAGGCGATTAACTTGCTCGTCCATTCATCAGATGCCAGATTTTTATCTCTTCCCCTGCTTCCTGTTCCTCCATTAAAGGGGTGTGACATAGGGTGAGTACCATGGCAACCGAAACATGCTCTGGGGAGGGCTGGTGGATTGATGAGGAGATCTGAGGTTTTAACTGCTTTTATCATTCCCTGAAAAAGGTCATTGTAGAAAAAAATAAATAACTTAGATGTTGGATATCCAGAGAAAAATGCCAGAAAATGAAATTCTGTTGGCTTCTCGAACCAGCAGCTTCACATCATGTTTATTCAGTCGGCATAAAGACACATGATAACCAGCTCATAAAGATTACACAATCATGATTTAAGACCTCCATTCATAAAGCTGTACAGTAGCTACCAATGAGCACAAAGAGGCCATGTCCACAGAAATATTAACATAATCTTATGCCAAGTGACATGAAAGTGCTGCCTCAAACTGGCTCAGGGATTGTGTAAAGAAGGGAACACTTGCAAGAAGAGATTTGAATGTTCAGTCCTGTTCCCAAAAAAGTTGGGGTGGTGTGCAAGCCGTCCACAGAAACAGAAGGCAATGACTTGTAAACCATTTAACACCTGTGTTTATTTGGAAAAAAAGTGCAAAGTAAAACACATGAGTTGTTGAAACTGAACAATCTTATGATTTTTGGAAAGTGTAAGCCTGGTGTTTTATTTATACCAAGAAACAAAAAGGAAGAAAAGAAGCAACAACAGCAAAAAAAAGGAAAATTTGCATAAAGAATAGATTCACCACTCTGAAAGACTGCGTGAGTAAACAGTTTAACCAAAACAGGACAAAAGAAAAACCCGAACAAACAAATAAAAAAAACAACTTCTAAACACTGGAGACCACAGACAATATCAGCGAGAAGACTCCCTACTTCTGGACCTTTTTTTGAATTCCTTGCTGAAGTCACACGTCCCCGTGACCCTAATTAGGAAGAAGCAGGTATAGATAATGGATGCACAGTATACAACATCATAAGAATTTAAAGAAACCTCTGTTTCCAAGGGGACAGGGGTGAACATCGATAGAAAAACGTTCAGTTGGTTACCACTGCATATTTCAAAAATAAAGTTTGTGGAGGTCTTGGAAATGATTCTGGTATCCAGGACACATTCACAAAATAGAATAATAAAACAAATAAATCAGCTTGACTGTGTAAAAGAAGAGCTTGACTGTTGAACTGGCCTGCCTGCAGTCCAGCCCTGTCACCCACCTGTAACAAAACATGCAAAACGACTTTGTCCCGTCCTTATTTGTATTTTAAACTGCATACAAACATCTTTGTAAGTAACCAAATCTCAGCCTGGTCAGCCATGCAAATTCTTTTCCTCTTCAAAATAAAGGATTAGCCTGGTTCCTCTGGATTCAACTTTGATTTCCAGGAAGCAGCACACATAGAAACAAAGCATGTAAAATAGGCAGAGCAACAACCAGACCAGCATCCATAAAAGACATGAAAAAATGGTGTGCAGAGTGGAGGAGGAGCGTTCTTGAATGCCTACTGTTGATTTTATAGCAACAACTAATGGATCCACGGCGTTATTAGCAATTCTGCAGTCACCTATCGTTACTGATTTTGTACATCCTGTATTGGTTTTAAATCAGTTTGATTGTAGCGTCTACTACAACACAAGTCGCCCGTGTCTCTGTCTGGGTACCAAATACCCCAGACGGAGACACAGAACAAGCAAAACTGTCAAACCTCCCACACTCTCTTGAATGCTTGTGTCCCTCTGTTAAACCCACACTATCAAGATGGCAGATTCCTGCCGCAATCACAGAAACACAACCTGCTGTGCTTTCTTCAGTTAGTCTGTATAGCCTCTAACCTACTTGTTCTCAGATCACACAGCTGCACATCCTTTTCATAGCCTCTGTTGCGTCTGAGTGACAGGACCGGGGAAAAAAAGAAAAGAAAAAAAAATCTTCCATAAATACCATGTCAACACAGAGACAATGTTACAAGCAAGGGGAAAGGTAGGAATGGAGAAAGCGTGATGGAAGACAGAACAGACGGCGTAAATGAAATTCATTGAGGGTGCTGCGTGTGTGAAGTGTTGGCGATAAACAGGTTTATTTATGCAAGCAGGATACAGCAGCCTCCCAGGGTCCGACTCACAACACAGCTCTATAAAAAGATACAGTGGCATGCGTGCTCACGCAGATGATGACTTTGTCAATCACATGCTGATGTACAGTCAATCCCAGAGAGCTGTCATGGGAGTGAAGTGCACACAGCACATCACACGTGTAAATCTTGTAAGAGGCAGAGAGGAGCGTCAGTCAATGCCCTCAAATCACCGTGCTCAACATCTGAAGGAAGTGTGGCTCTTTTCATTTTTGTCCTCAAATAATCTCTAATACATTATTCTGCATGAAAGATAAAACTTCGGTTTAAGGTTCCTTTGGTGGAGAAAAAAAACATTACTGGAGGTTAAAAGACATCGAATTCAAAGCCATGCGCTATTTTTTTTTTTTTTTATCTTGTAAACAGAAGATTTTAACATTTCCAGCACTCAAAAAAACAACAACAAAAACCCCTCATTAGACTCTTCACAACCTCCAGCTGGAGCGAGCACGTGAAAAATCACTGGTTTCAGGTCTACAAACGTCACACGGCAGCTGTGAGCACTCGCATGCAGTGAGAAAATGGTGGATGAGTGGAAACCTTTGGATCTCCCTGACCGCCCCGTACTATTGTCACACAACAGTCCACTGTCTGATGTGGAGATAACTGAGAGGAAGCGAGGGCTTTGATCCTTAATGGGGCCATGTTGGCTCTGTGGAAATGACATTCATGGCTTGTATTTACAAAAGCACAATTATGGAGGTAATTTTGGCGGTAGACAATCAATTAGAGCGAAACTATGTCAGGCTAATAACGCAGATTAAAGCAGAGGTTATGGTTAGAGCCTGTTTGGGTGCCAGTGATCAAAACAGGAGTCCGTTCAATAAGCCAAAGAAAACACTTTTAGATCTCCAGTCTCAGCAGCTGTCAACCTTAATGGCTCAGTAAGCTTCAAATAAAGTACTCGTAGTGTTGTGTACTAATGTCTGAGCAAACAAGGTAGCTAAGCACATGACTCCTTTCCCACTGATCCATGCCGAAGAATTAAGGACTTTCCTGACAAAGACGTAATCAGGACAGATGCATCCATCTATCTATCTATGTTGCTGTAGCACTAAGGTGAAATTATACAAATATATGCATAATTGGGGGTGTAGTCTTTTGATGGACCTTAGTCTTGACTTGACTTTCAGGCTCTGAATAGAGACCTAACAGAGTACAGTAACTTTATTGGAAATTGGCACCGATGGCACTGGAATGAGAGCTACAAAAGATCTGCTAGGATCCACAGCATGCGAGCCGAAGCCGGACCTGCAGCCTGTACTTGGCCAACCCCTGTGACCATGAACCATGCTATCATAGTTCTCTCACTGATTTATCAGCCATTTTTGATTCTATGCAGTGATTTCTTTACAAAGTCGTGTCTGTTTTGAATGCACTCCGCTTTTTTGAAATGGTTCTGGTATCCCTCCCATTCACATCCATTTCCAGAGGTACAGAATGTACCTCGCAGTAGGGTAGGGGCAGACTTTATGCAAAGCAAACAAACATGCATGCAAGCACATTCATAAGCCAATATTCAAAACAGCCTGGATGGCTGCAGACATTCTAATAAAACCTTGTATCAACACTGCAAAACCAAATTAGTCATTCACATGCGTTCTTACTCCATATCAGATGTCTTTTGCCTAATGCTAGTCTGGTTGTCACTCGTGCCTACGTCACATGATTCCCCTTGTTAGGTTGGTTGTATGCCTCGTCCACGGCATCCAAAAGCGGCAGTTTCTTTTGAGTCCATTGGTACTGACCCCTGGAAATCAATGTTGAATCCAGAGAAACCAGACTAGTTCTTTGTGTTAAAGAGGATAAGAATCGGGATGGCGGACCAGGCTACGAGGGCCCAAAGTTCAAAGGCTAGATCTTTTAATGTCATTATGCGGTGTACTTTACTGGAACTGTTCCACTATTTGCAGAAGTGAATCGTCCTTTGCCCAATGTTTTTCTTCTTCCTTCTTTTTTTTTTTTTTTTAAATCCAGTCATGTGATTAACCACCAGGTGATCTTTTTAGTTCCAGAACTTCCAGTCTTCCTGTCCAAGTCCTTTTCCTTTTAAGGTGAACATGTGTTTCACTAAACTAAATCTTCAGTTGCAGCATCTGTCATTGACTTATCTCTATATTCTTGCCAATTAAATAGAGGACTTAATTGATGTGGAAAGCATTGATTTTTTTGTTTTTAAACATTTTACACAGCATCCCTGCTGTTTTAACAAGTTTAGTTTCAATGATACCTCTGATGTGCCCATAAAAACAGCGTGAGTTGTGTTGATTGACAGTCGTAATGAATAAATTAATTGAGTCTCCTGCAGACTTCTGTAACTGAGAGCTGTGCCTTTACTGCGTGATTTATCTATTTCAAATCACAAAATGAGCTGTTGAAGTAATCGAATGACTCTGGGGAAAGTTTGCAGAAGTGTTTGTAAGCCTGACCTAGTCAATATGAGCTAATGGTATAAAGTTAAGTGCACTAGCAACCTATGGGTAAAGCAACTGGTATATTACAGCTAGACTTTAACAACCAGGGAATCATACTGATATGATTTACCACACAGCATACTGATACACATGGTAGAAAAAAACCCCTCATACATACTTCTAAGATGCACACAAGTGAATATACGCTCTGGATACTTTGTTGCAACAGTAATAAATCCGTCGCACCTCTTCCAGAAACAACAGACTCAACAAAGGTTTTGTGCTGAATGACTAAATTCCTGTTTCTCAGATGTTGGTCTGCCAGTCTTCTCTCCTTTTCTATTCTCCTCCTCCTCCTCTCTTTCTCTCTGCACGGGCAGCACAAATCCGTACATCAAATAAATACCGAGAAGGGAAACGTGTTTCATTTGGAGACAGAACAGGTCACGGACAATGGGAACACGTGGTGTGTGGGTGTAAAAAGGAAACAATTCCAATGTAAATAAGTGTGAGGCCTCAGAAATCCAAACTCATTTAAGAATATAATAACATCTGTAAATTTTACTCCAAGAAGAGAAAAAAAAAGAAAAAAAGAAAAAAAAAGTGGTTTTCTGGAAATGAGTAAGTATTCAAGATCATGCATTCCTCAAGTACCAGTGACAAAAAAACAAGGAAAAACGAATGAGGGCACATTACGAAGCCTGTCTTCAATCCTCCAAATGTTATTATCATCATAAAACCTTCAAACTCTGGAGAGTTTGGAGGAGGCTTCAACACATGACGGCCTTTTTGTGGACTCCAACGTCTGAGTCACTGAGGTTGGGTCTAATGGAGCTGCTGGTAAAACAAAGTGGCGGCAGAGACTGTAGTGTTTGGCCTGAAGTTCGAACAATTGACTTCTGGCTCTCATAACCTGAACCAACTACCCCCCCCCACCCCCAGCCACACACACACACACACAAACACAAACTGTTCGGTACAGTTCAAATACAGTGAAGCAAGGTGAAACAGTGATGAGGAGATGGGAGTTCAAAGTGTCTGGTGGCAGCGATAATGTTGGTTAGCTTTTATGTTGCAGTCATACAAAAACCAAGGCATAAAACATGAAATCCTCTAACTGAAGGATTCATTATAACACATTTCAAGATGGTGGAAAAATACTCTGAACATGGGGGAAAAAAACTGAGCAAGACACCAGAGGATGATACACGTTTTTTTTGTTTTTAATTAAAAATGAGTTAGCAATATCAACAAAACACAAATGACAATCATCAGAACAAGATGAGCACATGGAAATCTAAAAAACAAAACTGACAATGAGCACATACTTCATATCAAAACCATGAACTAATGCAAAGCTAAACAGATGACTGGCCCAGTGTGAGGAGGTGTGTGAAGTACTCGTAACAGTCTGTAATGCTCACGCTTGATGAGAAATCGTTTTCTTCTTGTCCTTGTGTACGTCGAGTTGTGTTACCTGCGCAGAGAAAGCAGTATAACAATGCAGCCGTATCAGTATTATAGAAATTCAACATGTAAATGAATGAAAAGTAACTCTCTTACAGCTCTGTTTTGGTTTTGAAAATGCCCGTCACTTGAAGTGAAGAGGCAGAATGAAATAACTTCTTTACTGTGTGTGACTGACAGTTCAGACGCATGTTCTCTTAGATGCGGGCGCTGTTTCAAAAGGGCCCTAATCACTGTACGTACATATGCTTATGTTTGACGCAGTGTGATGGATGGGCGGCAAATCAAAGCCCTCAGTCTAAAATGCATGCAACAGCCAGGCTATAATGCAAGACTCTCTGCAAATCTGTACAGAAAGCCGTTCCTGCATTGAACTGGAGAACGTCCACATGAACTGCACACATGCTCCCATACTGTCCAAACAATCATACTAACCTCCTGCTGCGACAGGCATCCAGGTCTTCCTGTAGCAAAGAGGCCGTCTTCTGAAGGAAGCTGACCTGACACAGACACACAATGCAAAACATGGCACAGCAATCATGAAAATGTCCTCCCTTTGATTGCTCGTGTAATCAGCGTGAGGGAAGCAGGAAGAAGTGGAGAAGGTTGAATGACTGTAGGTGAGTTGTTCTTTTTGGGTGGAGTGGCTAAGCTCGAACAAGGACCAGTGAAAGAAAAGCTTGTTTATTGAGTCTAGGGGGTCAAGACAGCAGGGGCTGGGGGGGTCAGGAGATAAGGGCAGTGGGGTTAAGGCACTTTGGGACACAGGGTGCATTATGGGCCAGGTTAGTTGAGGTTAGGATACTGTGAGAGGAGACAGCACCATTCTTTTGTTTGTCTACAAATTGTAGGTTTATTTATGAAGTGTTTTTGGCCTAAGTGAAAATAAACCCCCATCTACATTTACACGGCATCTAGAGGCTGGCAGGAAAAAAAAAAAAAAAAAAATCACAGCTCCGAAAGATTCTGTATTGTTCTGGGACTACCGTACTGGAGCCGAGGGTACATTCCTTTCTGTGGGGGAGACCTCAGCTCAAGTTCTAGCATTTCATTTGGCAATTTACACTGGTGAAGTATATACACTGGTGTGGTCGGATGCTTCCTGAGGCACGAAAGCTCTCCCTACACCCCCCCCCCTTTCCTTTATAAAAATAATGCATGTTAATGTGCAAAATCCAAGACATTGCCAATGAGAGGAGAGACCGCTCTGGCCACGAATTACATTTTATAAACATATCGGATCACAGCGCTGTGGTTTGTGTGCTGAAATGAGATCCTGGAAAATGTGTTTGAACAAGGCACAAAATGTTGCAGCACACGGTCGAATTATTGTTACAACAAAATTATTTTAAATGTTTTGCGCTGAGAAAGAGTGAGGCTCTGCTATTAGTGAGAGATGAGAGATAAGGTGCAGAAGTATAGTTAAGCGTAGTCCAGCCAGGGACAATGATAGATGAAGATCCATAAATGGGAATAGAAGGATTCAATGTGACAAAAAAAAACAACAACTTCTCTTTCAGTTCTTTTCTGTGTCAGGAAATAATAAAGAATCATCTGGTTCTTACAAGGTTGTAAAATTAGGTAAATACACCCTCATATAAACAGCAACACATGACATATCACACTGTCATTATCTAGTTAGTGAAAACTAAACTGAAAGGCAAAAGCAGTGTGTGAAAAACTAAGTACACCCCATAATTAGCTTCTATAATGAGCTTGTCCTTTAACAGCAATGACTGGAAGTAGTCGTTTTCTGTATGACGTTATCAGTTTCTCACGTCGTTGTGGGGGAATTTTGGCCCGCTCTTCTTAACAACATTACGTCGGTTTGTTGATGTTCGTTTATGCACAGCTCTCTGAAGATCCTGCCACGGCATTTTAATCAGGTCTGGACTTTGCACCATTGAAACACTTTGATTCCTTTCGTTCTGTTATGAAGTTGCACTTTCAGCTGAGCTTTATCTGTTCGACAAATGACCTCCCATCTTGGCATAAAGAAGACTTCACGGTCAACCCCATTTCAGTTTGGGTACACCATTGAATGTAAATTCAAATAAATAAATACAATGATTTGCAGATCCTTTAAAGCCTATATTTAGCTTAAATATAGTACAATGAAAACGTGTTCAATGTTTGATGCCAGTTAATGCCAGGTTACATTTGAGAAATGCTGAGACACGAGCAATTAAAAAAAAAAGATTATAGGATATGACACAATTAAAGGTTGGGTAAGTGATTTCATATCTGTTGATATTTGAAGAAAACATCAACAAAACGCAGAGATCTAGCCCCTCCCCTCCGTTCAGTGCTCCTTGAGAAAACACTTATTGAACCCCTCGAAGCCTCATGATTGGCTGAAGTAAAGTTTGTTATTATTTGGCAGGCTGTTTGTTTCCAGTTCATGCAGTCAGGCATTTATTTATTTTTCATTTTTTGCACTCGTGGGATGAACATTTAGCAGATGGTGAAGAACTATTCAGTGAATGTGACCAAGAATTCTCAGTTACAAATCCTGTAAAATGGCTTATCCTGCCTTCAGTTAGCTTAATTGACAACATATCAATAACATGATTGGGTATACTTAAAACATCCCAGAGAAGCTGAAGAGAGAATTCACAACTTGGTAAAATACTGTGTGAGCAAGTAGTTTTACCATTCAAGATGAATTATTATTATTATTACTTTTTTTTTTTAAGTTTCATCATCTATGGTATATAACATCAAAAGATTCTAAATATCTGGAGCAATCTGTACACATAGGACGAGGGTTAAAGCCCAAACTGAATGTTTGTGATGTTCAGCCCCTGAGGCATCAGAGCATTAAAAACAGACATGATTCTGTAGTGGAAATTACTGTGTGCTCAGACACGGTCAACGAACACAATTAATCCCTGCGTCCACAAATGGAAGTTTAAAGCCTACTGCTCAAAGATAAAAGGCATATAAGCAAATTTCAGAAATGCAAAAGCTTTCTGAGTCAGAGCTTATCTAAGATGAACTGAGGTTCTGTGGAAAACTGTCTTATGGACAGTTAAAATGATGTGATGGGGATGGTTGTAGCTCAGGGGTTGAATCAGTGTCTTTTCATTCAGAACATTGACGGTAAAAAAAAAAAAAAAAAAAAGTTACTTTGGGTAAAAACATGCTCTAAATAAATGTAATGATAGATAGGCATTTGAGTACACTGCATGCGTAATTTGAACATCATTGAGGATACCATTACCACTAAAAAAAAATACCGGATGGGAGGTTTGGGAGCTACATATGCTGACATTTCAAAAAGACAGTGTCACATCGCTTTCTGCACATATTACAACAGCATGACTTAAGAGTTTTAAAAAAAATCCAGCTGCTGAAAAGACATGTCTGCACTTCCAGACCTGCCATCCACTGAAAACATGTTGGTGGCACAATATGCTATTTTCTCATAATTTTCAATAAAACAGGGCAGATGGATTTGCAAATCATTGCAATCAGTTTTATGACATGTAAGGTTGCATTATCATAGATCACCAGTTTGTTAAAATCATTTTAAAGTTATGGATTAAAATCAAAGTTTCCATACAAGCAATGCTTAATAAATAATTGCAGATTAATAGAGGATGATAATTGCTCACATTCTGCATCTGACAACCATCAGGCTGAATGTATTTACCAGCCTCTACATGGAAACAGCCCACACTCACTTGAGCTTTAAGAGATGTGATGGTATCCTCCAGTTCCTGCCGGAGCTCAGCTGGCATCAAGCCTTTAATCTTCTCCTCATACTCCTGACGCACCAGGGTCACCTGAGAACATTACGTTGGTAAAATTATATTTCATCAAATACATATGTTGTGAAGCAATCACACATGATCAGGAACACTTGCGCAAACAGTGAGATGTTAGACTAGTGAAAGGTTTCAGATAGATGGGAAACCAGATTTGAAGTTATGTCATATCATTAATTTGTCAATATCACTGCTGAATAGGGCTTTCTGCCTCCCTCTCGCTCCCAGACACAGCAAACAAACCATCACACGCACACATACACACACGCCCACTGTGGCTATCCTCTCTTTATTCATAGCTCAGAGTATTCCCTCGCTTTTCACAGCCCCTTCACATCTCCACAGAGGGTCTGCAGGCCGGCATGAGTCGCTCTGCACAACACCCCCTACTGGCTGCTGGCAACTACAGCTAGATCTGACACAAAGCATTTATGGGCTCAACACAGCTGGGTTTGGAAGAGGACAGGGCCACGGTGGTGGGCAGAACACATCAAACGCAGCAGCAGCTCAATAGCTAGCTAGCTATCTCCACTGGGGAGGACTGGAGGAAGTCTGTCTGGGGCTAAATTACACTCCACTAAACCAGAGTCTGATTATAGAAGTTGAAAAGGGTTTGGTTAGCGCAACCCCCACTTTTAACCCACAAACACACATGAATGGACGCATACACATACAGTATATAGACATGCAAACACACACATGCATGCACAGACGGAACTTTTACGGTATTGTAAAAGCATTTACAGCATTTCTGAAGAGTTGCTGAATCAATTAATTTGGGGCTTGATGAACAGTTTAACAGAGCTGGAGGAATTAACGCCCCCGTTAAAAGCAACAGTTTTCACCCACATATTTCAAGGTGTAACCAGGGGAGAGTCTGGGCAACCACAATGTGTCTGGCAGAGGCAAAGTCCAGCTCAGTCCAGCTCCCATCAGTCTGGTCTTTCAAGTGACAAAAGCGTGAATGAATTAAGGGGGAGGGTTCTCCCTAAAATAATCTTCCTGTTATGGATTTAACTGATTGTTCTGGCTTTGGCTAATTAATCTTCCTGGGCACAATGAAAGGGATTGGGGAAGCACTTCAAAGCAAACCTCAGTATAAATGATCCCAACATGAAGCGGCTCACTTTGTCTCGGCACAGTGTGCAGTAAATTAGTCTGCCACAACTTTGCCAATTTTTCAGCCTCCTTCTACCCTAATCATTTTAAAGTGTTGGACCAATTACATTGGCCGAGCATCCATCAATTTACAAAAATATGCTTTTTTTTCTCCCCCCACCCCCTCACTGTGTGAGAATGAGGTCAAGGATAATTTGAAAGTGACCTTTTAAAACAAGTGGTAAAAGAAAAAAAAAAAAAAAAAAAACATACTACAGAAGCTTTAATTTGAACATCCAGGATTTTAAAAAATATGAGCTTAAGCAACGGGATGCAGATTTTCAAAATGCCTATCTCTATCTATAGCAGCTTCTGTAGTCATAACAGAATGGCAAGCCAAGACAAAACACACTTCACTACCTCAGACCAAAGCAATAAACAATGGCTGAATAAACACATCCCTCACCAACCACTCTGAATATAAGTCTTAGATTCTTCAAAAGCCAAGTTCCTTCGTTTTTGCGTTCTTGGTTCATGTATGGTGCAGTTACCGCAGCAATGAGAGATCCGCGCTGCCTAAATTATAAGCTCCTTTGCGGCAGTGCTGTCTCCATTTTCTGTCCCATACATACATTAGAACGGGCAAGGCTAAATCAGCATATTCACAGGGACCCGCAGAGAGCAACAGAGGCGACTGGATACTGTACATACAGTACAGTCGTGTAGGTGACCTCGATCTGTGTGGGTGATGTGAAAACCTAAGCAAGCTAACATGTACCCAAAAAAAAAATCTTCATGTCTGTGTGGAGATAAAATTCATAAAAGAAGCATCTGATTCCCTAAAGATGTCTGACTTGTTTCCTGAGAGAGCTTTGCATTCTCTTCCAAGTGTCCTCCTCTTACATCTCCATCTTTTCTTCATGCAAACACACACTCTTCTCCTCTTTCACCATCTCTTTTACAGCAAAGGCATGTTTGTTTTCTGACGGGTGGAAGGAGACATGTGACGGCATCTGAGAAAAAAAGGCTCCTCACCATTAGGACAGCAGTGAGATGCCTTTGAACAACACAACACTGCTGATCAAGCCCTTTATGAAGTTTGGTCACTGACGTACTCCAGTGGAGACAAAAAGGAAAGAATGAAGCGGAGGGGAAACACGGGAAGGGAGAGAAAAAAAAGTTCTGCTACTTTGCCTTGCAAAGAAAGGAGACTTTGACTTTGTTAAGAAAAATCTGGATTCATCTGCACATGCAGCTTTTAAAATGAGATTTTGTTTGTTCCTGATGAGGCATAATTTTGAAGACGGTGAGGAGTGCCAGCCGTTTTTCCATTCCCAGTCATCTTAAAATGACATTTCAATTATATATGTAGTCTTTATATTGTGGTTTTGACTTTCTCTTGTGTTTAGTACCGACACATAGCATGGTTTTTGACAGCTGCCAGCAGAAAGGAACAAGCCCTAAACACTTTCAACGTTCAAATGAAGTTTGTCACATCGTTGGGAAGCTTGATGTATGATAATGAAGTGTGTGTGTGTTAGCATGTGTGGGACAGGTTTGAGGTAGAGGGGGGTAGCTGCTGTAAGACTTTTTTTTTAATATGCCCTCTAGTTCCTAAGCAACAAAAACCTTGCCAGTAACAAGAGAGTACATCAAAAACATCACCACTCACAAAGTTTGCACCTTCACATCCACTGACTTGGCACTGAGTTTGCCAAGGAGCGATTTGAAATCAAAAAATGGTTTGCTGGAAGCGAGAAAAGAGAAAATGCTTAAAAAAAATGAAGAAAAGGGAGGGAAAAAAGGCTCAAGAAGATTAGAAATGGCTACAGATCTTCTTGGAGTTGTTAGAACTAAGATGGATTGGTGGCTGCTGATGTAATGTGCCTCAACAAATACAGCACACAGGATAATGACTGAGCCGGGAACTTTAGTTCAGCTCATCTACATTTCTCTGTCTGCTTCAATACTGAACAATACCAACACGGATGTTTTATTTTTCATTTCGCTTCACTGAGCTCCCATGTTGTAGGAGCACTAATTTCAGAAACGTTCACCCTTCTGACTGTACCATTATGTGTTTATACATAAAAATGTCTGTAGAGGAGGAATTCAGCGGTTGATGTGCCATTTCTGAGGTGAAGCAGCCCGCGAGGCCCCCTGAGTGGAAGGCAAACAACATCTGTGCGAAGTCTGGGCAGAAAAGCTGTTTCTACGTGCAAGGTATCAGAACACAAAGACGGATCTCAGGCAGACAAACAAAAGCAATGTCGATGTGAGGCGATGGAGAAGATACACAGAAAGGCTTAAAAATCACATGCACGCATGCAAACTGATTAATGTAAATAAAGAAAAACATATAATTTGGTAGATTTGCTGTTTTCTGGACAACATGCACTCTGAAACACACACATTTCCCTGACCTGAGGTGAAACGGGACTATGTTGTTTTTTTTTGTTTGTTGTTGTTTTCAGCTCGGGCAAGTGCAGGAGAGCTTCTTTATTCTTCCTCCTCTTTAGCTCACTTCCTGTTTGTTTCTGTGCTGCCAATTCTGTCACAGCACAACAATCTGTGATAAATTAGTGAAATGTGTTTGTGGCCGTGAATCAAGAACTGTCAGGAGCCTAAAATTGGAACCAAATGCGGAGCTACATTCTTAGTCTTGTTTACTTATTTTTTTTCTTCAACAAGTTGCGTGATTGAAATCAGGGTGTTGCAGTTTTTGTAAGAGAAAGAAAGCAGTATTCTTGGTCTCAGTACAAAACCATATCTTTCTGTGGACCTGTGTCAAAGTTAAATTCAGTGAGCTCAATTATTGTGTCGGTGGACCAATATCTGTTTGACCCCAACAGAGTTTAAGTTGAGTATATTCCTCTGGAGTATTAACCTATTAAGGGTGGGTTAATACTAGACCGCGGAAGCATCGGTGCAGTCACAGAAAACAATCATCAGCACCCCTGGGTGTTGGTCAGTGACCAGTGGCTCTTAAAAACCACTGACCTTTCAGCACTATTTATGACAGCCAGACATCGAGGTGTGTTATGAGTGTGTGAAGTGTGTATAAGGGTCAGTGGGTGGATCAGAGGCAACACAAGAGAATGAATACCTTTGGTGTACATACCACGGTACAAAGACCGGCCTCCTGTGTGAGTGCAGTCATTAGTGCTTTCTTCTCTGTGTGTGCCAAGGTCAAAACAGAGCCTGATTACAGGGCATTTTGGAGAGCCACGGGGAGTGTGTGCACCAGTGTGTGCACACAGTGGCTTCCCTTTTGAATGCAGGCAGTGGTGGCATTCCTGGCCCTAGGCGCTCGGTCTTGAAGCCAGATCTCAAGGAATTTGGGAAATATCCGAGGGGGCATATTGCTGGCTCTTAACAGGAGACGGAGAGATGGTGGGATGATGTGGGCAGGGCAGGGAAAGAAGGAAAGGATCTTTTTGGTTTGTCTTTTGTGGCCCCCTGGAGGATCAAGTTAGGATGGCAAATTAGGAGAGAGGGGCTAGCAACATAAAGTGATGGGAGGGCAGAGATGGGTGTGGAAGGAGTCACTAAAGGGATTTAAAAGCACCAGAAAGGCTTGTATGATTAACAACAATATGGAGGTTATGTGCTGGAAAGAAGTAGAAAGAAGTGTGACGAAAAAGGCTGAGGGCAGAGGATTGGGAAAAAAAAAAAAAATCACGTCAGGCATCGAAAGAGATGCGAGGATAATAGTGGGCAGCAAACGAGTTTAAGTGAGGCGGCCAGCCTCTCTTGTACAAGCCTGACAAGCATAAAAAACAGATAGTGAGAGATTGAGAGAAGAAGAAAGCTAACTTCATTACCTTCTCTTCAGTCTCCAGCTCTTTGGTGAGCAGCTTCTTCTCTGTGCAGTGCAGCTGCCTCTGCAGACTTTCCACCTTTTCCTGCAGAGCCTGGAGGAAGAGAAAGACAGGCTGACTGACGGGAAGCAAAAAGCAAAAAAAAAAAGCAAAAAGAAAAAGCAACCTCCAAATCTGTGTGGTGTAATGCGTGACACAAATTGAGACACTGATCTACAGTTACAATTCATCTAGCAAAGGATGCGTGCTTTCAGCTGAATAAGAGCCTAGACGGGACCCAGATGGATAAAATCAATGAAAGAATACTGAGGAGCCAGAAAGTTGCATGTAGGGAGGGAAAGAGGGGCAATGAGTAGAGATGCAGCTTTTTTAGTCTAAGAAGGCTGACAATAAAGCTATGACAGTTAACTACTGGGAGGATCCCCTCATTAAGCCAAACATTTTTAGACAAGGACACAGATAAAGAGAGGTGTTCTCAGACAGGAAATGAGTGAACTTTCAAAGCTTTTAGTAAATTCATCATTCATTTTATTTGAAAGGATTAACAGACACATGCTGCCATGTATCCTCGCACATGTGTTGATCAAATGTCCCCACTGATGAAGAAATTAATCTATCTAAATCATATTTCAATAAGAGGAAAAAAAATCATATGCATGTGTGTATAGGGCACTTCTTTTCTTCTCTGCCTGTAAATGATGGAGAGGTGCAGTTCCGGCGTAAAACACAGAACCAGATGTTTTCAGAGCACATGTGGACACCTCATCTTTGATTAGTCTGAATGGAAAACAGGGGAGTGACATGTGCACATATGTAGGTGTGCAGACACACACATTTCTAACAAGAGCATGGGGCTCTGGCTAGCATCAGTACCCACAGCGACCAACCCCTCCCCCTCCCCTCCCCTCCGGAGCGGTGACAGTGGGCCAGCAGGTGTTGGCCTGTTGATTCTCTGTGTTAAAGGAAACATAATCCAGGCGATAGACACGACCACCTGATCTACAACCCAAACAGGCAAAGGAAAAAGAAGGAAATGACCAAAAAAAAAAAAGAAAAAAAAATAAAAAATTGCCTCATGGTTTAGGTTTATGAACTTTGCTCATGGATTCATAGTTCACATACATTACACCCACAGATGAAGAATCTTTCTGACCAGTCAGGACTCTGCAGTGTTTTGACATCACGTCATGAGAATTATATTCCTTCAAAACTCTGTTGAGACTATGTTTAATATTCAGCATGAAAAGCATGCAATGGCAGTCCTATTGATCCAGACATTTCTTTGCCAGTCACGACCCCACCATAGCCCACCAGTCCACCACTCCAGCCAGTGAAACTCCTTGCTTTTCATTTCATCATTTCTTTTTGTTTACTGGCAAATAAGTGATTCAATCTTATTGGAAAAGCATTATCAGTGGGGCTGACACACTTTACAAAATGTAATGATAGAATGCGTGTTTTCTTTTGGATTTTGTTTTTTTAAATCAGTGCAATAGAAGTATCTTGGAAGTGGTTTGTGTTACTTTGGCTAATATGGAAAGTAATTGATAAGCAGTTTAGTGAAACGCACAAAAGGGTTAAACAAAGTGTATCTTAGCACGCAACATGAAGTTTTGCAGAACAAAATTAGTTTCACAATATTTGAAGATGACAGGCCCGGAGAGACCTACCCCCATTCCTAACCCACATCTGATTTCTCGCACTATGACGCAGCATTTCTGGACCACTTGTTCTGGGAAGTGCAGCTTAAAAGAGGACATGACTGGTGATGTGCGCTTTCTTGTGGGTTATACATTCGATGCACTCAAAACACATCTGAGGCCAGACGTCAAACCCTTGTCACTTTATTAGCAGAATCACACGGGATGATTCTGCTGATGAACAGAAGTACTTTGTGAGTCAGAAAGGGCTTTGGAGTCACTAATGCTCTCTGACACTAATGGATGGATGATGCTACACGGTTCAAGAAACAGATAGTTCACCAAATCTAGACAAACATGTGATTTTGCTATTTAAAAAAAAAAAAAAAAAAAATAGATGAAATCAATAACTCTGTGATTACCTGCATCCTCTTCCTGATGCAGCTGAAACAGCAGCCACTGGTGGAAAAATATTTCAAAGGGAAACTTCTACATGTAACCTGAGCCCTAACCTAGAATGCCTCTTTTTTTTTTTTTTTTTTTTTTGGGGGGGGGGGGGGGGGGGGGGCTCTAAGGTGGAGGTTTCTTTTTGAATTCTTTAGCTCGGGAGGGCCCCCTT
>JBAMYA010000023.1:9038928-9054864 GCA_037176975.1 Arrhamphus sclerolepis | reverse complement strand
ACACACACACACACACACACACACACACACACACACACACACACACACACACACACACACACACACACACACGCACGAGGGGCACAAAGCAAACAGACATTCATAAGCAAAGACACACACACCATGTTTAGCAGAACAAGGCGGTGTGTGTATGTATGACTACTGATCTAATAGTAAATAATAAAAGAGGTTCTAACCTCAAGGAGAGATGGATGGCCACAGAGATGAGCAAAGCCTCTCTTTTATCTGCACTTTTATCAAAGGATTGTGGGAAAGGTAAAGAAGAGAGAAGCTGCAGGAGGAGGTGGAGGAGGAGGAGGAGAGAGGTCTCCCTCCTGAGGTGTTTGAGAAGAGAAACTTTTGCTTTTTCTTTGCTGTCTTGTCTTGTCTGTCAGTGTGTAGGAATAAAAAGGTGTTGTTTAGCAAGTCGACCAGGACAGCACCTCTGAACGATAACACTGATACTGGTGTGAACTGACTTGCTTTCAATGCTTTGATGCTTTTTCAGCACTTTTCCCAGAGTTGATTCGGCGGGAAGTTGGTGAATGGAGCAACCGTGTTAGTCTCTCGAACAGAAAATCGAACAGCTAGCTTGACTTCCGCGAGACACACAGACACACGGCAGCGCGGTTATGGAGGCGTCTTTCCAAGCACTGATGAAAAAAGTTAAACAATTGCCGCGCTAATGAAGACATGTTGCAACCGAGTTATGCCCACAGGGGGAACACAATGTTCTCCATCTTTCCGTCTCAGTCTCTTTCAGTTGCTGTGAGCGACGATAGAAAGAGAATAGGAAACAACTCCAAAATACGCACCATATGTCTGCCGCATTTGTGTGTGTTAGTGCGTGGGCACTCATAAATCTATTCTGTTTATCAAACAGTATATCATTTAATGAATGTTAAGCACAAGCTGTAAATATAACAAGCGTTGTAAAAACTCTTGACAACATCGTTAAAGTGAAATTACTGTTTTAATTTCAGACTGAACATTCAGGTTCCTACCTGACAAAACACCAGTAGTTATAAGCGTGGCTATATATATTTTCCACAAACGTACAGAAGTTGTTCTGTTGACTGCATGAAACTGACGTGTTAAAGTCTTAGAAGCTATTATGAGACCTCAACTCCATGAACCTCAGTGCAAATGTGATGCTTGTAGGGCCAAAGCAGTGGAGAATGATTTCCCAGGTTAAATGCAGAGGTACATAACAACAGGCTGAGCAGCATATTTCAATGTTTTCAAATACTAGAGATCATAAAAATTTAACTGTATATGAGACTCCTGAAACTCAGGAGTTCAAGGCGAGGATGTAACAAGTTATTAGGCCATTATGGTTTGTCTGAAAGAAGCATTCAGCTTGTGGTTTAGCGAGTAATTTCCGTTTGTTGTTTGCCAATGGAGTATAGTCCTCATGAGCTGCTCTACTTCCCATGTTCCCTTGCAGCATCCTGGGATGTTATCTTTCTGTTATTTCCAGCTCCTCTGATATGTGGATCAAACGCTGCCCACAGCCGGAAAAGTCATTAAGCACAATGCACACATGTAGAATTCCACGCACATGCAAACATACAGTATTGCAGGGATCCTCAAGCTGGGGGGGATTTGCATAGTACATACAGTAAATAGAGCTGGTGACAGAGAGTGAGGATTGCTTTCACATATACATAAAAGATCAGATACTGTATGTTCAGTCAACACGGATGTCAAGGACAAAACTGACCTGCAACTGATTGGACAGTATCCTGATGTTTTAGTATCATCACTTATTTTAACATACAAAAGCCAAATAAGGAGCAGGAATACATGGCAGACTAGTTCGTTAGTATGACTGTGGTGTAGCTGCCAAAATCCCATAAGTGATGGTTGGTCCTGCAGTTGCTCTTTTATTACCAGTAAATCCAGAAATGATCTGAAAGTTAAGAAAAAGACTGGAACAGGCTTTATACTGTGATTCTAGTTGAGCTTCCCAGTATAAAAATTGAATTTGACTGAATGTTAATATTCAAACTCTAGCAAAAACTGCAAGGTAAACTCTTCTCTGATGACTCCTAATGTATAAGATAAGAAAAGCTAATACATTAGGTAAAAAAGAAAAAAAAAAGGAAACAGGATGTTACAATAAAAATTTCTGTAGCCTTTATGTTGTCAACATGGGCTGCACCACACCCCTGTTCACACACAGTTGACTAAATCTGGCTGCAGACAGACATGTAAACACCTGCTAAAGTACTCAAAACCCTCTTCGCTGGAGTTCCTCCTATGGTGCGCATCACCAGGAGCACATTTTTCCATGCTACACAAAAACACACAGACAAACACAACACCAGCTTCACTACTGCACACAATCAAAAGGAGAAAATGATAGAAACACAGATGGTTGACAGACTTCAGTTAACAAACATTCAACTCAAGGTTGACACGAAGTACAAGGATAGGCACATGAACAGAGGGGACAAACGCACACTAGAAGGCACACATACACACACACACACACACACACGTTTGAAGCAGCTCTTTGCTTCTGCTGCAGAGTATCCAGCACACCTGTTCTTGATCCACTGCTGCCATTCCTCCCCACAGGCAAAGTCATCCTTTCAACCCCCTCAGAAACTAATGCATATATAAGTACACAACCACAGACGAACTGCAGCTACTACAACTAGTCTCTATGAGTGTGTGCAGGCTTGTTTATTATTATGCATGCACAAAAGCCCAGCAACTTCATCACAGAGACTACGTCAATTGCGAATTTGACCATGAGTACAATGCCTGGTGTAGGAAGAACAGCCCAAATCATATATTCACTCTAATCCTCAAATGTTGTGAGATGATGGCCACTGTTGCATTATGGAACATGTGTGCTATCAGTTCACCCAGAGGACATGACAACAGAACCTTCTCATTGACTTGGAGTAGAAGCTGCTGCTGGATGTGCCTGAATCAAAGTTGCGTGTTCCAGTGTATGACAGTGTACGTAGTGAAAAGGGCGCTAACCCAAAGGTAAGATGGGTTAGAGAGAGAGAGAAACAGATAAAGACTTAGTGAAGACAAAATAGGAGAAGATGCATGCAGGCCCACATACACGAGGTTATAGGTGTACGTGTGCATGTTTGCGTGCAAGCATGGTAACATTCGGCAGGCAGAACGACAGGAAGCACTGCTGTGGGGAGCAGGAACAGCGGTGCTGATCAAAGCCCAGGCGGGTGACACTATGGGCGGAGTGCCATTGTTTATTCACCAGCCACCTCTCCCTTTTGGCAGGGTGAAGTAAGCATTTGTGCATGTGAATGTGTGTGTGGAAACAAGAGTTTGAGACGGAAAGAGTTTGAAGATATGGAGCTGGAAAGATAGGATGTGTGAGAGAAAAGTCTCGAGGCCCGATTGTGTGCGTGCACGCGGTTCTCTTGGCACGTTAATGTTGGCTTCAGTTCTGTCAGATTTAGCAGCTGCACATTTCAGGTAACCGTGCATGCATACGACCATAGACACATACATGCAAAAAACGCTGCCTTTGAGAACAGACACACAAACACATATCAAGTGTTCAGGTAATCCTAAAAGCCTCATTATTAAACTTTTACATCAAACCTCTGTGTATCATCAAAGGAATAACAAATGGAGACACCTGACAACTAAACCACATGTAAAGAAACAAAGATGACATTAGGAAGAGAGTAATCCTACAACCCAAACACTGGCTATGTCTCAGTGGGCCACGATGACCCTCACCATCCCCATCATTCAATATGAATAAATTAAACAGATAAAAGTCCACGGTTCTTTGAAACCAGCCAGGTTCCGATGCATAAAAACTTCCCACCTTTGCCTTCTGTATTAGCGCCAGATGATTTTTAATCTAAATGAAACTAGGTAAGGAACAGAGGGTCTCTACCTACTGAGAATAAAATCACACTGGAGATTATTATGGGGGACATAAATATAAAGAGCCTGGACTGAATTTACCTTCGGAGATGAATTAAGTATTTTTGAAATGAATTGACTGTATATAGTGTAAAACATGGACGTAGCCGTCTGAGAGGGAAAAGGAACGCAGAAGTACCTAAAAGTGTAGAGATACAATCGTCACTTCAGAGATCCACCCCTCCAGAAAAAAAACAAACAAACAAAAAAAAAAAACTATGGATTATTAAGTCCCCCTTTAAAAAAAACAAAAACTTTATCGTCCTCCAGAAAGCTAAATCAATAAATTTGCCAATTATAGCAGGATTATGAAGATTCCTTATTTCAGACCAAAAATGCTGGTGCACATATTCATAACAATGTTTTTGTTCAATCCCATTTCAAGAATCACCATTCAACTCTACTCTCTAATCCAAATATAACTCTAAAAAGATTAAGATCATGGACAGCCATAATGCCAGCTTTTATTTTTAAATAGTTTCCATGACGTAAATTCTGTTTTAATGCAATAACTAGAGGAAATAGTTGTGAAAATATAACCTTGAAAAAAGAAGAAAAAAACATGTGAAGCTGCTGCTGTGCCTTGTTGGCTGCATGTTCATACAATCTGTCAGCATGTCCT
The DNA here is from genome assembly GCA_037176975.1 of Arrhamphus sclerolepis. Classification (NCBI taxonomy): domain Eukaryota; kingdom Metazoa; phylum Chordata; class Actinopteri; order Beloniformes; family Hemiramphidae; genus Arrhamphus; species Arrhamphus sclerolepis. Next base: position 9,050,318 of record JBAMYA010000023.1, on the reverse strand, counting down.
TCTGTGTCCAACCCAGCAAATGACAGCAGGCCTTGTAATCCAGAAGTCCCATCAACATAAGAAAGACCCGGGAACTGTCCTAAGTGGTCTTCCGGTGACATTCTCGGATTTGTCAGCTTTTGGCTTACGTGCAATCCTTCATCTTCTGCATGCCATGTTGTAGTAAACTAAGTTTATAGACTAAGTAGACAAAGTTTATTTTAGTGGCCCAGTAAACACTGACACTGAACCAACGTTGACAACAGCAGGATCTTCCGTGTTGCAAAATGCGACCATCATTAAAACACCTATGCATTTCCTGCTATGATGTATAATGTACCTGCTCTGGAAAAAAAAAGTCAATTTGATGTCACTTCATCTAAAACAATAGCAATTTATTTCAGTATTATAACAAAGAAGCGCTATTTGGTGTCTCATTGAGAAGCCTGAGAAGCAGTCTAGATGCTCTTCAAGAGAGGTCAGAAATGAAAAGCCATCATCTTCGTCTGCAGCAACATGACAAACATGCTCACATACATGTAGGAGCATGTGCATGCAGACACATAACACACTGCCAGCCAGACCACACCAATGTCCTCCTGAACCTAAACATCATATGTACAAAAATATAAATGCAGATAATGAGCAGACTTAACTGTACTACCGCTGTTCTAAAAAAGACTTTACGAGACACAAAGGTCTCTGCAGCTAACACCCACATTTAAGAGGTCCAAGTACAGTACAGCAACAGAGGAAGCTAAATTCCGGCTAGAAATGGCAGAATGGGGCTGGCAAGGAAAAAAGGGACATCTGATCCGGTGCAGCACGCATTCAGAGCAACTGTTTTGGGATTATCTCAATTCAAATGCGCGGCTAACTTTGATGTTATTTTCTTCCCCTCCTATTGTCTGAAGCCCCTCGCTCTCTTCATAATCCGAGCCCTTTGAAGTGAGAAGCATGGAAACAATGTCAGCAGGCGACGCACTCCCTCCGACGGCCCACTGACAGCTCTCCGCCGGTCTTTTCTTTCCTCTCTTTCTCACACTTCCTCCATCCTTTCTTCGCCTCTGCTTCTCTCCCCTTTCACTGTTTGTCATCTCATCCCTCTATTCTCCCCCCCCAAAAAAAAAAAGTTTGCAACATTTTTTTTTCCTGTCTTCTCTTTATTTCCCGTTTAACCAATAGACCCTCTACTTCCCCGTTAACTTTCCACTCCTCCTCCATGTTAGTCCTTTAATATGCAACACAACCATTAATTGGAGTCTCATTAGCGGGTGGTTAATACAGAGGGGATCATAATAATGAGGACACAGATAATGGAAACAGAAAGCTGTTGTCTGTTCCCAACACAGATGCCGAGCCCCGCGTCTTGTAAACGCCTACGACAGGGAAAACAGCATTTATGCGTCGTGTTGAGCACCGAAGTTGCTATACAACTTTAGTGGAGACTCATCTGCACAAGAGTAGGACATGTCCCGATTTTGCAAGTAAATGAGTGTATGTCTTTGCAACTCAGTCAAAGAACATGTTTTCCAATATTTGATTTTCACTTTGGAAAAATCGAGGAAGGAGTTTAAGTGTACGTTGTACATAACCACTATCTCAAATGTAATGAGGAACTTCCTGTAAAACACAACTAAAAACCTCATTAAATAAATTGCTCATGACGGAGTATCGAGTGACACATTAAAAAATAAAAGTCAGCAGCTCATTTTCGACCGTATTTTGCAAGTGTGTTTCAAAGTGTCACAAAGTCCCTTTAAAGTGAGCGCCTCAGGCTGTATTCATAATAATGTTAACACACTGTTGGGGGGAATGAGTCATTTTAAGAATGAGTGGAAGAGAAATTCCTGAAAGGCTTCGTACTTTAAGATAAAGTTGCATCACACGAGGCTGGTTCAGAATAATACTTTCCTGTTGGATATGGGATGAACTGACTAGTAATGTCTGTAGCTGTAATACGTATACGTAGGGGCAGGGAAGCCACAAGCCGTTTCACTGCAAATTGGACGTTCAGGAGAAAAGCCAAGACTGGGCAAGGTGGGCCTGGGCTGCCAGGGTCCGGAAGGAGAAGAGATCTGGGCTGAGGCTCGGAGACCTACCTCGTTTCTATATGAGGCAGCTGCAGCCGCAAACAGACAAAGTTGTGTTTGGAAACATGTCCTGATCCCAGACACAACAAGTCTTTATTTAGCGAGCCACACCCAATCAACTGCGACTGTGTTCCAGTCTGGTTCAGGCAGAATGAAAGATCCTGCGACTCCAAAAAAACACAGCATGAATGAAAATAAAAAAGAAAATAAATGAGCACAATTACCAAAATAATACTCTGTGCTTAAAAAAAAAAAAAAAAAAGTCAATTGGGAAAGAATGAAGCCTGGGTGTAAAGTTCAACTGTAAAAAAAAAGGATGACAGTAATTTTGAAGAGCAGCTCTGACAAGAGTCATAAAAGGTGCAGCAGACGGATTTATAAGGTTCAGCCAGACACAAAGCACACTCGCCACTTAAAGACGCTATAGAGTTTGTAACCAGCCATTAAAATGGCAAAGGACATGCAAATAAAAAGTGACTGAGTTTTAGCACAAGAAAAGCAACCCATGTCTACTCTATTAAAGTCGAACCCAGACAAGGCTTTTTTCTTTTAGAAGATGAAATTTACTGACCTAACCCACCCCCCCACCGTTTGCTAAGTCTGGAGGATCAACCAGGACAAGACACAAGACCACCAGCAGCAATGCTCAGATTACTTACAACTCACATAAACTCAGATTTTAAAGGAGCCGGATTACAAAATGTTCTTAAAGCCAGTTTGATCAATATTACAGAACATTATGAGATTTTCTTGGGTGTGCATTTTCCCCCTTAGATTTGCACTATTTAAATAAACGTGATTTCATTAACAGAGATGCCTTTTGAATGATGCATAGATGTGGATTTGAACTCAAGCAAACTGTAGTGCTTTTTTAAGTTGAAAAAGTTAGAAATGTTGCTGTAAAAGTTCCTTTTAGTAGAACTTTAACAAGTTGCTCTGAGTTAAAAAAAAAAAAAAAAGAAAAAGAAAGGTAAAATGATCACTCATTAGTGAGCTGTGCATTGCTGTTGTCTTCGTCTGACTGCATGCTTCATAAAAGCACAAATGTCTATAATGTGCTTCCCAAAACCCAGATGATGCAAAACCACAGCTCTTGACCCAGACAGGCCAGACGATAAGCAAGGTTTGAAAGAAGCATTTTGCAGCAACCTGGTATAATTATGTCTTTGTCTCCTGTCAACAATGTTTACAGATAGATATACAGCAGTGTTAAGTGCGAACAAGCAAATGTGTCCAAAACAGACCTTGTTGGTCTGATCAGCACGGTGGATAATTGTTTGTCTCTCTTCATCCCAACGAGCGTTGGTCTCCTTCAGCTGCTTCTCCATTGCCTGCTGCATACGAACGGCCTCCTCCTTTGAGTCACATGCAGATGTCTGTAGCTCTGCAATAAGCTGTTTAGGAAAAAAGGAGAGAGACATTTCAAGATTTTAACTGAGCGACATGAATGCGCAAGAGTGATTGCTTTGACTAAGAAGCAAGAGACCAGTAGCCCATACTGGTGAATTTAACAGGAAAATGGCCAAGCACATCGATAAATAGTCAAACTTTGTTCTTTTTTCTAGAGCATAATTAACTTGAGAAGACAGAAGACTGTTACCAGAAGCAATATGCAAAATATCACATAACAAAATGTTTGTTTGATCTGTTTCACTTCATTGTTCACAGAAAAAAAAGACTTGTCTGAGATTGGAATACACGTCACATTTGAAATGGATCTGGGATGACAGAAACAATCGCCTTGAAACACGGCTGTCCCCAGAGCCTCATGTCTCATGTCCTTTCTGAGATGAGACAGAAGACACACAGAAGAAAGAAAGAGAAAAAACGAAGAGGGAGGTTAAAACAAAAAACAAAACAAAACAAACAAAAAATGGACAGAAAAAAAACAACAACTGTCTTTTAGAAGTGCTAGCGTCTTTGTGCTGGTGAACCTGCGGTGCAAATAAACATAAAAAGGAAGTGCCATGGCTTTGAAAACCTCCAGTCAAAATTAACATTCTGTTTAAGCCACTGACAGAGAGAGGCTGAACAAAGATGAGAGTGAATAAAGAGAGAGATGGAGGGGGAGAAAGAGGTGGGGATTGGTGAGGGGGGCAGTTCTGCTGCTAGCTTTGGTCTAGACGCATAATTGTTTACCGTGTTCACACTCTGGAGGCCTACCCACGCTGGAATCTTCACACTGTGTGGGAGAGTGGGAGTTAAAGTGGTGCAGGTTGACCATACAAAGAAAGAGACAGAGAAGGCGGGAGGTGGGGGGGCAGTCAGAGGGACAGTCGGGGGACATTGGGCTTAATTTTATCAGTGGGACAGCCATAAAAAAGCAACATGGTATTTTCATATGGGAGCATAATTTCCAGGGCACCTAATCTACAAAACATATGCAGACAACATATCAATATATAAAACACAACAAGACACCTATTCCCCCCCCGCTAGCATCTCAGTTTCAGGTTAAAGGAAAGATTACCTCCGTGTGAACATGCAGTCTGAAAAAATGGGGGGAAATAAGCAGTTTGGGTGTTTATTTGCACATATGTAATAACCAATGTCATAAAAGTATGCCTAGCAAAAGGGAAAGGCAGGGTTCTCCCCACCATAAATCAATTCTGGGCTCCCCTGAACATATATTGACGATGGCGTCTTTTAGTTTTTTTTTCTACCCATTTTAAGCACCAATATATTAATGAACTTGATTACCCTCTCTTAACGTCTCTCTGCCTGCTCACCCCTGTTACGGTGAAGGGTGGAGCTAGCTGGTTCCTGATTTACTTGGGTTAATGAGCCGAATCTTCTTACTGAATCATGAATCACGAGTCCGACGTCTCCACTAACCCGGTTCATATGAGTCCTCTGGCTGCTAACGCTAGCCGCTGGACTGAGAACAAATGGCGTGAGTGAGAGCGGACAGCGGTGTAGCGGAAACACCACTGACTCAAGTAATTTTGAAGAACTGAGTGAGTGACAGACTCAACTGGAGAGGCAGTGGAGCCAAGTGAGAGATGGACTTGGTTCAGCTGACTTTCCAGTTGCTGAAGCAGGTGAGTTATGGACTCGCTGAGTCAGCAAATTGCACCGACAGAAACACCGCGGACTGACGTGGTTTTCTTGAACTTCACTCCAGTAATTGATTTAAGTGAATAATAAGTTAAATAATATAATAAATATATACTTAACCACATTTGTGTTTATTATGCAGCTATATTTCTACATGCTGGTGGAGGGCCAGAGCACCAGTCTATTAACTCTTGTCCACCTTAGTGAGGAGCAGGTTCTGTATTGTGGCCATTTCTATGTCGGGTTGCCAGATCTCACAGTTTCCCTGGAAAGGGTTAGTGTTTTCCAATCAAAATTAGGTTAGGTGTTTTCAATCAAAGGACAACATCCCTATAAATTTGTTGCTTTATATCATTTTATCTGATGTGGTACAACCCTTTGTAAACGCAATAAAATTCAGAAGTAAAAGGGAGAACAGACCAGCTAACAAAAGTGCGAATGATTAAAAGGGATATGGCTTTGGCTGGCCAGACTAAGAGGCTACTGTCTTTCTTGGTCCACATCAAGAGAAAGAAATAAAGGGAGTATACCTTAGACAGACCAATCACAACTTTGGTTAATTAAGAATCACTAATTAACCACTAATTGTCTGAAACACACAACCATCATTTACATCATGTGATGGTGTATAATTTACTGACTTTAAAACTCCAAAGTTAGAAACGGGACATGCATGCATCCTTTCACTTGCATTACTGCAACTGAAATTTTTTTTGGCCAGCTGCCAACACAGCATCTGAAATTGAACTGAAATGGTTTCTGTTTGGTTAATATAGGCATAAAAGGTCATAAAGAAATGTGTAAACCAGCATAATGATGAAATTAATTAGACACATTTGCATGTGAACTTCAACCTCTAATCCACTGCGCCTGCCATAGGAAACTCCCACCATCTCCCACCTACTCCCCTGTGGATGCTTAGAGATAAAGTAGTGATCTCTCACAACTACCACCCACTATGACCTGAACCTTAAGCAGGGAGAGAGCTTGCAGCCCTGTTCAGTTCACAGGTCACCCAGAAGGACCACTCACAGCTAGATGGTTAACACACACACACGACTGAATCTGAGAGACACTAATTAGGAGGGTCTGTGCGCATTTGTAAATAAGAGAGGCAGAGACAAAGGCAAAGGGGTAATGTGCACAAGAGACCGATGTGTGCTGCATGCAAGCAAGAATATACTATAATGTGGTGCATCTCCAGTCCCCCAAGAATAATGTGTAGCATAGTATGTTTTTAATTGGGCTATTAGCCATGCAGCTGAGCTCAAGAGTGATGCCCCCTGTCAGACACTGAGGGGTTAACAACTAGGGTAAGCCTTTGAGGTTCAAAGACCTCTTGTTTATATTTGACTGAGTTGCCCCAAGGGGAAGTCAACAAAAACCTCTTGGTTCCACCTTCACCTTTTAAAATAAAGCCCACAATTACTCTGAAATAATCAAGCATATCAATATATTTACACCAAACCCACATCTTGTGCATAACCCTTTGTATAACAAGATGTTTAAAATAAAGGTGTTGAATTCCACAGTCAAAGACTTTACTTAAATGTCAAAGAGTGTTGTTGCACCAGCTTTGTGTCTCCAAAACAGAGGATTAATCACTTGTTGCTGGTCTGTAGTGGCACACTGCATCACCAAAGCGGGCAAACATTCCTGAACTTTTGCACAGCATCCAACTTCTTTTGAAGTTGAGCATTGTGTAACCTAATAAGCTACCGTTTTTCTCACAACATCTGCTTGTCAACCTCGCTTTCAACTCTGAGCCTTTGTCAGCCAGCCCAAAATGGGGGATTTAAAGACGGAAAGAAAAAAAGAAAAACAAAACCCCCTCTTTGAATCTCCTCTTTGGGCAATAAGGCGCAATTATGGCCAAATGATTGTAATATTTTAGCCTACTGCCTATTTGAGAAGAAAACCTTTTTCTTCTGTAGTGTAAACACCACTTAGGGTGTTTAATATCTTTAAGGTGGTGAGGGAAAGCTGCTTGAACTTCCTCAGACATTTTGCTGAATGGACGAGTGTAAAAGGAAGTTAAATTTCAGTTTGGGGAGAAGAACTGCCTCAGCTTGAAATAGGTTGAAGTGACATGTAGTAATGTTAAACATATACACCCCCCCCAGCTAAAAGTGAATCCAGAAGACACATTGACAGGAAGGAGAGAAACAGGTATGGTGATTGAGAAAAGAGGTATTAGAGGCCACTGAAGGGAGAATGCAGAGGAGAAAAATACCACTGTTAAGTGACAAGAATGGGAACAAAATTTGCAGCAACTCAGAGTAAGACAGAGGTTCAAACTGATCCTTTGAGGTCAGTTCATGTCATTTCTGCAGTAGTTTCACAGGCTCTATAGTTCTAACAAATGCACTACAGAACACTTCAGAACTAAGGCAGCCATTGCAATATCACTGCTTTAGTTGCTTGTGTTAGTAAAGACAATGGGCCTGATGCATGAAATCTTCATTAATCTGCGAGCAGATGAGACCATAAATCACCTCCTTACTAATCCAAACTTTTCAGGATTCATAAGATTTGATTGTAGGCTGTTCATGAGTGGGAGTGCGACCCAGGGACCACCATATAAAGGGGTCTAAAGATGCATCCTCATGGTGCACATTAGAAAAGAGAGAAGATAGATAGAAGTCATTTTAACTGAAGTGTAGCTAATAAAAATATTTTGTTTTCATCTGTTCGTAAACTATGGCAATGTCATGATGTGGGTGTATTAGGTGTGGTTATTGTTGGGTTTTGTTCAGTGTTGGTGTTCTAGGTTCTTGTTTTTGACCTTTTCTGTGTCTATGAGCTTTACTTCCTGTCTTATTTTGAAATCCTGTCTGTGTCTAGTTATGTTCTGTTTGGCTTTCCTGCTCCTCGTTCCCCTGATGTGTTTCACCTGCGTCTCCTTACTCCTGTCTTCGTCTGCCCTGTGCTCGTCCGTAATGTTTGCTCCCTGTGTTCATGCTTGTGTTTTTGCCTCGCTTTGTTTTTGGTTTTGTGTTTCCTTTGTATTTTCCTGCTCTGGCAGCGTCTTTGCTTCTTTCTTATTAAACATCCGTTTTTGGACACTCCTGCCTGCTCTCCTGCATTTGGGTCCTCCTTACAACCCCACACTTCATGACAGGCAAGGTACTTGCTTAGAGGGGTGACTCTGCACTCAATGCTGTGTCAACCGACCAACGAAGCATCCAAGTGGTGAAGCAGAAATAATCTGATATTAAGCTGGATGCAAAACTTTCAGAAACGATGACAAGGAATAAAGTTAATAGTACAATTATTTCATTCATTGCAGGTTATTTCAAGTGTGCTGGCCTGTAAACTTTGTACTCCTTTTGTAGTTCCAGGAAATCAATCTGCAGACAAGAGGAATTATTAAAAAAAATAAGAATTCAAAGAAAGATTAAATGATCACTCCTTTACTAGTAAACTGGAGCCAATATACTGATACTGATGAATCTATAAATCTGGGAGTAGCATCTGGTTTTGATATTTGAATTCAGGGTAAAATATAAATATTTGTATTTTAAACATTTACTTCATGAACCTACACTTAAGTAAATTATGTCAGTTAAAATTAAATGACATCTACTTTGAGTTATGGGTGACCACCTTACTTCCAGTACTAGTGTTGCCAGTGACAGAAAAAATAAGACAAGTATTGTTTTTAAGCTTCAAGCTGGATAAAATAACATTATTTCATAAATTCTGCTCAGCCAGAGAAAATAAGTGGTCACCTCTTGACCACAGGGTGAAGATGGATTCAGAGAGGTAGCAAAAAAAAAAAAAAGTGGGACTTTAGATATGACTGATGCGTTAGCTTTGGTGTTTCATGTGTGTATTCATTTATTTGGAACTTGCACCTGTGAACACAACATCTGCTTGAGGGTAAAGCTATGGTGGTTTTCCCTGAGTCCAGGGGTAGGTGTGTTATCTTCCCCACCTCCCCCATCAGCGCATTTGGTCTGTTCTCTAACACAGCTGGTCGGGAGAAAGAGAAATATTAAATGAAAGATGGGGAGGAAAGGGCAGAAGAAGAAAAAAAACTGATTACCTGGGCAGACTTGGCAAGCTTCTGATTGTACTCCTTTTCAATCCGCTTCATCCTGCTGTTGGTCTGCAATGAGAAAGAGGAGGGGGATGTGAGAGGGCGATACGCAGATGGGTGGAAGGAGAAACACAAAGAGAGAGAGGAGTAAAATTCAATCTGCCGTTAGGAAGTGAGATGACAACCAACCAACGCCCTCCCTCTCACAGATGCACATACACTTGTGTTGACCTCTGTCTCTTGGCTGTCTGTGCTCGTGGTGCAGCCCTGTGGATCCTTGGCACGGCCCCAGTGCTCATGGGTGCCAGCAGGTAATGCTGGGCATGGTGCACAGTGGGCACCAATTTCCTTTGATATCCTGCCAACAATTCATCACTTAACAAGAAGTGTGGGATTAGGGGGTGAATTAAAATGTTGCCGCCAATTAGCTATACAGTGAAAAAAAGAAAAAGAAAGATGATCTAGAGTAGCTGAGAAACTCAACAGGGTGGGGAAAGAATGGGCTGAATGGAGATTGTTGTTAAAGTTTATTGAGCCCTGCTAGTTGCTTTGTTTTCCGTTGTTTCCTTATGGGAAGCTATCCAGCTGGAGGCAAAGACTTGTGCTGAAAGGCCAGAGTTTCAAAAGAGTCTGGACAGTGGAGTGAGATAATTAGGTGTGAAGTGCTGGAATTCCACGGGCATGCCAGCGTCTGAGGTCTACCGCACACACAGACAAATGTAGGGTCAAATTAACGGGATGCAGGTTACCATTTGAAAAACTTGTCATATATTTGTATGAGATAAGTTTCTTCCTCTGATCTGGGAGAACAAGGCATATTAATACCTTTATGATGATTATTTTCTCAAATATTTACACATTATGGAAAAGTTAGCACTTATTTTCATTCATTAACCTGCAAACATTAGCATATTAGAAAACTCTAGCCTGAGATTGTTGCAAAAAAAAAATTCTTTCACCAAAAAAAAAAAAAAAAAGAAAAAGATTAACAAAGTGCGCGTGCACAGACACACACACCTTGTATCCTGATAGCCACTGACAGACAGACAACTCATGTGCAAACACTGCTCTATTGAACCCACCCCTCAGTGCCATCAACACCTAAGCTGCATTTGGGCTCTGCACCCAATCCAAACACTTCCTGACAAACATCGCCATCCGCTATGAAGGGACACACCTGTCACCACGGATACACAGAGCTGTCACCAAGGATACAGGCCTGTCTTCCTGCGCCAGGACTCTTTGAGTGGCGGCCTGCTCGTCCCCAGGGGCCCCTTCAGCAGCTGATGAGAGCAGGGAGGACAAAGACTGGTGTAGAAAAGGGGTAGAGAAAGAACTGCGTGTGGGATAGGGACGCAAATGGAGCTGTTTTTTGTTTTTTTTTCCCCCCCGTAACAGCCGAGGCGTTTGTTGTCTCCTTTTACTGTGGCAGGACTGTTCTGTCTTTGCTGCAGCTTTGTTGAGCGACATTGCAGTGATTAATTAAACAGACAATTTGCCAGCAGGCAAATTTTTCATTCAATGTCGCTAACTTTGCTGTCTAAATTATGGCAAAAGATAAAACACAAAATTGGCTCTGTAGTGAAGATGTTTACATCAAAGTTATACACCACAGCAATTGGCAGTGGGTAAGTGTGCTGCATGCTGTACGTATATGACTGGGGGTTCACATGTGAATGTATTCATGGAGACATATTGCCATACTGACATGAAAACAGGCTCAGATGTTTCATAAAAACATAAAGAGCCTGCTACTAGCCTATTCCTTTTACCTACAGTCACTCAGGGGAATTCAGCATCATACATTATACAGCCTAACCATATAAACACACAATAAAAATGGCTGGAAGAAGATGAAGACATGATACGTGTGAGGCGGAAAAAAGCCCCGCTGGACTGTGACAAATACAAAGAGAAAAAATAAAACAGCTAAATTAAAAAGCTCAGCCATATGTGTATGTCTGTGTGAGTGTGTAAGAACTTTCAAAGAGACTACCTGCCAAAGGCATTTTTGTGCTGAAGGCACTTTGAGGCTATATCAGGCTCTTCAATCACTTTATAATCCTAGTGGTGTGGCATGCAGCTGCTTTGAAGTGTCTGAAGTGTTTGTGTGCATGTACAGATACATTTTCATATGTGTACGTGTACATATGTGTAGATATATATATATGTATACATATATATATATATATATACACACACACACATATAAAATGTAC
>JBAMYA010000023.1:8993615-9038828 GCA_037176975.1 Arrhamphus sclerolepis | reverse complement strand
TGTACATATGTGTAGATATATATGTATGTATACATATATATATATATATATACACACACACACATATAAAATGTACATATCAATATGTATGTGTGTGTTTGGGGGGAAAAAAAAAATTGGAAAGAAATCAGAAGGCTATGAACTGCTTACCAAAACTTAATCAATAATCTGCAGTGGGAACCAGTCCAAACACACACATTCTCACACACAAGAGAATGTCACAAAAAAAAAAAAAGAAAACATGAAAGTGGCAGAAAGCGAAGTGTTAACTTTCTCTTGTCCAGGTAAAGACTTGCAAGACACACTTATCCAAACACAGATAAGAGACAAACAGGATGTTTGAATTTGATCTTTATAGCTCCTCAGACATTAGGTTTAGTCAAGGTGCAGTCCTTGAACAGACTGCTGCATTGTTACTAAAACCAGAACAAAATCAGGTAAGACTTTCTCACTGAAGCAGTTTGTTGAGTTCAAGTCCTGGGTCCCTGGGTGACACAGTGGTTAGAGCAGGCTGCCCATGTACTGAGGCTACAAGTCCTCTGGCAGGGGTCCCAGGTTTAACTCCTGGCCTGTGACCCTTTGCTGCATGCCCTCCCTGTCTAATTTCCTGTACAGCTACTGCTAATAAAAGCCACTACAGGCTGATCAGGCTCTTCTTCTATGAATTCATGCTTTTGTAATGAATACAAGTTTTGGTTTAGCTTTGCCCTGTTGAAAGACGCAAGGCTTTCTGCGAAGAAGACACTGTCTGGATGGGAGCTTATGCTGTGCTAAAACCCATTAATACCTTTCAGCATTATGTTTCCTCGTGCAAGCTGCCCATACCTTAGGCCAGAGGTAGCCAACATGGTGCCCGGGGGCACCTGGTCGCCTGCAGGCACCATGTGAGTAGCCTGCAGGGCATGTTCTAAAAATAGTACTAGTCACCATGGAACTAAAAATTATACTTAATTGTATTTCTGTTCCTACTGAATCAATTGGCAGAACTAATGGCTAAATCTCAGTCAAGCATGTCAAATGACATCTGGGCATCTTATTAGACAGCTTTATTGCTTAATATAAATTTATCTGATGTGGTACAAAAACATTCGACCCCCGTCCAGTTGTCATGGATGTAATATGTAACCACAGATGAAAAAAATCTATTGTTTTAGCAGACTATAAACATTTTTAATTTAAATTCTTCTGCAAACTTTCTGTTGCACTTTTAACATGGGGGTAAATGGGGATTTGCTTTGTTCTGGAACCAGCACCTAGTGGTCAGTCGATGCAACAAAACATACTTTGTGCAGGAGATTAAACGGACGTGGGATGGTTGCTGCTTGTCACTGACTCTGTAAACGCATTCAAAGCTAAGATGAACATTCTGTTTGTGCATTTCCAAAGAAAAAAAAAGTCAACGCTGAATGAAGATGCTTCTGCATCTGTGGCTTTTGACAAAGCTGCAGAAAACTACTCTCAAGTCATGAACTTGAAGCAAGAGTTTGAGAACAGGTTTTGTGACTCTGATCAACTTGGGTCATGTGTCTCATTCATTTCAAATCCATGCAAGTGGACGTGCATTGCTGAGCAATAAGTGAAATGCTCAGCTTGGATGCTGGGCAGGTGGAGGTACCTTAAAGCCCACCAGGGTGCACCAAACATTTGGTGCCTTGTAGACACAGAAAAGTAAAAAGGTGAATGCACAGCCTATGAAAATTGCCTTTTAGGTTCAGTTTCTGTGCATCAGCGCCTTCTAACATGAACGTCATTAAGAACAAACACAGAGTCCCTCAAGAGTCAAATTACAACTCAGAGTACAGTACACTGGTGACCGGCATGCAATGCCAGGCTTCCCACTAACTCACATTTGCAGACAAATAAAGTGATAACAGATGTTTTCAGTGAAACACCATGGTGATGACAAATATTGTACGAAAATATGAAGATGATTTGTTCAAAGAAAGCATGTGGCAGAGTAAATAGATAACTGATCATTTGTACAAATCATTTGACAGTTCGTGATGTGAATTTGAGTTCATGGTGTGTTCAAAAATGTTACAAAGATAGAGGTTTGTACAAATACGACATGATTTAAAGATGTGACAGTTAATGGTTTCCCCAAAAAAAAAAAGATAATATTAATACATTGTATTTGTACAGTGCTTTTAAAGAAACTCAAAGACGCCTTACCAGAATAGAACAAAAATGATAAAATCGGAATATAGAAACACGTTAACTTACAAGAATCAAACAAAAGTCAGGACATTAAATTACATACACAGGACATAACGCAATAATCACAGGACAGGACAATAATCACACATTAAAAGCAATTCTAAAAAGGTGGGTTTTGTGGTGAGACTGGAATGTGGGTAGGTCTGTACAGTCATGGATATGTTTGGGGAGCGAGTTCCAGAGGGTGGGAGCAGCTGTGGAAGAAGCTCCGTCTCCCCAGGTCCGGTGCTTGGTTCTAGAGATAGGAGGTTAGCATTGGAGGAGCAGAGTCCGGAAGGAGTGTGACGGTGGGGTAGGTCAGGGAGCCTGGCTATGGAGGTCTTTGTGGGTGAGGAGGAGGACTTGAAAGGGATGCATTGAGGGACAGGGAGCCAGTGGAGCTTCTGGAGGAGCGGGTGTGGGTGAGCAGGAGAGCAGCAGAGTTTTGTATAAGCTGAAGCTTTCTGAGGACTTTGGATGATGAGCCAAAGAGGAGGCTGTAGCCGAGGCTGGATGGAATGAAGGCATGGATGAGAGTTTCAGCAGCTGAGAAGGTGAGTGATGGGCGGAGACAGGCGATACTTTTCAGGTGGAAAGAAGACAGTCCTTGTGATGTGGTTGGTGTTCGAAGGAGAAGTTGTTGTCGAAGATGACTCCAAGGTTGTGGATGTGGTTGGAGGGGGACAAGGTGGTGAGTCTGAAGTTGTGGGCGGCTTTGGTGAAGAATTTGGGTCTGATGATGATGATGTCCGATTTGTCACAGTTGAGTTTGAGGAAATTTGAGTGCATACATGATTTCATTTCAGTGAGGCAGTTGGTCAGGGTGGAGTGAGTCGCTGTGGTGATGGATTTGGTGGAGATGTCGAGCTGGATGTTGTCGCCGTAGCAGTGAAAGCGGAGCCCATGGCGACAAATGATGTTACCGAGGGGAAGCAGGGAGAGGATGAAAAGTAGAGGACCAAGCACCAAACCCTGGGGGAACCCTTGTGACAGATGAGCAGTGGAGGAGGTGCAGTTCTTGATGCTGTTGAATTGTTGTCTATTTGTGAGATATGACCTGAACCAGGAGAGGGCAGCACTGGTGATGCTGAGGTAAGATTCCAGGCAGGAGAGAAGAATGGTGTGGCTGATGGTGTCAAAAGCTGCAGTGAGGTCGAGGAGAAGAATGCTGAGGTGGCCGGAGTCTGCAGAGAGGAGGAGGTCGTTGGTGACTTTGAGGAGGTCTGTTTCGGTGCTGACGTGAGCGGAAGCCAGAACGAAATGGTAACTTGTACAAAAATATAACAGGTGTGAATTCAAACAAAATGAGACAAATGTGCTCATACTGTACATGTGTGAAACAGTCCAGAAAGATGTCAGATGTTATAACTCTGAATTTCAAACGTGTTGAAAAAGACTGGTAATAACAGAAATAAATAACATTTTATGTTCAACTGTATTTTGTGTTTCCAAACATTGCAAAGTAAACCATATAAAAGGATTTATCATTCTGATTATTATTATCATTACTACTACTACTACTACTACTAATAATAATAATGATGATAAAAAGGTGAACTGTGAAACAGGAATAGGCATTAGAGTTCTGGTCCTTTTGAATTAAGTGCTGGTCACAGGCTGGACAGGGACCTGGTTCCCATGGTTTCCAAGACAAAAATGTAAAACTTTGATTTGTCTAAGGACAGTCTTCCACTCAGTCCATTTTTGGTCATCTTTAGCCAAGTAAAACAATGGTGTTTCTGGATCATGTTAACATATGGCTTCCTTTTTGCATGGTGAAAAATCTCCCCTGCATTTGTGGACAGCAAACTGTTATAGATGATTTTCAAAACGATTCCCATCAAGTGCTATCCAATATAGAATCCCAGCTGCATTTATACGTTTGTTTGTTTATTTCTATGCAATGCAGTAAAGATTACAGGCATTCACCACTAATTTTTTGACTTAACCTGCATACATAGATTCTTTGAATCTTTAAACAGACATTATTTAGTGTTTTATTTATTTGTACAGGACAGTGCACCCATGATCAACATTTTGGTTTTGAAGAATAAATGTGCCAGTTAGCCAAAAACAAAACAAAACAAACATTTTTTATGTGTAGTCCCTTTGCAGGTCAACATGACAACACAATTAGCAAACAGTTCAAAAAGATCAGTAAGTGTAATATGATGATTTTAGCCAATCATGTAAATCTGTTACCAATTAACCTCACTAGAGGATAAATGTTTCTTTTTAGAATCACTTTTCAAGCCTTTAATTACCAATGCCTCAACTTTTTTGAGATGCGTTACAGTTCCAAATGAAATTCCAACATTTTCCATGAAACGGTAAAATGTCTAATTGTCAGATGATATGTTTTTAAAAAATTTTTATGTTCTACTGAATAAAATGTGAGCTTATGATAGTTGCAAATCACTGTATTTTTTCCCCCACATTTTTCACAGCGTCCAAACTTTTTTGGAATTCGGTTGCACTTCTCTTTCCATTGGAAGACACAAAGATGATCTGTTTACTCCATGACAGGATATTGCTTCCATGTGGTATTTTTCCTCTGATGTGCCTCACATCAGCTCACAATGCTGAAGACCAATTATGGTTTTCAGCATCATTGTAAAACTAAACTCTTGTAGAAAACTACACTAAAGACTTGCTGACGCAGGAATGAAATCAGTCAACACACAGAAAAGACACCATATGGTTGCCAAGTGACAGATGATTACTATAAGGGAAGGGACATTTTTCAAAGCAATGATGTGTCACAAAATCTGCTCTTTTAATGGATTTTACTTTCACACTGCATACAGCGTGCTGTATATTGCACACTGGGGAGCTGATTTATGGGGTTCACTTCAAAAAACAAACAAAAAAAAAATTATTTTAAAAGAGATACATTTTCACTGGTTTGCAAAGCCTTCAGTTTCAGTGGCAGCAGTATTTGTAAGCACTGAAAATTATTCTCTGTTCACCATGCATGTCTCTCGTAACCATTTGAGTTCAATTCACTGGTGAGGGAGAGCTGGGAGATGTTATTTGCTTGTTTGTCTGTAATCGTTTCTGTCTTGCCCATGTATTCGTTTGTGTGTGTGTGTGAGTGTGTGTAAGAGAGAGGGAGTGTTGGTGCTGTAATGACATGAGGCTTTATTTCCATTTCACAGTTTGCCATCAATGCTTGTCAGTAGTGATTCTCCTCATCCCCGCTGCTCACTGTCAGTGCTGCATCACCCACAGTACAGAAATAATGCATCACGGGCACACACATAAGCAGGCGTACACGGATAAATATACATCAAAAGCGCAGACACAAGCGACATACCAAATGTTCAGAGATTACACAAAGCCAGTTTATGGCATCAGAAAACCAATTACATCCATTACCACCAGTGTGAACAGGACATGCATCTAACCCACATCATAAGGTCCAGACTGAAAGTTTGCTCAAGGCTTTGAACTTTAAGTGGATGAGCCGCTGAATCAGAGGTTAGTTTAACTTAAGCAGGTGGACAGACATTAAAACCACAGAAAAAAGTCCCTCAGTCATACTCTCTGAGCTGTTAAGCAGTGATGGCAATGATTTTGCTGAAGGATGTGTAGTATTGTGATTCACATAGTCGTGGAGTGCTGACTTATGAACCATGATGACATGTGGTCTCTAGTTCTTGTCTAAGAAGTCCTCCCTGTCTGTCCATTGTTATTGTCATCTCAGTTCTGATCAGTAATGTTCCTGATGTTCTAATGCAGTATTATACTGAAAAGATTTCCCAACTAACCCCCCCCCCAAAAAAAAAACAACAACAAAAAAAAAACAAGCAAATGTTAGTGTGCCCCACTTAAAACTCCACTTCAAACCAAAGTGTAATCTATAGCATGCAACAAGATGGGAGCTGCCTGACGCCATGTCTTAATGCGATTGAGAAAGTGTGCCGCTTCCCTCCCTCCTCTTGGATGACTTCAAAAAGTGAGCAAGAGAGCTATGTGATGTTTTTTTGGAATGGCAGAGCCTTTACTTTGACTCTTTCATCTGCTGGGTGACTCACTCTCTCTTTTGCTCGCTTGCTCTCTCTCTCTGCCGCTGGGCCCTATGGCGCACAGAGGAGACGGATAGGCTCACGTAGGTCTGTGCATGGGTACACATGCACAAATACACAACATAGGTTTATACACAGTCTGTAGTGCACAAAAACTCAACAGCATACAAAATCCAAATTCAAATATGTAGATTCAAGAAATCTGAATGCCATACAACACAAACAGCCTTAAGTTTACCTCTTTCTGTCCTAAAATCACTCCTCACTCTGCCTTCCCCATCTTATTGTTTCACAGTTCGTCTGTGAGTGTGAGGTGAACATAAGCTCTCTTTGATCATCCCCCAGCTAGTGTTTTTCTCCTTGTCTAATCCATGACCGACGGAATAACATGATTTGGTGTATCTCCAAATGGCAGAGGACCAAACTAATAAGTCAGCTGTGACAGGAGGCAAGAGAGAAGCCCTAGTTATGACGACAACAATCACAACAACCTCGTACTACCATCTTCTGGCTGAAGAAGTGAACATCTCAGGGGGTCAGGGACAAAAATGGCACCTGATATCTCAACTTTGTTATAAAAATCTGTTATAAAAAATAACCACGGTTTAGCTCTCTTGTGGTCTGACAACAATTCTTGGATGATTCAAACATTAAAACCAATGCCAGGATGTTAAGGGAGGGATGATCTCTAGATTTTGGTAGCCACGTTTGTGTCATCTCCCACCAGAAAGAAATGCTCTGCTTAAAAGAATATTAACAAAAAACAAAAAAACAATGTTTTTATGAATCCATTTGGATACAGATATGTCCTGACTGCTAACAGAAAGACATTGTGTTCAGTTCTTGTAAGGAAAACACAAAATCTTTTACCATATGCATCATATTGCCAGTAATGGGCTTATTTCTCATCTTTTACATAAGGCACTCAAAACTTTATTGATACTAACAGCCACTTGAATCAATGAAAATCAACAAGCACATGCACACAGAAAAGATGCAGTTATTACGTTTCCTCTTCACAGTAACAGCACAGACCACACAAACATCTTCAATCGAGAAACAGAAAAAAAAAAAAAAAAAAGGTAACCAAGGCTGGTACCTTACTGAGGTTGTAATTTTTGATTTGAAAATAAGCTGTCCGCATGTTTTTCACTAAAACTATCTTGGGTGGTCTGATCCCAAACGCACACTTCTAAACATGGATCAGAATGCAACACATTTAGGGCACATGAAGATTCTGTCCGTCAAACCACATTTAAGGACGGTCAGGGAAGCATGCGTCCAGACACGGAAAATCATGTAAAAGCATACTCATCTCAGGCCACATAAAAAGACTGCTTCGTTAGCTTTGTGCATAGCACAACAAACAATTGTTAAATACAGATGGTTTTCTTGGTACAGATGACTTAAATATGTTTCAAAGCCTGTACCAGAGTAGAGGGGAAAAAAAAGAAAGAAAGTCTGTTGCTCTCCTTGCCTTTCTGCCACATTTTTTTCCTCTTTTTAACAGATTAAGTTTCACTGCAGATGTTCTTCACACTCTGATACATTGTGTTCATCTCAATTCAATTCAGTTCAGTTCAATTCAATTATACTTCATTAATCCCTCATTAATTATTTGTTGAAGGAGCTGTCATTATTTAAGTTTCTTTGGTTATTTTAGATGGCTATACCTGTGTTCATACACTTCTGGGCTTCTATCACATAACAAATACAGCTTACGTTTTGTCTTTAACATGAATTTTCTTTTGTTGTATATGTATATCTATATATATCTATATATAGATATATATATACACACACACATACGTATATGTATATATCGAATGACCAGGTTTTTTTCTGCAATAGTTTTTCTTTCCTTTATTTAAGTGGACTGTAAAAGAGTGCAATAAGGAGGTTTTATTTTTTATTTTATTATTATTTTTAATTTTCACAGATGGATTGAGCACCATAGAGTTCAGACCTTAACCAAAATGAGAATCTTTAGCTTGTGCTGGAGGAAACATTATCAACACAAGATCTTTGCAAAACATTGATACATCTAGATGGAAAGAAATGTAAAGACACTGCACAAATGCATCAAAAATAATGTTGTGGAATAACCTCAGGAGAGCTATTCACACCAAATTATACAGTAAATATGTAGTATTTCTTTAAAGAAGATTTGGCTAAAAAAATATATAAAAAAAAAAGTTAATGAATCCCATGCAGGTCCAATACAGAACAATTGAAACTGCTAGCTTTAAATCATTGCTGCCGAAGCTGGTTTGTTTAGCTATTAACTCCCACGGTTCACTTACATTTCCCCTGCACTTCAAATTATAACGGTTTGTATGTTATCAGTTTAAGCACAATGAGATCATCTATAATTGTGACTTAGATGAAGATTAGATCACATTTTACAGCAACTTAATGCAAGCAAACAAACAAGAAAAAACAGTTAAAGTAAATATATAGGGTATTTATAGTACATAGCACAGTGGTTATATGGTGGAGCACTTCAAAACTGCCTAGCCCAGGTTTCTGGGTAAAGCTGTTTCTTTAAAGCAAATTTTGATGTTCTGAGGTTTGCTACATCTTGAAGGGAGGTTGAGCATACGGGGAAAGACAGAAAGAGGTAAAGGGCGGAGGTGTGAATCAGAATAAGAAAGGTAGATAAGGAGGTGGTGTGGGTGAGATGGAGGATTTTTGGTCACTGTAGCCCAGAGATGAAGCGTCTTTATCAGGCACAGAGGCAGCTGCATAGTTCCCTTATGGCAGAACGGAGATTGAGAGGTCTGAGGTTGTGTGCACTCTCTCAGTCAAGAACACACACACATACACACAGAGACACACGAACAAAGACAAACTTCAATAGCATCCAGAGTAACACAGCCACACATACCTTTTCCTCAGCTTGCCTCCATCACTTTTCCTTCTCAGCTTTATTTTTGGAGCAGATCAAATGTATGGTACTATCTTACAGTCTGATCTTATTTCCTCTGATTTTCTGTTTCTCATTATTTCATTCCAAAAGCTTCGACTGTCTGTTCCCAAAACATCCACCAAAACATCCAACCATCCCTTATACTCCTTTTCTGTCTCTCCCTTAAACTAATGCATCTTTGATGAGAATCCATTCATGGATTTAATGGATTTCTCTGGCCTTTTCGCCGGAATCTGGGAGATGTGTTCAAAAAAGGGAAAAGCTGGCCTGTCTCTACTTTCAAGAGCACGGTGGACTGCAGGAGACAGCATTTCTGTCTGCATCAAAAGAATGAGAAATTTTCAGCTTACAAAACAGGGCAAAGAAGTCAATATGGATCTGAAGCCTGGCTGACTTCAATCCCATGAATGGGAGAAAAAAAAATGAGTGCAACGACAAAGTGAAAGTTTTCCCTGCTTCCTCTGAAGTCAAACTTGGAGACAGATTAGAAAGTACAGGAGGAAAAAAAAGACTAAAAGAAAAGGGGAGGTGCAAGAAGAGACATTCAATGTTTTGAGTTTTTTTTTTCTTTTTTAGAAGCATGCACTTTCAAGCTGACAAAAAAGGATGGAGAAATCAATCTCACAAAAGGTGAAACTAGCATATTTCTGACAGTGTTATCAGTTCAGCACTGAGTCTTACACTGCTTTGAATCGACTCCAGATTGCCTGACAACTGTGGTGTCATATTTCTATGCAATGTGGGAGAGAGAAAAGGTAATTAAAATGTGCTTTAAAGATTAAATAGCTGTTAGAAGAAAAAAAAAATCTTTCACATACATAGAAAGAAAAAGGGCACTGATAGCATGCATCATTTCTTCAGATGAGGCTTACCCCATAATAAGAAACCATTTTTACTTGGATCTCTGTCACTTCAATTATTCTGGTTCTGTGTGCCATATGGAGCCAAAATGGCCGCCTAAATGCTTTGGAGGTCCCTACATTCCGGGGCTAATGCCGTGCAGCTGGCGTAGGATGGTGTCTAATGAAAATGCTCTCTTTGATGGGCCCTGCCGAGGGATTAGGTCCTCATCAACAACAACTTCAGTTCGCTTCCTGCCAGACCAACACAAGATGGTTGATTATTTTTGCAACAGTGTGTCCAGTTTCTGAGGTTCTAAGACAAACCAGTAGGACAAAGAAAGAAAGAAAGAAAGAAGAAAAGAAAGATTGGACTGTCTGTTCATTACATTAGATTTTAAGCCATATATTACACAAAGATAGGCTTCATGTAAGATTGGCCAGAATGTCATTGCAACAAAAATGCATTATTATGGGATCATGCATTTGATCCTATAAGATGAAATTTGAAGACTTCGGTCATGACCTCACCGCCATCCTACGGTAATGACTGTCTCGTGCTACGGGGGAGGCCGGGGAAATTGGTCAGATCTGAAGGAGTTATGGAGGCTCACCTTTCAGCAGAAAATATACCCACCTGAAACAACACTTCAGCTGTTTAGCGACAGACATTTAAACATCATGGGACAGCCTGGTCAAAGCCCCAGCTTCAGTCTGATTAAGAATGTCTCGGTACGATTAGTTTCTTGTTCACCAGCACAGCTCATCCAGTTTAAAGTAGCTGCATGGTTCAGCCTTGACAAATGAATAAAGATATATATATTTTGGTTCTGTAAAATATACCCCAGCATCTGGGGTATATTTGTTTCACAAATATAGTTGGCACCTTCCAAACTATTTCAGGTTGTAAGCAACAACAGAAAAACGTTAAAGGTGATTAATGCTTTTTCAGGATATTGTAGAGGTGAATCTTCAAACTTATATTCATCCCAGAAACCACTAAAGGGTACACAAAGGTACAACGGTTCTGTAGTTTCAATATGCTCACCACAGAATAGGTCATTGTTGCGGTCAAAACCACAACAAAATGAGCCTTTTGCCTGGAGACGCTGGGATAGACTCCAGCAAACACAAAGAAGCAGGAATAGCTTTTTGCTTTTATTGTGCTACAAGACATTTGACCAAAACAGGCTAACAGCATTACCATGGCGACACAGTCTCAATTATCAAAAAGTCTCATTGCCTGCCATCTTGACAGACTCAAGTCCAGTTTTTGAACTCAATCATGCCTCTACCACAGCTGTTCTAGCACCTTTCAGATTCCCCCAGTTACTAAAAAACATTTAGCTTTTTAGTATTGGAGAGACACATACTTCTGTGATATCCTGTACTCACCTTCTCACAAGTGGCATCTTTCTCCTGCTGGTGGCTTTTCTGGAGATCGCTGTGAATTTTTTCCATATCAGATCGGAGCCGTTCCAGGGATGCCTCCTTGTCCAGGAACGCTCTTTGCCTTTCCTCCTCCTGGAGTAATGCCATTTCAGCCACTTGTTTCTTGTGATGGGCATGGGCCTGCTGGAGTTCCTCACGTAGACTTGACAGCTGAGCCTCCAAATCTGAAATCGTCTGAACAGTGACATAGAGAAATACAGTGAAGTCAGATGAATGATTAGTTAAGTTAATGCTTTTTTCTTTTTTTTTTTAAAGTTATATTGAGATAACAGGGGCTTCCCAAGTACTGCGAGAACGGTATCCTCTAGATGGCAGCACCAGTGGAAACCCATCGTTACCGCTGCATTTGAGGTTTTTGGAAGATATGAAAAATTTCCAGTTTTGAACGCAGCTATTTAAAACTCATTCTTATCAAGAAAGCACTGACTTAGCACGAGGGGAAGGGCAAAACGTGGAAGAATGTCAACGTGCTGAACCTCGCAAGAGCTTCCAGGCTACGTTCCCATCATTTGGAAAGTTAAAAGATCATCACCAACAGCGACATGAATGGTGATCCAGTCTACTTTGCCTGGAATAACTGGAGGAAACCACTGACTGAGAAAGGCACAGGTCTGCAAAGCTTCTGAGGAGTGCGAGTTCTTCCCCCTTACACGTCATCTTCCCTGGTACTCAGGTAGCCCCCATCAGACGCAGTATCTAAATAAGAAGAGCTACATCTGTGTGAAAATGTGGAACACTTTCACGTACCCAGTGAAACTTGTCTGTGGTGTTGACTGTGTGGATGTGGGTTCGGATTTTGGATATGTTCTGACCCTTCTCTTCACCCCTTTCTTTTTGAACTTCTCAGCCTTGGCTTTGCTCAGAAGAGCCCTTAAATAGTGCTGCCAGTGAGAGTCAAAATTACATAGCAGGAATGCTAATCAGTACAACCCCGTGGCCCCACAAACTTCAGAAACAGAGTGGTTTGACACGTGCAGTGAAATTTTATCTCCAAGCTCATAGCCCTGTCAAAACTGCATGACATAGCTGAGATGATGAAAGCTGTTTGTAAAAGAAATGAGGAAGGAAGCTACTTTTTGCTGCACATTGTAAACATTAAAAGAGGACATTCTGAGGATATATAGTGACAATATAGACATATAGTCACAGCCATGGAGCTAAATGGTCAGATATCACAAAAACACAACTGCATGCAGCACATGCAGAGGAAAAACATGCAATAGACATGCACACATGCAATGATTTTGTGAATTGCTGCACTGTCTCTTAACTTCAGCAGTTTGACTGCTTCAATTGTGCCATCAAGGGCAAGCAGCTATTAGATGTGAGCCAAGTCGAGTCTTTAATGTAACATAAATAGTCGAGAACAGAGCCATTAGTAATTATGCAACAGAAACTTAAAAGGCCTAAAAGAGCATGTTTTCTTTAGAAAGTCACTTTAATAAGGCACATGACGTGGAACTTGGTGAGGAAGCAAGTTCTGGCAGAAATGGCAAGATTCTCAAATAAATTGCTGGGTCAAAATGATTCGGCTCAGATGACGACGGAAAAGAGTACCAGCGTTATAAACATGAGAAAATATCACAAAGTAAGAAAAAACATGACCATTCTCAAATTTAGATTTTGTTTAGAAAAAATATTCTGAAACAGTAAAAGCAAGACTTTACAAGCACCATAAAATATTTCTGTTTCAAAATCTGATTTGTTGTTTTCTTGCAGTGTGATATTTCTAAATACGCATAAAGTTGAAGTGATGTGTAAGTATTTTCTGTTTTTCCCACATTTTACACAGTGTTCTGTCTTTTGTGGCTTTAAAATGAAGGGGTGGATTTTTTTTTTGTTTCTTTCAGAAACCTGTAACATTACTTTGAAGGATTGTTAATACTGAATGTGATGATAATAACTTTGCTGCCGCATAATATAAGACACAGTTTTCACATGAATTAGATTTAGAACTTGTATTTTTTCTTTTTAAATTGTCGATGTTCGCTCTTTTATGAGTCATAGCATAAAGCCCACTCCCACCAGGTGGTGATTGGATTGGTGCATGCTATATCAGTCACTTTGACCTCAAAGTGTAGCTTTTAAGTACATTGATAGTGTGAATATGAGACACCAAGAACACGTTATAAATGTTATTGTTCATCCAAGAGTGGTTGAAATGTTCTGTGGCTCTCTAAAATAAAGTACGAACACATGCAGGCCATACCATATGCTGCAACTAAATAGAACCTTAGAAGGGTAATTAATGCAGGACACCTATGCATTAATGTAAGATATTTGAGTCATGTAAGCACAAAAGCATGAGTGAAATTGTCAAAGTGAATGTCTCGCCGCTGTCAGTCAGATCAATATGCATCTGGCTGATATCCAAGATAAGATATATGCACATACTAAATGACTTCATGGTTTGAAAAGGAGCATGTCGTAACACATCACAGAGTATCAGCGTTCACTAATGACTTCAGCCTAGATCAGCAGTAGCCCCAAGTGAAAGAGAAAAAAAATACATATCAGCTGACTTCTAGCATAAATTCTCAGTCATAAATGGAAAGATGTGATGAAATAATCTGAAGAATCAATTCGATGTATTTCATTAAATAGCATCGAGGGATTGCATAAGTCACTTCAGAACACTTTACACAGTAATGTTAACATTCTTATAATATTAAAGAGGGAAACCCAAGAGTTCCCACTTAAGCATTCTGATCCCAATCACAATAAGATTTTCACTCTGTGGGATATTCGTTTGCTCCCGAACAAAACAAAATTCACTTGACAATACTCTCAGGGACCAATCATTTCACTTCATAAGTGACATTCCTAGTCTAGGTTGCTCACTTCATCTCAGCTTTGACTTAGACTGTCATCACCATTTTCACCATTTTCATAGTCATGCACTTGGGATTGAGGAGCTTTGAAAAACTGACAGCATCATTATTTACTCCATCACGACTCAGGAGAAAGACCTCACGAGGCTCCCGCTCTCTCCCATGCTGTTTGAAGTACCGATGGTGCGTACGTTTCTTTGAAAAATAAATATTTGTCCAGAAAAATAATACCAATTAGAGCCATGGATTTGTATAAAGCAATCCTGAGGTACCCAAAAACAAGGATTCAAATTCAGGATTCAAACAAAAGATTAAAAAAAAACAAAACAAAACAAAAGATGCTTCTCAGGATTAGGAAGAATTATTGTGTAACAGCAATCAAATCATATAACCAAAATCAATAACAAGACTCAAGGTTTCCAAGAATGTTCAGAAATGTGGTACGGGTTCGTTTGCACGCACAGAAGTATAAAATTAGAAGTTACAATGGTAAACTGGTAAGAGATATCCAAGCAGGTCTATAAAACGACTTCATCCTCTGGGGGGCATTGATAAGCTAACAGAAAGAAACTGCCTACGGGAACATTTCACCAGTCAGACAGTTCATTATGGACATACAGCCAACTGGAAAACCTTTTTTTTTTTTGTAAAGAAACAGTAAAGAAATTGTTTTTCCTCTTCTTTTTCGTCTTTTTTTGTTTTTTTCCCGAGAGCAGCAACGTTCTCATTCTCTCTGTAGGGAATTCTGAGTTAATTCCCTGAACTGGTGGAAGGCCAACTATACCCTAGGCCCTGAACTCAAACGCTTAATCCTAACACTGATTTAAAGTTAAAAACAATAAATGAAAAGGGAAGGAAATATTAACATGTGAATAACGATGGAGACTAAATGCTGTGTGTAAACCCTGTGTACTCAACAGATGGGTGATAATGCCTTGATTATGAGCTGCAGCTACACAGTGGATGCAGCCAGGGACTCTCTGAATGACACACTCTGGTGGGAAGAGGACAATGTGTCCCTGTGTGAATTTTGTTTAGCTTCTCCCTCCAGCCGCTGCTTCGACTCATCGGCTCTCCTCCTTAAACACAAGCCAAGAGCCAGGGATGAATTTATGTGTCCCACCACATCAAGGGGATGAGCAGGAATTACTCATCCTGGGAGTGTGTGACTGATATTAACTGTTCCCTTTTCTTGCCAACTTTCAAGCTGCAACTGTCCTTCCACTGAATCAAGGAAGACCAAGAGAAAGTGAGGACAGAAGAAAGAAAGAAAGAAAGAAAGAAAGAAAGAAAGAGAAAGAAAGAAAGAAAGAAATCATCAGGCGATGTCTGGTTGTCTGTTATTGATATGCTACCTGATCTTTTCATTGTTCATCTGAATCATGAGCTGCTGGGGTGCTGTCTGACTCCACTCTCATACACATGAGGGGTATAGGTGAATAGGTTAAAAAAAGGTTAAAAAAGGTTAAAAAAAATATGGGTATATTGGTGTATTTTTCAGAATCAGAATCAGCTTTATTCGTCAAGTATGTAAACGCATACAAGGAATTCTTTGCTGGCAGTTGCATCTCTCATATGTCTGTATATCTTTATAGCAAGTAATGTAAAAAAAAAAAAAAGAAAAAGAAAAAGTAAAAAAAATAAATAAAAAACAACAAACAAAAAAAAAAAAACTATACCCATATAAAATGACTATAGATGGTCTTTTGAAAGGACTTCATCAGCCTGGATCATAAAATCCAACATGGCTGCTACACACACACAAAGATGTGATACAGGCAGTAATAAACTGTAAACACCTTTTAATCAGTTCCTGTCTCATTAAATCAGTTGCTCAGCTCAACCGTCATTAATGAACACATCGCTTTAGTGCTTTTATGCTAAAAATGGAGCATAAATTACATAAATTTACGCTAGCTAAGTCAGTAAACACAACAATGAGAAATTTCTTGTGGTTTTCTGACTTTCAAGTGGAATCTCATGAACTTGGGAGGAATGTCTTCCGCAGCTTCTGAGGCAAATGGAACAAAATATACCAGCATGACTCTTTAACATGACTTCTATAGGTGAATAAAAGTCTTCTCTAAATGTCTAAAATAGTGAATAACAATAGTAGAAAGGAGAATATTGTAGAAAAGATGGGGAATATTTAAGAAGTTTATGAGATCTTCTCCCTGTTGTAAACATTCATTATGAATCTGCAAAATAAAATGATACTGACAAACTGGTGATTCTCATCTTAAAAAAGACCTTTATAGTTGAAAAATTACTTTTAGGGGTCTTAAAAAGATCTTATTTCTTTCTTGCTGAAAGGCCCCTACTCAATCTTTGTATTGTGTTGGGGATAAACATGAAATTGTGTTTACCAAGTAGAATGTCTTCGCCATTCATTTTGGTCTGGTAACCATCTGTGCCCTTATTGAATGTGAGGACATTTTGTCCACACATAACAAACATAATTCTGCGCTGACTCTCATCTCCAGCTAACGGCCAATAAACAAAATTTTTTGCGTGCTGACAATTTTCATTTAATCAGGAATCCTGATGGATCAAGCATATCCACAGCTGGAGGCTGGTTGGTCAAAGAGCTTCCCACAGAGCTCCAATACAGCCCTGGCTGGAGAGCGAAGATGGAGCGGAGGGTTTTAAGATGAAGACCTGCTGTTTGGCTAAATGGTGAGAAAACAGTCTCTCAGTGCCTGGGACATCTATTAATTCAGAACCAAATGTCGCATTCATTGGGGACAAAAATGCTGTAATAAGGGAATGACCAGCAGTTTCCGGAGAAAAATAGTTACCTGTGGTGAGAAGACAATGGCGGAGAAAAATACACCTCGGGGGAGTATGGGAAGCTTAACTGGGGGTCTAAACACTGTGCGGCAGGATATAAAACAAATTCTAAAAAAAAAAAAGTGTGGTTTTATGAAATGACTATCTTCTGTCTGGATTTCCACCATAAAACCTTGACAGGATAAAACAAATCATTCAAAAGACATAAATAAGTCTCCACTTTTGAATAACGCAAAAGGTGGGGACAATGCTGTTTCTTTTGTCTTAATTTGTTCAATTGTTTTTTCTTTTTTTAAAAAACTTTTTTCAAGCACATCAATATAAAATCTAAATTTATTAAAACGGTCTCTAAAATCTTCTGTATTCTTGCTCCGATGCACAGCAATCTCTAAAATTATTCACACCCGTCAATAAAAGTCTTGCTTCAAGTAAAAAGTGTCTCAACCCGCTGCGCTTTTGAAACCCCAGGACGTCAATAGGCAAAATAAAAAATGGTTGTCCACAGGAGAGCGGTGGATCAGCGTGTGTGTGTATGTGAACGTGGATCAGTGGAGACCCCCTACCTTGGCATCGTGCTTCCTCCACTCCTGGGTGTGCTGTTGGTGCTGTTGCAGGGCGACCCTGGCCTGCCTCTCCAAACTGCTCACCTCCTGCTGGTGCTCCTGGACCATGCTGTCCTTTTCCGCTTTGTGCTGCTGCTGTAGCCGCGTCTTCTCTTGCTCGTGCTGCGTGCGCTGCCGAGCCATCTGATTGGACAAGCGGGCAAAGTGAGACTTCACCAGCCAACGCACACTCAGACCAACCATGTCGTCATGACAACTTGTCCATCCACATATCCATCCATACGTTTTTCGTCCCAGTTGTTTCACTCCTTTCCACCAACCAGATCACCCGTGCCTCTGCCCAATTTGGCACGATTGGAAGGAGTGTGTATGGGGGGAAGCGTGGAAAGTTTCTTTGGTTCCCTACATCGTCTGAGGACGATATGATGTGATGTGTTTACATCTGACTTCCCCACCCTCCTACTTCATCTGCTAATTGTATAGACTGGTCCTCAGTGTCCCACTCCCACTCTTCAAATCTTCCCCCCCTCACCCTTTTCGAGGACTGGCGAATAAAAGAGCAGTTAGTTGTGCTATGTAAGGAAGCTGGCAGGGGTTAGCCATCTGGCTGTAGGAGCTACCCAATGCCCCATGCTATGCGCCTGACAGCATGTGAAAAATCAGCTTAAGCAGTGAATACGATGATTACTATAAACCCAAATCAGAAGAAAAAACGCTTAAGGGGGAGACAAGGATGGCAACTTTGAGAAGAACGGAGAGGTTGCTAAACGATTAATGACATTTCTTTTAGTTCTAATTAAAGTCTCTGGCTTAATCTTGCTATCAAAATCAGATTTTGCGTTCTAAAAATTGATCATTCATGTACAGAAATCAGCAGGCTGTGATCGTAAGGGATTATGCGCTAAAGTGCAAAATCCCAAGTAAGATTATCATAAGAGAATTGAGGCGAGACCGTAAGAATGATGAAAATACGTCAGCCTGTATACACATTACAGTAGAGGAAAATAAAACACTTCCAATGGCAGAAAAAGTTCTAATTTTTCAGGGTTTAATCGTCTTGTCATCTGCAATAAGTCTGTATTCTAGTTCGCCTGTAAGCGAAGTCACCTGCTGAGAGCTGTGTCTTGCTGGTAAAGCTTCTAGACCCAAGTTCCCAAGCCGTTCCCAGGCTATGTCCCGTTCCCAGTCCCCCACGGCGGAAAGACAAGGGACCCCCACACCATCCAACGCCGCGGGCCCAGCCGGAGCCCTGAAAGGACAGCAGGGGCCTGGGGCCCAGTTGCCTCCCTGCTTTGAAGCTAATCCTTGCACATTGTGCATGACGGCACCCTACCTGGCCTGCCAGAGAAATGGAGAACGACTGCCTCAGTGCTTGTCCTAGCCATGGCGCTATCTTCAAATGTGGCATGCTATTCAATAGCAGGTGCTGAATGAGGGGCTACTTACAGGAAGCCGGATTCAGTCCCCTGAACTGAGAGAGAGGCTACAATAGATACTTATGTTTTGTCAGCCAAGAATTTACTCTTCAGATTTTGACAAAGCATTGTTAAATCTCTTTAAGGGCAATGGGACAGCGAGTAGCTGCATTATATATGTACTTTGTAAGTGTTGCTCAGACAATGGAGTTAAAACAGTTGGGAAAACATATACATAAACCTTTGAAATGACTCACACACACACACTTATTTTCTAGTAAATGCAGACATGCTCCTCAAGCTAGTACCTGCGAAACTGAGACTCCACAAATACATCTGCACCAACTTCAAACAGATAGCAGATACAAATCCAGTCAGAATATGCTACTCCGCAGGGATAGTCAGATTCACAGGAAAAGTGCAAGTTACAGCTGATGGATTGAAACAGATACTTGCCCAAAAGAAAAAAAACCAAAAAAAAACAACAACAATATTTTGGTACACCACTATTGAGAGTGTTGAGCTATAGGGGTTCTGGACAAAAGAAATACGCAAGATACATCAGTTGTGAGGAAAAAAGAAAGAAAAACACAAAGGAAAGAGGATGACAGAGACATATTGTTAAAGAGATGTGACCTCACATAGAGCAAGCATGCAGTGGAGGATGCTTGGTGCTGTGGTTCTTAAAGGGACCAGCGCGGCTCTTATGAGGGAAGACTGAAGCAGTCTGGGCGCAGCTTGCTGGTGGGTTGGGTGTTTTGCACAGCACGAGGCCTGTCAGTTTGGGCTGACATGGTTGCATGAGTGCATTACATGGACTGAGGCAGGACAGTGAGGTAATTGGCTTCTTTCAACCCCAGGGGGGATATCTCAAATGTTTGGGACATAGGAGGAGGGAATAGGAGAAAAGAAGAGAAGGGCTGTCAGGTCTCAGCAGGGGTGAGTGGGGCGCATGACAAAAAAAAAAAAAGGACTGAACTGCAAATGGCTAGTGATTGTCATAGTAAGTTTTTTTTTAAATTTAAACTATACTCCTTTATTTATTGAAATTTAACATCTGATGAGTGTCTCTGTTGATCATTTTCCTTAAATGTCAGCCTCATGTCTCTAAGCATCTGTGTGAACTTGCCACATCTCTAATTTCAATGGGTGAATAGACTCTCTTGACCCCTGTCGTCTTGTACAACTAATGTTTCTGGACTAGAAACAGACATGTTTGAAATAAACACCATCAACACAATGTACATGGTGCATTAAATAACTGGATTCACAGCAGCTCTTGAATAATAACATGTATTTATATGTGTGAATTTCTCCTAAAAAAAAAATACACTTCTCACTTCTAAATGCTAATTTCACCAACTATCATATCAAGACCATCACAAAGACAGATCCATGGTCTTTGAGCATTTTTTATCTTGAAGATAAAAGTCTTCCTGATGTTCTACTAACCCTATGAGTTTTTTTTTTTAACTGTCAACTACACCTTCCCCTCAGAACAACAGATGATAATACTCGCTTGAATGTGTCCTGGAAGTCTTTGATCGCTCACTTGTTTTTCTACGTGCTATGAATCCCTCATGATTCCTCAGATCAATATGTTGCAGCTGGAACTTTAAACGCTGATAAATTTTCACTAACATGGGGTTGAAAATGTTTTTTCTGACATAAAAACAATCTGTTTAATGGTTTAACCAGAACTGCCTGATGTATATGACAATATGCGTCAACCATGGGGAACAAAGTGATTTTTTTTACATTTGTTCTTAAGTTTTGTTATATGGACGTTTTAAGGAAAAAGAAGTTATCTTTTTTTTTTTCTCCAAACACGACAGTGGAGATCAATAAAGGAACAATTTCCCTACTCTCTGAAATAAAGCTGGCCTCATATCCTCCAATTACATCAATCTACAGCAAATTACATGCAATGTAAACTCCATCCGTCCTGATAATGAGTGTTAGCACGCTTATTAACACACAGGTTGAGGAGCAGTTTGGTGCCCAGAAAGCAATCACGTACTGGATACAGATGGGAAATAGCGATGTTACAGCAGTTAGTGCTGCACACTCCCCAGGCTTATGTTGTGCCACATGGTCACACTCCGCATAAGGACATGGAGCAGTCCATCACTTAGAGAAACATTTATTTATTATTTGATTCCATGAGATGTGTTCATGCATACTGGTCTTATAACAAAATATAATTACTTCAAATGCATATTGTTTACGTTATACTCACATTTCTTATTCACATTGTCATTTGCATTTTTTAAATATATAAACTATTTTCTTTACCTAATTCATTGATGTCAGCAGCCCTCAAAAGTACCATATTCTGAGGTTTAATTGAATTTGACATCTCTCTATCAACATGATTCCTTTCAATGGTTTGTTAAAAAAAAAAGAAAGATAATTTTTGATTCATAATTGAAGAAGAGCAGCAGAGATGGGATGATAAGTGAACTATGTATTCTCTATGAAGATTGCATTCGTTTTCAATTGGCAATGTTTAAGATATTTATTGAGACGGAACCTAGGCTTAATCTAAAGTGCGTCGCTTATCTTGAGATATTAATCAGGTGGAACAGATGGGAAAGAATAACAAGACTATTGCAAAGGGATGTCAGCTCCAACAGCCCAAGTGCTCACTTATAATACAGCAAGGTAACAATGTGATTGGGATGACTACGATGGAGGCAAGAGAAGATGGAAATAAAGACACGTTCAAAAATGTAGACACAAGAAAAAGAGGTCACAGGCTCATACAGACCTGCTGCTCATATTTCTGTTTGAGTCCATCGAATTGCTGCGAGAACTCTTTGGCCTGGTTTTCCCTCAGGGTTCTGGAGTGGATCAGGTCCCCTTCAATCTTCTCCATCTGGAGGCATAGTAAGATAATAATATTGAACATAAATAAATAGCAAATATCTTACTCAAGTTCCATCTTTTTATATTTGTCACAGACCAGAGACCACAGACCAGACACAGCTAAGCTGTGTTATAATCAAGGGTTTTCTTGCTCCGCCCCAAAATTTGACAGTATAGTTTATTACCTGTTAATTCACAGAACACCTGAAACTGTTTTTAATTATACTACATAATGCAATATCAACAATGACATTAAATTAACCTTAGTTGTATTCCAATCTGAATAGGTCATGGTCAACTTTATTAACCTCCAGCAGTAATTTGTTTCACAAATGAGTTCACCTGTTCAAGTGTTTGTTACCACAATTAGAGAATCAACCAATCACAACAAAACTCAACGCATTTAGGCAAGTACATGTGGTAAAGGCAACCTGTTGGAGTTCAAACTAGGGAAGAAAGGGGAATTCAAGTGATCAGTATTTCAGAAACTGCTGAACTACAGCGATTTTCATGCACAGCCTCTCTAGAGTTTACATTGAATGGTCTGAAAAAGAGAAAACATCCAGTGAGCAGCAGTTGTGTGGATGGAAATGCCTTGCTGATGTCAGAGGTCAGAGGAGAATGAGCAGACTGGCTGGAGATGATAGAAAGCATTTGAAACCATTTGTTACAAACTAGGCACGCCTCCCTCCAAAAAAATTTGAAATGATACAGTTTGAATTAAATATGCAGTTGTCTATCATTAACATACAAGTGCAAGAAAATAAGCGATTCAGCAATACTGCCTCAAATCCAAAGAAAACCATTTTCATATTTTCTGTTCAATCATCAAAAACAATTGGAAGCATAATTTATTGAAAGATTTCTGTATATCTGCAATGCTGTTTGTAAGATTCAAGAAATGATTAATGTGTTTTTCTGAATCATTTAGAATTCTGAAGTCTCTTTTGAACTATACACGCAACAGAAATTTGATTTCACGTGGTGCCTCTTTTTTTTTTTTTCCCCTAACCAAAATAGGGCAGATTGTCTCCTTTAAGTACAATCTAAATGTGGGATGCTGATTTTAAAATAAAAGAAAGAAATAGAGACAGACAGAAGGAGGTAGTGTTACAGATAATCCATTTAGGTATCTCACCATCTGTGGATAGAGAGAGGGAGAAGATGATGACAGGAATGATGGGAGGATGAAAAAAAGGGAATAAAAACTTCTTTTGAAGTACTTTCTACAACATTAAAGCCTTAGCAGGAGGATGTGATGCAGCGATGCGCAAGCGGGGTTGGGATGAGAAGTGGAGGAAAGGGAAAGAGGGAGAGAAGATGACAGGGATGCAGAAGAGACTGCTCCACTCTCCCATGGCTTTGATGTGGGCTGAGGATAAAGTCAGATTGGAGATTGGGATGCCAGGGGCTCAATGGGAAAAGAAGGAGCAAGCAAGAAGATGGAAGGATGAGAGCTGGAAAAAAAGAGACTCAGTAAGGAAAAAAAAACAAAAAAAAACTGTATTCATGAGGAAAGAACAACTGGCTCTCCCAAAACAAATATTTAATTGAGACCATCCAAAAAAAAAAAAAGTATCCTATGCATCCATCCAATAATACTTACAAGATAGTGTGACGGTGAAGGTTTCCACAGTCCTGTGTATAGTATTTCATCACTTGAATGGCAAAGATATCCTGTTTTTTTTCGGATTCAACTGCAAGCAGTATAATTCAAGTCTTGTGTCAATATGACAAA
This sequence comes from Arrhamphus sclerolepis, assembly GCA_037176975.1. Classification (NCBI taxonomy): domain Eukaryota; kingdom Metazoa; phylum Chordata; class Actinopteri; order Beloniformes; family Hemiramphidae; genus Arrhamphus; species Arrhamphus sclerolepis. Next base: position 9,015,179 of record JBAMYA010000023.1, on the reverse strand, counting down.
CATTTTAAATTCAGTCTGGGGAAACAAAGGCTGTTCTCTGCACCCACAAATATCTTTACTCCCACACAAACTCTCATTTTCCAACACACCACGTGCCCCAACATACTAATTAATGGCTCTATCACGTAGCTCTTTAAAACATTTAGGACCACACTTAGCGCAGCCTTCTAAATAGAGTGCACACACAGCGTAGCTGAATTTGCTTAGCAAAAAACGCCTATAGCCAAACTGCCTTGCAAGACTGCATTGGTAAATTTAAGATGGGTGCATATTGATTGGAAAATTCTTCCAATAAGTAGCTGCCCACGCAGCGCAGAGAGATGATCGCAAGGCAGTGCCGATGTACTAATTAGTCTGACTTATTGCGCTTATTGCGCGTGACCTAATCTCCACTAGAACCTGGCCAGCCTACGTCACGCCTACTGGCAAAAAAGTCAGGTCAGCGTGCGAAAGCACAGAAAATTAATGCATCTGCTTAATGAGCAGGATTATACGTATTTTGATTCATTTGGACCCATTAATTGAGTGAAAATGGCCACAGGGATGTAATGTTCCCGGTTCTTAATGTAGATTTTTCAGGGTAAGAACAGTTTCATGGAGTAAAAAGAGTTAAAAGCTGCAGGAATTTGAATTTTTACAGGGTAAAAACTTGTCTGTCATGGTACTCAACAGGAGGCACAAAATTATACCATGTTCACGCACAACATGCATCAATATTACTAGCTTACTGGCTGTACAGAACATGTAGATGTAAAAAAAAAAACAATTGAGCCTGGTTAGTATTATAGGTTTGGTAATGTTTCGTACATGTTTGGTACATCATTCATTTATGTCTTACTTTTTATGCATTTGAGTGTGCTGTTGAAGGTGTGTATCAGACCTGAAGTTTCATATCAGCATAGGCCTTCTCAGTGATGAGTTCCACCTGTTTCTTGAACTGCTCGTTTGCCTCAACTGCCTGCTGGATCTGCTGCCTTTGGCTCTCTCTGGCTCTGTCCAGCTGGCTCTCCATCTCCCTTCAAAACAAACATACACATACACAAAGGAATGGATATACTCCCAGTAGCCATAGAAACACAACTGCTGATAAGAAAACCAGGTAGATTGTAAGGACAAAAAGTATACCCACCACCACCAATAAAAATATGTCGAAAGCAGAAACTGCTCTTTGTGTGTACATCTGGTTACTTGCAGTGCCCTTTACATGTTCTACAGTTCCAACTTGCACGATACATTCTGAGTTTAGTAATAAGAATGTCCTCCATACCAGTGTGCTGCAGCTACTGCTGCCAAATGACGGGTCATAAAGTTGCGAGTGAAGAGGATTGACAGGCATACTGAGGGAGACGGCCTCATACTGAGAACTGTCAGAGCCCAGCCAGCAGGCCCAGCCACAACATCATAGGCAGCAGCTGTCAAGCTCCACACATGGTGGGTTTGTGTGGGGACAGGAGTGCGTAGGGGCGAATGGATGGAGAGTGGAGAGAAAGACAAGAGGTAGAAGAGACGTGGGAAGGTGTTATTTTTGAAAATCACTTGCACATTTCCATCCATCCATGTATCTATCTGCTACCACTTTTGTTGCTGGTGGGGAGGGGGCTTGAGCGTATCCTAGCTGACACTGGGTCAGTCGGCAGGGTGCGTCAATATGATTCCAAGGGAAAAAAAAAAAGATCAGCTGCTGCTGAACAGCTGACATTAAGAGAACACACCGTGGCTGCATGGATTAAATGTGCACAGATGGGTATGTTTTTGGCAGAGTGACAAATACAAACACGTCCCACAACACCAGCCATCTAAACAGGCTTAGAGTGCAACATGCAAGACAAATCAATTTTTTGTCCGTCTCCCTAAATCCCTAAATTAGAATAAGCAGAAAAGCATCTGTTTTGAGAACTTGAAAAAAGCTATACTGAAAAGAAAATAAAAAAAATAAAAAAAATCCACCTGAAACTTACATGTAAGGTGTATTTTAAATGGATCTTGTTGTCGATGAGAAATATGTTGTGCAATATATATTATGCAGAGTTGCAGTCCCACCTGAAGTTTTCAAGACCTGACTAAAAACAGATACTTCATAAAATGAAAAACATCATAGAAAAACCCTGAGCATCCTCTTCACAACACAGGCTTCTTTAGATCCGCTGCAACACCGACAGGACGCTACAGGGGATCCTTCCTGCCCACAGCTATAACCATCTATAATGAATATTTGAAGAGACTTAGGTAACAATGACCACCGCAACATTTAATTGCCCTTAGTGGATTATTAAAGTATATTGGAAGTGAAGTGAATAGATTAAATGTGCCCTGACCTCCACAACTGAACCTGGTGGTAGCAGCAACACATCAACGGAACAAATCAATTAAAATATTTTTTTTTGTTTGTTTTTGGGTCATTTTCCCTAAAGTTTAAACGGATTCCACAAATTTTGTCTTCGCTTCATGCCTTTGAACGCAGCAAAGCAGCAACAACTACGCATCACAGAAACATGATAGTTTTGGGGATAATTTCATATGAGTGGCTTTTTTTCCCCCCCCGTTGCCTTTTTCACAGTAGAATATACAATAGTGTGTGTGTGTGTGTGTGTGTCTGGTCGTGTGCCAGTGTGCTTTTCTCCTGCTACTTGTAAATGAATGCTCTAATAAGGTGTGGATAACTACTCCCCCCTGGACAGAGAAGCAACACACAGAGAGAAGTCTGGCCAGTGGGAGAGACTTTAAACCAATTAGAAGAACAACTATAACAAAGACTCATGACGGGTGGTGCAGGAGGACAAAGACAATGTTCACACTGTCAAGTGTGTGTATGAGAGTATGCAGAGCAGGTGGCTGTCTAAATGCTCGGCTGTGTGCATGCATTAACTGGGAAAAGTCAGTAAGATTCAACTCTTCAGCAAGTAAAGCCATTCATCCCTTTCTATCACGTAACTAATAATGTGCAGCGTTTAAAATGATCGAACATTGACTGACCTCCAGAGAAAGATGGAGATAAAAACTGCAAAATGCAGGAAAAAAAATAAAAAAATAAAATAAAACAAAAGCAGTGGACTGAGAAAGGAATGTGCAAGCTTTTGCTTCTCTTTTAAGTTCTCTGTCTCTTTGTAATTTTGGTTTCTCTCATGTTGGACATCAAACGGTAAAGAAACTGTTTCTTTCCCCCCCAATTTTGTGTTCTCTGTAATTATTAATCAAACTCGTTGACTGGCTTCCGCACTCAGACAGACACAAAAGGTTATTTTAGGGGAATAAGATGGAAAAAAGAAAGAGAGGAGGAAACACAGAGGATGTCACAGAAATAGCAAGCCAACTTCCAAGGCAAAGTAAAAATGAATCGAGTGTGTGTCTCGCTTAAGAAACGAGGGAGCCTGCATGCGGGTGTACGTGGGCCTTTGTTCATGAGCCACAGTCCCAAACTCTCTCTCTGTGACTGACAACTTTGCTCAAAGAATGCAGTATGACTAAGTTGGAGCTAGGCAGGCTAGCCGCTGGGCTTATACCTCTGTGCATACACCCAAAAAAAAAAAAAAATCCACTGCTGCTAACTTCAAGTACTTGGCAGACTGACAAGTTATACTGAAAAGCTGAGGAGGGCAGGTGAACACATGGTATCAAGAGTAAATGTGGATGAGTATGTGTGTGGTCACTACAGAGGCAGACAGCGAGTCACCATCAATGACAGAGCACAGAGGGTGAGATGAGAAGATGGAGAAAAAGAATCAGGGAGGCCTGGAGAAGAGCAGTAGAGAGGGAAAGGAAGGAGAAGGGTGCCAGCGTCAGGGCGGCCCATCGGCTTTAAATGGATATCTGGTCAGAAAAGTGGAAATAGAGGAGGCTTAAATTAAAGATGTGCCTTCTCTAAAGAGGAAGTCCTCTCATCCCTCAATCCTAAACGGCTGTTTAAAGGGGAGGAAGAGAGGGAGGCCAGGAGAGAGGAGTGTTTGTACTCAAGAGGGTGAAGGAGCTTCCGCCATTCAGCCGCCTGGCAGACAGGAGGGGTGCAGGGATGCTGTCGTTTTCCAGACTGTTCAACCGCACAATGCCACATGCTGCTTTTTGGAGCATGCACCACATGATGCATACACGGGGACATGGAAATAACTTCATGCAGATATTCAGACATATATACAATTAACAGAAGAGCACACAATAAAGCACACACAAAAGGAGCTAATTGCTTATGCAAATACCCTTTTCATGTAAGCAGAGCATTTATGAATTATATGGGCTGGTGTGGGTGGAGCTGCACACAGAAATGACTGACAAACAAACTAGAATGTACGCTTGTATATGGATGCCTCTGGTATAAAAAGACAGAGAGCGAGTATGTTGTGTGTGCAAGCGCATGCGAGCCCCCGCACATCTGCGTTTGTGAGCTCATCCAAACGGAATGATAACGAATCCACAGACACATCAAAGAGGCCTGGAAAAAAGAGGGAGCACATAAAAAGAGAGAAAATGCAAAACTGAAATATTCAGCGCCCTCTGAAGAAAAAATAAAACAGGCTTGGTTTTCATCCGAATCCCAAGAGGAAGAGAGAGGGAGCAAGAAAAAAAAAACTGAAACAGACACAGAATAAGAGACAGACCACAAATAAGTGAACGCAAAAGAGAGGCAGCACAAGGGCAAGAAAATATTAAAGACAGAAAGAACAGAAAAGAGAGCATAGAAAACAGATCATCATTGAGCTGGATGGCTTTAAAACTGCTTACAAATGCGGCCTCTTTGTAAGAAGCAGTTGACGTTAAAGCATAAAACAAAATGGCCGCATATCTCTAAAAAGAATGAGGCATTCTTATCATCCTTCACAGACAGAAGCATCAGTAGATACTTGTAGTCATCTGGGTGCTTGCAGAGAACAGTTATTTAGCAGTAACTGCTGCCAGCATCTTTGAAACAAAGTCAGCATTACACTGTTGTCAACTCTTACTTTTAGTTTTAACCTCCCTGTACTGTTCTATTTCACAAAGCTGCTACAAAATCGAATAATCAGCTAGTTGATCAAAAGAAAATTCACCTTAGCCTCATTTTTGAGACACAATTAATCTGTCTTTTGTGAAGGGTACGCTTTGCCACCAAAAGTGGAAACGCTTTACGTCACACTTGTTACCTCAAAGCCAACCAGACACCCAAAAACAGAGAGAATGAGGTGGAACCCACTGCAGTGCTGACGGACAGGACCACGGTGTGGGTGGAGAAACATTGGACTGGAACACACTATTTTTCACTGTCATACTTCAAAACAGCAGAACTCAATCAGTTTCACTAGAAAATAAAGTCAATAAAACGAAGAAAATCCAAAATATTCCTTTTGTTTTAAACGGCAACCTCAAAGGTTGTTAATGAAAAGCCACAAAGACATGTCTTTCTTCTTCACATGAATAAAGCTTAAGCGACCTAAAATCATAAAAACCATATCATAAAAACTCTGCATGATGGCAAAAGAAATCTAGGAAGTATCCAATATGGCTCTGATCCTCCAGGTATGAAAGTAAATTCAACATTTAGAAGAATAAAGGATAAAAGGAATTTAATTTCATCTACAAAATTTGGTTCAACTCAGTCTATATTTACACAGATTTTGAATAAATCTGGAAAAGAACTCATTACATTTTAGCTTATTCACAATAAATGTAATCTCATGACAATTTACCAAGAACGTGTAGGCAAGTTCACTGCAAGACTCAAATACAGTTAATTTCAACTAAATCTAGTACCATTTAATCCAATTATAATTCTGTCATAACTGATTCTACTTGATGCATTAATTTCAATCAGACGTTCAACTAGAATTATTTTTAATGAAATACATAAAAAAGAAACCTAGCTAAGGAAAACAATGGATTATATCAGATTTTCACTTCAACTTAATCTCCGTTCCTGAGTAAACTGAGCATGCACAAGGTGGCAGGTGTCGATGGACAGGAAGAACATCTTTTGAAAACTAAGAGACCTGCTATCTGCCTCAATCGGTTGGGGGTTGGATTCTATACATAGATGCATACGTATGATGTCCCCAAGCAGTCTAGGCCCACAGCAGCATTCCTAAAGCTAACTCTCTAACCCAGCTGTGAGCTTTATCAAAAAGGTAAGTTGTTATTGGTTATTGTTAGGTAATGAAAGGCAAACAGATTTGATCTATCAGAATAACTATTAGAGCCAAGAGTTGATTACAAAATAAACTCTCTAGGCAGTGTGATATGAGGAGGTGGGATGGAAAACAAAGCCAAATAAAACAAAAGGCAAAGTTAAAGCTGCCCTCAAGCCTGTACCACGGGCTAATGGTTTTGATAAAGTGAAAAGAACAGTACAGAGGACAGCATGGGAAAAAAAAAATGGTACACATCTTCAAAGAGAGAAAATAGCGAGGAGTATGTTAATCTAAAAACAGAGCGGTTGTTTTTTCCGTTTGGCCAGCCTTTAACATGCAGATGTTCTTTTTAATGTTTTTAAACTGTGATTTTGAGGTCATCATTGCAAAAGCAGGCAAACCGTTTCCCACATGAGGTTCTTCTCATTGTACGACCCCCTCCCCCCCACCGCCCCCATGCGGTGCATCGCTCCATCTCTATGCTAATGTCCTGTAACGATCTGAGGCACATTGGGATGAAAGAAGAGGTATATAAAAGAAAAAAAAATTCTTTTGTGGTGCTTTCTGTTGTTGTTGCTATAGTAACACAGATCTGGCACTCAGTAATGCTTATTTGTACTGCAGGACAAGATGCTATTTGGTTTAATAATAATTATATCTATAGCTATCTATCTATACATATATATATATATATTATAGTGTGAAGGATTGTGTTATATATTTTCACCAGTGGATAGATTGAATGCATCAGAGAGCACGCACACATGCACATACCACACAGTATCTGGCACGCAGAAGGCTTCTTAAGCAGTTCTACTTGTTTAATTTTATCATCCATCCTCACACTCACACACATGCGCACACACACACCTGTGTGCGGTCTTGCTTTGACTTTGAAGTTCTCCTGGATTGCCTTTAAAGGTCTTCAGTGTTGCCAGGGTAGCACGTAGAAGACATCAGCCTTCTTAAAACATTAGAGAGTGTCTGTGTGAGTGTGTATGTGTGTGTGGAGATTGAGTACTTAATTAGCAAAGAGCTCAATGAGCCAGCTGACATTTTGCAGTGTTTAACACTAAATGAGGGAATGACTGGCTCATTACTGATGCTAACAACGAGGACAATTTATACACCAATAGATCTGTCTGTTGTGTTTAACCACTCTAAGCTTGTTCTCAGTTACCGGGCTGACATGACAAGGAAACAATGAGCAGTCACAGCCATCAATGCCCCCTTGTGATATTTATGCTGAATACTTCACACTATAAAACTATTAAATTAGTTCTCATGTTCTGCAACACTGACAGAACCACAGGAACAATGCTGTTATCCTCTAGCTGCAGACAATTTCTCCCTCATGAAAAATATTCATTCATGTTTTTAAGTGTTTGGTTAAGAATACTGGAGCTTTAGAAGGAGACCAGATAAACACTCAGCTCATTCTCGTCAATCGTCAGTTTTATTACTATTATTACTATATTTAAAAACCTCTTAATGTGGGTGACTGTCAAGACGCTGGCTGGTCCTGGCAGTGTTGGAAGTGAAGCCGAGGTTGTTGAGTGGGCTGAGCCAGTGTTGTGCTCAACTGTGCATAACACATTCTAGCTTTGCAGGGAGGAGAACTATGATCTGCTTGTGACAAAGTAATATAGTTCTGCATGGGATTAATTACCCAGTGGAATGTACTGTGTGGCTTACTGGTTTGTCTTCTGATTGGATGGAATGTGTTGAGGTCTAGACTTTCAGCAGAGAGCGCATATGTAGCTTTGAAGTGAGTTGCACGTGCAGTCTCAGCTTTTGTTAGTGAGATGCATGATTTATTAATAATATGATTCCCCTCATAAACATTTCTGAAACAATGAAGTAAGGAGATTAAATGTGTTTGGAAGCATGAAAACAAGCAGACATTTTAGCAAATGATGGCAAATAAAAAAAAAGGTTTAATTATTTACTTTAATTAGTTGCAGCAACATTTTAAAGTGAGACTGTCAGGTATTGTGCATTATGCTTCACCTCAATGTCTTCACAATGACTCACAAGAATGAACTTACAGCCGTTAAAGAGGAAGTTGATTTTTGGACTCCCATCCAAGGTCATCTCCTGAGATGACTACGTGTCACTTGTGTGGTTGTGATCATTTTTCAGTTGCATGACACAATTTTAATCGAGCTTCAGCCCTTAAGACAGATGACCTCACGGAACAATTTGGTATACAGACAACATCATACCCAAATAAATGAATGTAAGCTGCCCAGGCTCCAGGGCGATGAAACAAGTCCAAATCATCACTTCTCCACCGCCATGTTTAAAGGCTGATATTAGGTTTTTCTGCTATTATGCAGTGTTTGGTGTTCACCAAAACCTCCCCACTTTGATCTTGTCTGTCCACTATGCGTACAGCTATGGCCACTTGCCTCTGCTTCAAAACAACACAAGAAGAACCTGTCCGTGTCGCTTCTATCCACAGGTGTGCAATCACATAGTAAAATTTAAGACATCCTCATCAAGTGCTACATCCCACAACTTGGATCATATAAACAGCAAGAGATCATTGAAAAAAATGATTTCTCTCTTACCTTGTTGTACTTACACACTTAAAACCAGCGAGACCTTGTGACAGTAACACATTTACATTTCAAAAAAAATAATTTTCAGGTTAAACCTTAAAGAAACACGTTGCGCATCTCTAATCTAAGTAATAATTACCATTTCATTGCATATTTGTCAATTTATAAGGACTTCAGGACTATATAAAACGTGAACCTACTATACTTTGAATATGAGAACAATATAATATGGTTCAGTCTTCTAGTTTCCTTAAACACCTGCAGCATGGGAAATTCAGATATATAAGACTTCCTAGGCTGTAAGCTCCAGGAGTTCCACTCTTGGTTATATAAAAAGATCAAAGGGAATGTGCGAGTGTTGGCTTGTTAAAATCAAACTCCACCTTAAATCAGGATTCATACACACTGTTCTTATGATCAAAGACTTAAGTCAGTGGATATAAACAACTCCAAGTCTGAAGTCACAAGCACATGCCCAAATATGTGATAGTAATGCTGAAATAAATATTATATGTAACATAATGCATGTCACATTTATTATGCTGTATATGGTCCACCTTTAAAAAAAAAAAATCCTCTTGAATATTGTTTGTATACTATTTTGCTTTAGAATTTATTTGTATTCTGACTCAGAGATCAGCATTTCTCTGAATCAGTTTTCAAGCAACACCAAGGAGTTTTGTTTTCTCACAATGTTAAAATATTAGCTTCAATTTCATTTGAAAGAATTTGAGAAGTAATCTAGCTCTCTCAGCTCTCTGATTGGTCAGCTTTATTGCTTCATATAAATGTATCTGATGCGGTACAACAATTCACCCCCTACATTTAACTCTCTTGCAGAGTTGGCCTTTTTATCATGGGAGTTAAATGGATTTGCTCTGCTTTGGAGCCAGCACCTAGTGGTCAGTGGAGGAATTGCAACAAAAAGTACTTCCTGAAACTGCTTAAGTCTGGATGGGATGGTTGCCACATTAACAGCAACTTCAGGTAGCTGTTTGCCAATTACATGATGACGCTGCGTTTAGAGCCTTAAATACACTCAGGTTTACTTCCATCGTAGCTATGATTTAGTGTAAGTTCCATCACATAGTGCAACATGCAGTAAATTAATCATCTACCAATTTCATGCTGTGCGATGTGGCTTGCATTAATCTTATAAGACTGCAAAAATCATAAAGTGTGAACCTAGCCGAAGAGACCGAAGAGGCGATTGCATAAATGAAGAAGAGAAAACGAGCAAGTGACCAAGCAAAAAAAATCTCAGATAGTGTTTTTAAAGTCACTTAACCTCGTTGATCATAGGGTGAACAATCTGAGCTAAAAGCCGCAAAGGTTCATACGTTATTTCATCTTACATAACTCATCAACATGTTTGGCCTTTTTTTTTCCTGTACCTTAGTGCATCTTCTAGTTTTGTTATCTTCCTCTTGGCCTCTATTTTCTCCTTCTCTGCTTCATTGTGAACCACCAACACCTAAAAGACAGAGGAAATGAGGTAAAGAGAGACGCCATAAAACATCAGTCAGGAAAATTCTCCTGCCTGTGACCTTGCGCCTCATTTGTAGTCTATTCTCTGTATAACCATATCAAAAGTACCATCTAAGCCTAGATGAATTCTAAGAGGGCCTCTCCCATATGGACCATTTTCATGCTCAGATATTGCACCATGGTCTTCTTTATGTGCCCTGTTTAGCAATCCCAAGGAGTAGAAAAAGGAATTGTTCCAGACAAAAGCAAAAAATGAACAACAGGCTTTCTCTCATTGTTTTCACCTTTCAAGAGGAGAGACGGGAGAAAGGAAGGGTTGGAAAAATATTGACTGATTACAAGGAAAGAATAAGAAACAGACATCAAAACCAAAGTACTGAGGGAGGCTTAATTTAAATCCTCCCTGACCCCAACTAAAAAGCACACAGGCCTGCTAAGTTTTTGCAGGTGCATCATTTAAAGGGGCCAGAGTTTGCTAGTCTGCCACCAATGCACATATTGTAGATGTGGCACTTTGAAGATGACCCAGGTGCAGCGCAGTCTTTAAACCTGATCTTTCCTTAAGAAGTCTGGCCTAGTCTGGTCTGGTCCAGCTCAGATTAATTAAGAATGGCCCCTGTACTCTGCATTTATGGCTCCTCTATGTCTTTGAAGAAGGTCCCTCATATGTGCAGTGCATGGGCAATTAAGAGTAGGTCTGGGTACACTTAAGGGACAGTACACACCTCAGAAACACTGTACAGTATGTACTGTTTTGAAATTTCCCGATTTGCATAAAATTTTCAACTTTTCCTGCTATATAATAGCTACTCCAGAATCATGCAACTAAAATCTTAAGTCCCATCTAAAACAAACAAAAACTGAAGAAACATGAGACACCAAGCTTTGATCGCCACCTGGCCTTAACCATTCTTCCATATTGGTTTTAATGAAATGACAGACGTTATACAGCTCTGTGGATATGTTTTCCTGGTGGAGGAAATAAGCAGTACCTTTTCCTCACAACGGATCTGCAATTCATCTTTCTCCTGCTGAAACTTCATCTCTTGATCCTGAAAGGAACCAGAGATGAAACGACATTGTACAGACGAAATGATTTATGCTCAGATCAATCCCTTAAAAAACGAGCACGCGTACACTAATGCACAGGTCCCTGCCACCCAAATCGTACCCTAACTTGTTGGTGCCTCTGATGCTCACTTTCCTGGAGCTGGTGTTTCAGCTGGGCCACAATCTTGTCCAAGTCTTCTATGACCTCAGAGGCCTTCAAGAGAAAGTGAAATTGTGTGTACTGAATCAGTCAGAAGCAAAATCTGTCATTTATGAGAAGAGCTCTGTGGAGGTCTTGTGGCAATATGAACCTTTGCAGCAGACAATGCATGTTCTTGATGCAAATGATTCAAATCAGTCTCGTGTTTGGTTTGGAGCTTCAGTAGGGTCTGCTCATGCTGCTCACTCTGCTGCTCTTTCTCCTTCTGCAGCATCGCGATCCTGCACACAGTTAGATACCTCATTCAAACACGGTAGTTATGTTTCCACATGCACAGTTATTTCTTTCCCATCAGTTCCATGTACATTTGGACAAACATTTGTCACCACCACGTCTTTAATCCATCTCTATTTCGCATGGAAAACGACTACATACCGTCTGTTGGCCTCCTGCAGTTCAGCGCTGAAGGATGCGATGTGGATCTCCAAACTGGCCTTCTCTTGTGTTACTTTCTGACGGAGTGCATTGCCCTTTTCAAGCTCGACTGACTGCTGCTTCACCCGCACCTCCAGCTCACGCACCGTTTGCTCCTAGATCAGAGGGATACACAAACACCACAAAGCCAAACAGCTTGAATCACTGGTGGTACTAGCCTGAGAAAATGTCATGGGTCAAGCAGGTCCTTTGACTTCCTCTTTGGCCATAAATGGTGCTCATTTTTGATTACTGCTTACACATCATACAAGGAAGGGCTTTTCACTTTGACCACAGGGCTTTTTCTTTGTCCATGTGCAAGTTGAGCTTGAATGTGCCTTCAACATTATCAAATACACCCACGACAAATTAAAGCATGTTTTTCTAATAAAGTTCTATATTAGACACAGAAAAATGGATTATGTAAACCCCAAATTCAGCTGTTGTAGCTAAATGAAGACATGAGATTTACAAACTGCCTGAGCATTTATTTAAGAAGAAATAGGCTATTTTAACCACCTATTTGGTGTTCAGTTCAGTTGACTTTATTTATACCCGTAGGTAGATTTGTTTTGCAGTTAAAAAGGAGGAGAAGGCATTTCACACCCATTGTTGACAACATTAATTGACACAAGACAAATACAGAGGACAAGTCAAGACATCACAGAAACAGACATACATAGCCGGTACTCCCAGTGCTCACAGAACAGAATAAAAGTCAATGTTGCCCACCAGGCAAGGAGCAATAAAACAGTTAAAACCAGGTTAAAACCAGGACCAGGGTTTCTAATAAATAGACTTGAATAATTAAATAAACAAAATGGACCTCAACAATAAAAACAGTAAAGTGCCTCATGTTTTATTTAAAAGAGAGACGGCAGCAGGGACAAAACTGTTCCTGTAGTGTGTGGTCCTAGTTTTCGGAACTCTGAATCTGCGTCCTGATGGCAGCGGCTGGAACTCACTCGCTAGGGGATGGGAGGCATCGCTGGAGATGGAGCTGGAGAGCCGCTGCAGCTGCTTCGTGTACAGCCACTCCAAACCCAGCTGTGTTTCAATCAGCCCACCTGACCATTTAATAATAAATAATAGGTGTTTTCATTTATTCAGGTTTTAATTTTTACTGGCAAGGAAAGACATGTTAAGCTCATAAAAATGTTTGGGAAGCACTCTATTCAAGACTGGAAATGCAGGTTAAAACCGACTAGGGCTTTGGTAAATAAAACAGGCATGAAATTCAAAGCCTGAATTTCCCTAAAAGAAAGTGATCATGAGTTGAGTATGAAATTAGGTTATTGCACTCTACACAAACGCTGTTGTTGGTGTAGTTTTTTTAAATTTTTTTATGTGTTAGCATACTTCTACAGCCATGAACGTCCAGCCACCAGCTTCCTTTGACACTGTTCGATAAAACGAAATGTCCCTTCTAAGCACATTGTCCCTCTGCATGCACATCTTTGTATATGTGCATATGACGGCAAGGAATGCAGTATGGGTGCGCTGATAAAGGCGATGATGGGGTGCTGATAAAAGATGGAGTGTGCTAGCTGATCTAGATGATGACAGAGGCTGGTGATGACAGAAGGTGGAATGACGGGGGAGGAGAGAACGGCGCGTTTGAAAAGAGTGCGAGCAGATTCTTGTCTCCGCTTCGACAGCATGGGGCACTAAGAAAAGGAACAAGGGGCTTGTGTTGTGCGGGGGCACGTGCTGACACTTAGCTCTCTGGCAGGAGAGGAGAAAAGGCACGTCTGCATACTGAGGCTTGACTGGGCACACCTGGACACACTCAGTGGGAGCAAATTATGTCCACTAATTAGGTGTTTTAGAAGGAGAATTACTTGGTGTGAAGTGCAGACTATATAAGCTACATTATGAGCTGCACTCCCCCTCATGGATTTCATGATAAAGTCTTTGAAGTTTCGGCAATAAAGTCATTTACTTTGATGGACGTCCCTTCACAGTTTTTCTCTCAGGACTCGGGCCAGCAACTGGAAGGCAGCCTGGATGAACAGGCTTCTCCTGAGGCCTGTCAAGCTGTGTGCATGAATGTATAATGTGGATCAAAATCTAGAATTCAGGAGGAGAAACAGCCACCAGAAAGACCGAAGAGTCAAGGACCAGGTATAAAACTGCATAATGATGTTTTCCTATCAAAATAGGGTACAGTATAATTATGTATTTTGTCAAAGACAGATGATCAACCATGAATTCTCCAAGAAAAAGGAGATAAAAAAATGTCATTTTAGAAATCAGTTAAACACTCAAAGTAAATGAGAAAGAGAAAGGGAGAGAGAGAGAGAGACATTGCTACATGTGCATTTCCAACTTTGTCACAATATTATTGTGAATTAGTGGGACATCAGGGAACATCAGTTACATAGTAAAGTTTATTTATTTTTACATAGGTGGTCCTTCATTGTGGCCCAGGACCTGTTGTGTTTATGCTGCTAAAAGAATGTCCACATGAAGCTCAGACCACCGTCGAATGTGGTTTGAGTGACTTGATCTCAGTACGTCCTCAAATGTGTTCTGTACTTTCAGCTGTCCACTCTCCGATACGATCGCTTAGCACAGACGTTAATACCAGCTCAAAACAGTTCCCATGAGCTACATGTGTCCTGCTCAAATTCCACCCTGGATTTGAGGTTAGTGTCAGCAGAGGGTTAGAAATGATGATTTGTGATAAATATAATGAAACTTACGCTAAGGCACATAGTAAAAGTCATGGAAACTCTTGCTATTAGTCAACAATGCAGAAGACTTAAAATTCTACAAGGATAACAAAGATGGATAATAGAAAAGTTACCTAACACAACATGGGTGTAAGAATCAATATTACTCAAAACATGCTGTAGCAACTCTGTGATAAAGTCTGCAGATCAGCCCACACAGATCACACAGCAACTAATACCCTGTGACAGAGGGGTCTTTTCATTCTCTTGGACCTTGTCGAGCTTTAATTATTAAAAAAGGGGCCTGACTGAGGGCCCAGCACTATCCAGTGGTTGATGCGTCTTAAATGTAGGCCTGTCGACAGATTAAGGCCAGAAGTGATACATGTGCACGTGTGACCTGCATGGAGACCATTCAGAACTGATATGGGATAACAATGCTATTCATAAAGCTGTATTTGACTGTCCTCTGGTGTTGATGATCCAAAGTTAAAAAAAAAAGCTAAATTCTATTTGAAAGCAAAGTCTTTTTATTTAACATCAAAGACAAAGCAGCTTTGGGAAAAGTGCGTGTGCGTGTGTATGTGTGCACAAATCTTTGAGCAAAATCATAGCCACGAGTGAGATTTAATATAAACCTGGATCAAAGACCTTTATAAAGATGACAGACGTTTGATATCGCAGTCATTCTCACCCAGAGGTTAGAAGATATCTCCTTTCATTTCAGCCACGGAATGAGGTAAGTCAGTGTTTTTTTTTCTTCCATTATTAGATATGTGACTTATGTGTACATTTGGGGCTGAACAAGATACGCACACACAAACACACTCATGCATTCAGGGATTAATAAAATGTTACTGAACTTAAGTGAACTGAAATGAATTTTTGTCACAGCTCTCAAAAACGATTAATCTGTGAAGATGATGCACTGGTACATTTGAACCCTGAAGTAAAATTACCAATAAAACAACGTTAAAAATACTATAAAATCCAGAAGTTTTGTACACAAGCAATTTTGTCTGAGGGGCTAAGTCTAGTCCAACGGAGGACAAATGTCCATGCTCTGCAGAGAAACACATCTGCTGATTCCTGACGTACTGTGTGCATCCTCCCACCGCCAGACAGCTACAGAGACGATTCATGACTTGACGGAAAAAGTTTACGCATAATAAAAAGCAGAATTATCGACCATCTACAGAATGAGAGCATATTCTGATTAAGGTGTTTACACGATTCGCTTGTAGATTATTCACTTTATGTTCCATGTAAGCTACGGATTAGAAGGCATTAGCTGTTGTATATGTGTCGTTTTTGTAGCTGTGTGTGGTCTCATGAGGGGGGACGCATCTCTCAGCGGGCATACAGAAATCTGCGTAACACCTGTTCCAGCTTTCCCTCGAGGATTTAATGCAAACACTACATGCAAGTTATAATACCATATACCATTTTGCAAAAGATTGAAAGCAGAACGGACTTTTGTTCACTTTAAAAATCTCGGTTTCAATCTCATTTGAAGGACTATTCCCTTACCTTTATGAAGCGTTATCTAGCTGCAGTGATGTCATGGACATCAGCGTGCTTATTGCCTTCTTCTATTACGACCTTATTTGGATTGACGTTGATGGAATGAATATATATGTAAATATACCTGTTTTATTTCCAGCACTGAAAGCGAGCACAGATCCACTCACACACGCCTGTTTCCTGTACTCACAGCGGCCTGTGCCTGAGCGTTGTGCTCGGACTCCATCTTAGCCAGCCTGAGGTTGGTGTCCTCCAGCAGCTCCTGGATACTCTTGGCGTGTTTCTTCTGTAACTCAAACTTTTCCTGCTCTATCTCTGCCGCAGCAGCATGCAGCTGGAAGTAGAGGATAAATAGCAATATGTCAGTCCTAGATCAACTTTGTATCATCTACTTTTTCATTTACACATGCACATACTTTTAGCCTCGGTAACAAGTCCAATGTAACTGACTGCTTTCACTGCACTGAACACGTACCTCTGTGGTCTTAAAAAAAACAAAACCAAAAAACTTTGGACAACAATATTACCATGGCACTGTTCTTTTCACCAGCACTACGATTAAGAGGTTTGCTTATATAAGCTTATTGTTACAGTCACATAATGGCACGGCCCATGAGTTACAGTTCAGAGCGGTATTTTCTTCGCCACTGGAAAGCTTTGATGACTACAGCCCTACAAATAAACACGCACCCGAGGCTGTGATTGAGGAATTTTTCATGCCATTCAAAAATTTAAAAGCAGAAACAGAACATGAGAGTGACAAAGGCATGTCGAACACAAAGAGAGAGCTCTGCATGAAAAAATGATCAAAATTTGTCAGCAGTCCAAAGACAAGGCAGGGCTGATGAGAGGATTTGATATATCACTGTTAAGAGTCAGCTTGAATATGCAAATATTAATACACAAGCAGATTCCCAGAAAAAAAAAAAAAAGCAGTCAGAAGAGTTTGTAAAAGCACAACCTCCAAGAAATCATCTGAATTTAGCTGTTGTGCTCAAGTGAAACTGAACTGCTTCATCTGAACCTGCTACATTACAGTAGCAGT
Organism: Arrhamphus sclerolepis; assembly: GCA_037176975.1. Taxonomy (NCBI): domain Eukaryota; kingdom Metazoa; phylum Chordata; class Actinopteri; order Beloniformes; family Hemiramphidae; genus Arrhamphus; species Arrhamphus sclerolepis. The sequence continues at coordinate 8,998,107 of JBAMYA010000023.1, read as the reverse complement.
TAAATGTTCACAAGTATACATAACTCTGATTTGTGGTAATTTACTGACAAATCTGGGTTAGGAGGAAGCCTTCTTAGGTGGGTTTAGATACAATTTAAACAACAACATTGCTGACTTCTCACAAGATTATTTTTTTAATAACCTATGATAATAATAACAATAACAGTAATAATAATAGTAATTTGTATTTGGCTTTCTTGTGGGCATGGTACGTAACATTATCAAAAACAATGACACATGATTTAAGAATCAATTAAATTAATTTCTTTAAAAAGATCTTAATAGTTTAAATTCTTTAACATTATTTTATGGCTAGACTGTTTTTTCTCTCTTTCTCTTGACATCCTATAAAATCTGTTCCACACGGTTGCTCAACACATGCTCAAAGACGCCGAGGAGCATTTTAACTCTTTACGATTTCATTGCGCTCATTCATTTGAGTCATCATACGGACCACTGGGACGGACTGAAAAATCCACTCTAGCTTAAGCACTATATGATACAATTAATTACATTTTCCTACCGATACAGCAGAGCCAGACTCCTTGGAGCAAAGCCCGCTCGTCTCAAACAAATCTTACTCTTGCTCAGGTCGGGTTACATGGTTTTTGGCTGCAGAGCGTCCAAGCCGTATTCTCATACCTTCTTCTCCCACTCGTTTTTTAAAGAGTCAGCGCTCTGATCAGACATCTTCTTCAGCTCTGCTATCTGCCTCTCTCTGCTCTCGCAGATAACCTGGGATTCACGCAGCACACTTTGAACTGAGGGAGAGTATAGACACAAACATGCAAAGAGCAGTTAGGCCTTGCCTCGGGGTATGAACAGATGGACACGCACACAGGCGGACACGCGCTTGTGTGCATCGATGCGCTGTCAGTAAATGAGTGTCAAAAAAGATTTTGCTTCTATTAAATGGCAAGAGCTGCCTCCCTCTGCCAAGTTAATGCTTTTGATGAAATACTTTTGAAGACAGATGAAAAAGTACATGAGAAAGGAGAACGACAGAAATTGGGAGGAGGGGTGGACCATGCATGAAAAAAAGGTAGTCATTATATGATTGAACTTTAGATTGAGCAGTACAGCTGGAGAACATCACTCCACACCAGTGCAGTCTCTCATGGAATTGTATTTTCTTGCCTTTTTAGTGTGAGTGTTGAGGTACACTACTATAAACATCCTTCCAGTTAGCCCTGCAATCATATGACCTCTCACCTTTCTTCTCCAGCTCATGAATCATCTCCTCTGATTCTTTCTGCCTGGTCCGGTACAAGTTCTTCATCTCCTTAATCTCATGATTTTTACGATCCAAAATCTGAAATAGAAAGTTTTCTGATTATGCTAGCAACAGTACATTCGGTTTTGCTGGTTTTATTTTATTTTTTTAATTGCTGTGAGATTGTCTTTGTTGCAAACCTAGATCCTGTGTAAGGTACTCAAGACATTTTTACTCTTCTATTTCATAGATCAATTATGGCAACAACAATAGCAACAAAAGCAATCTAAAAGGCACCTCAGGTACATATGGTCTCTAGGTTATTAAAAAAAAGAACAAAATGGGATAAAATTGCCCAGTATCAACATACAATACTGCCAGTGACTATGCCTACAAGGTAGGAGAGAAGCTAACAGGTAAACATATGTAAATAAAACACATTTATAAAATGCTGATATTTCATCAAACAATGAATGGAAATAGTTTTTCTTCAAGTTTATTTCAGTCAAAGATGGGGTTAATCTATAAAAATATCAGTGTGGAAATTTCCTTGGTGAACTGAGAAGGCTTCCTCTTTCTTATGCATGTCTATTCCTTACAAGACTACAAGCAACCTGACTGAAATTGCAGCTGAGTGAACCACCTGTGCAGAGACGATGAGTTAACTCAATCCGCTTGCTGCTGCCATCTGTGTGTAATTAGTTAAATTAGGCCATAGAGAGCTGGAGCTCCAGTATAGAAAGACAGCTTAGCGCTCTCAACTGCTCAGTTACACAATACGCACACATGACTGTACATATGCAGAGGAATCAGGACAGATTGTAGCAGCCAAATTAAATACACTTGATTAATTGGTTTATCGATAAATTGTTATGGAAGCAGTCAGGGTGCACTTAGCTTCTCCAACATTCCTTTTGCATTTTGGCTTAGTTTTTATCCATTAGATGAAACAAAGGTGTTCTTATTCATCAACGGCTGTCCTAGTAAGGACAAGAATTTTTTTTCATCACATTTTTTCTTTTTTTTTTATGTCAACTCCAGAGGCTGATGCAGCCACTTATTAGCCAAACCAACCATCATCCCTGTGTGGATGGGATGGGGGAGATGAAAGGACGATTGGGCGACTGGAGCAAAGTTCACAAAATATGTGATCATACCCATTTTTTGTTCCTTTTCACCATCCCAAAGACATTGTCTTTTTAGGGTCCACCTAACAAGGCAATGGAACAGAGTCAGATCCAAAGAGAGTGGACTCAACTGCTGAAAATGAAAGCTTTTAGGGTACAGACCCATTTTAGGTCTGTACTCAACATCCAGGGGGAATCCAGCCAGCTGGCCACACTGGATAAAACAGTGAATGTAGTAAAGAGAACTAAACTTTAGAAAGAAAAAGAAAAAGAAATATAACCACAAGCAGCGATCATCAGGGTCGAAGCAGCTCTGCGGCAATCCAGTGAATGAATGTCTTCAGCCAACAATCACTTATGGAAGGAACTACAATTCAAGCCTTGTATAAATATACCATATTTGAGGTTTTTAACTCAGTTTACTTGAGATATTGAATACTGAGGTAGTTTTGTCAGCATAGTCTCAAGATGAACTGTCCCAAATTCTGTGAAAATCAGAGGAACAGCCTTGGACTAGCTCATCTTTGCTTAAAAGAAAAGGACATCAGGTGTATTTTCAAAGAATGCACACAAGAAGATTTCTATTTTAAAACCTGAAATTGCTCATTTATGAGCTAAAGTGCTAATGCATTCATAACAGCTCCCCCCACTGAGCGATTTGTTTTGTGAAAAGAATTCTATTTATGTAGTTTCATGAAGATTGGTCATGTTCAGTAGTGATATCTTGAAGAAACGGCCAACTGGCAACTTCAGACATGACACCAAATGAGTCCAAGTATGACTAGAAAGAAATGTCACATTCTTGAGTTATTTGACATGTGACATGTCTGAGTTATGAAAGGTAATCAAATTTGATTGGTGCATAATGTTGAAGCACATCAAAAAATCAAAAAAATCAAAGAAAAATAGCTTTAATATGCATTGTTTGTCGACAATGTACAGCAGGTTTTGTGAGAATAGAATGAACCATCTAGGAGGAGCCTGTTTTTTTTTTTTTTTTTGCTGGGTAGGATGATTTTATTGTTGGAAATGGCCCAAGCTAGGTGTGTAAGACTCATGGGGTTTAAAAGAATAAAAGGACATTTCTTTCTAGCACATAAGGGTATCGAGATCTGATGTAAAGGTAATTCTTGTTAGAAAATAGTGCCTGTATGACTTACGTTTATGCTTCCCACGGCATTTTGCTAGAGAAAGGCAGCCCTGCTGCTTGGATCTATGCATATAAATAATTCCAAAAGGATTTGAAACATATGGTCAATGGAGATCTCTTTTCTGAGTTTTCCCTGTGGTCTTTTGTCAATCATTGATCACTTACATATTTAGTGTGAAAAAAAAAAGTCATGCTTGACCTGTCCCAGTCCATGAACATTAGCATACAATACTGCAGGTTGTCCTCTCATTAACCCCTAAACCCAAAATAGTCTAATTAAGGGAAAATCTAGCTCAACCACCTTCCATTAGGCTTGTGAAAGTGTACCCCTGAAATCACTTCCCTTTGAAGACATAACAGTGGATTTCGGGGTAAAATTCCATGTAAATTAAATCGGACACAACTCACAATCTGCATGCAATTATAGAAAAAAAAGAGTGAAAGAGAACATGCTGTCATCCTGCTTTTTGTCAAACACAAAGAAGCAATGGGCATCTTAAAGTAGAGAGAAAATTGGATTGTTTTTCTCTGTTTAAATAAAAGCTTCTGTGGCAGTAAAGGAACGTCACAGCGAGGATGTGGCAGATCCCAGGTGTTTGATCCTGAGACTAACTGATGGGCACCTAGTGTGAAATAAACCAGCTTTACTGCTTCTTTCACCACTGACAAAGAGCTTTGAAGAGATTATTATTTCGTGGGATGAGGTGATAAGAAGTATTCCCTTACCAGTCATTAGCCACCAAATGGAATCAGGATCAACAATGGGTATTGCGACATGGGTTAAATAGTTCTCATAAGCACTGAATTTAGCACATTTACTCGTCCAACTGAGGATTCTGAAGACAATTTTGGGTTATATAGCCGATATACTTACACTAAATTTGGGTTTATACAATACATGTTTTTTTTTTTTTGCAGACTCTTGACTTGACATAAGCGGTATACAATACACACTTTAGTGTGGCCTCTGATTTTGGTAACATTCAAAAACCGTTTATTTAT
>JBAMYA010000023.1:8942281-8957218 GCA_037176975.1 Arrhamphus sclerolepis | reverse complement strand
CATATATATATATATTTTCTCTGTTTTTATTTCTTGTTGTGGATGAAAATCAATACAATATCCCTTCTGTGCTTCTGTGCTCGAGGGGGAAACATGATGACAGTACTGAGTCTGTATTTTCATGGATTCCCATCTGGAATTCATGTTTTATTTTAGGTTTTGTTCCTTATCTGCACACAGTGGTGTCAGCCTCCAAGGTTTTGGATTCATTTTGCTCTTTTCAAAAGAACATTTTATTCTTTATTGTACGACATTAAGTTGAGTGACTTCCTCACATTTAGAGAGGTCATGCTATGTTCCTCCTCGCCCCACTCACACACTTTTTTTTTTTTACCAAAGTCAATACCAAAGGAACTCACAGAATAGTCTGCTTCTGAGCTATCTCAAATACCTTGCTTGATGTATAGCTCTATTTAGACAAGCTGCAGACAAAGAATGAACAGTTGCATTGAACTCAGGCTTTCAGGAGGAGCGGCCCTGACAGAGGGAGGAGCTGTAAGAGGTCATGCAACCATGCACAGTGACAGATAAACCAGTTTGATGTCAAACTTCCTGTCTGACTACCAGGTGTATGCAACTGGAAGTCATGCGATTCGAGGATTGCAAGACATTGAATTTAGGAAACCTTTGCCTTCGGACTGTGTCAGATAATAAAACAACCATGGAGCAAATCATCCTCTTTAAGTTCTAACCCAGTCCAACACAAAGCCATGCTCTTGTTGAGAAATTAGAAAGTGGATTCTTGAGTGTCAGTCTAATAGCTTATTTGTCCTGTGCCTGGACTGATTACATTTAAATATACAGAGTGGGGAGACTGCAGCTGATAAACACGGTGCCAGTGTGACCCTGTTTCCTCTATCCGTCTGTTTTAGTCACGCTTTTAAAGTGAAACTGCTGGCTTGAAATATGTGCATCGTTCTGTCTTACTACTTATTAATTATTTATGTTTGCTCTATGCGTCCGCCCTGAATCTGGCATTTGTTTGTGCGTGCTCATAATGATACTAAGTAGGAGAGTGGCAGCTTACAGCAGATGTCACCATGGTGAATGTGGCCTCTACACACTAACTCATCCCTTTACTCCAGTTGCGATGTGTTAGCACTCCTTTTTCTCCATTTGTCAGATATCAGGAAAATGTCACCTTACATTATCTGTTCACCTCACTCAACTTCAGCCTGCAGTTTGGCATTAAGAATCCACTAAAAAAATGATTCCCGTCCTCCACATGAACAGTGTAATTTAGCTAAGACCTTTATTACTTACGTGTTTCATAACAGAATATGTGAGGGTGACTTTTAGACTAGTAGGTTTATTCTGCTCTTTTGATTTAGGTGTGCATGTGCCCCGTCTCCCACCAGTGTCATCCCCCTGTTGCTGTTCTTTTCATCTCAGCTTAAGTGAATTCTGACATTATATCTTGCTTCACATCTCCCATTGTTGGCATATGTGGTGTCTGATTTGCTTTATCAGTTGATTAGTTCATCTGTTACTTTGTTTGGCCCAAAAGGCAAATCATATTGCCTGGGATTGTTTTTTTTTTTAAGATCACAAGATTCTCATCACAATCGAGGTCTTGAGGAGTGAAAATGAAGAAGAAAACTCTTCCAACTATTGAGCATGGTGGTGGTAGCATTATGCTCAGGGATCTGTTTTGCTACCAGTGGATCTAGAAGGCTTTACAAAATGGACAGGATAATGAAAGAGGGTAATATGTCAGATTTCTCCGACATAACCTCAAACCATTCGCTAAAACAGTTAAACTTGGATGATGTTTGGTGTTCCGAAACTGTGACCCAAAATATAACATCAAACATGGTTACTGATTAGATAAAACAAGCTAACATAGTGCTTTCAGAATAGCTTCTGACCTCAACTGTAACAAGAATGTACAGACTTGGGTTTGTGCCAGGAAACACATTTATCTTCAGCCAGAAGTGTGATGGTGACTACAGAAAATACCAGTACATGTAATAGATTATCCACTACTTTGGTTCCTAATTATAAGGTATTTTTTCCCCATTAAATGTGTTATGCAACTAGAGAGCCTTTTAAGAAAACTATTAAAGACCATTCTTGTAATGACATTCATGTTCATGAATTTGAAGTTCACGTTATTCTTGCTACAGAGCTACAATGTGACTTTCATCAACTCAGCCTTCTTTCCTTCCTTTCTTCTTTTGCTCATTCAAGTCTCCCATCAATGTGCCATTTAATGTGCCATTGTGGAGTCATTTCGATTTGAGTCCGCCTCTAACATTCACGTTTTCTTACAAATGTCTTCCAGTGGGTGAAGCCAGGAACTTGATTCCTATGGATCCAAATGGCTTATCAGACCCTTATGTTAAACTCAAACTCATCCCAGACCCAAAGAATGAGACCAAACAGAAGACAAGGACCATTCGATCCTCCCTTAACCCTTGCTGGAATGAGTCTTTCACCTTGTAAGTGGAAAAGGTTTTTGAAAATGCATCTGTTTAATTATATCAAGAACTCTCATCTTAACCGATTCTGTTTCAGGTCCAGAGCTTACTGCAAAAATCTTACAAAATGCTTTCTTACATCATGTGTAATGCCTCCTTGGTTTTTGTCTACACAGCAAGCTGAAAGCATCAGACAAGGACCGACGTCTGTCCATTGAGGTGTGGGACTGGGACAGAACCACTCGGAATGACTTCATGGGCTCCATGTCGTTCGGCGTGTCCGAGCTCATCAAATCTACCAACTGTGGATGGTCAGTTTTCTGTCTGTCTGTAAATCACTTCCAATAAATTACTGTCACTGCTGAACTAAAATCAGATTCTTGAGTTATCGACAGCACCATTATAGCTGAAATGTATTCGTGATTGTAAAAAATGCAACAGGATGATGTTTTAGGTTGTACAAAGCACAACTGGGTCCGTGGTTTTCATCTTCTTATCTTACTCTCAGCAAGGATGAGAACTATTCTCTTTTATTAATTTTTCAGTAGTCAAGGGGAAAGCTGTAAAAACTCACTGTATATTACTGTTTGATGCTGAGATGTACTTTCTCAGCATCAAATCACAGTCAGATACAGTTTGCAGCTACCTGGTAAACATGAAGACTATTTTCAGAAAAAAAAAAAAAAAAACATCACAGTGGAAAGGTTAGAGACTGAAACCAGAGCTTGATTTGTACTTGCAACCTTCCATATAAAGAATAATTTGATTCAGTTTCGTATGTCCTTAAAATAGTTTCTTTCTATCCTCTCCACCATAAAGGCCAGATTCTAGGAGCATTGGTCTTATAGGTACACAGGAAATTAGTTCGAGGGGCTCTTTGATAATTATGAAACTGCAGAGCTTCCTGAAGGATTCACAGCACAGATGGGAATGCTGAAGTAATGTAACGGCTAATTGGTTGGTGGCTGAACAGTGAAGATCATGTCATGATTTCACTGCTGTATATTGGTTCCTCTATGTTTACTTTAAAGTGATATGCTAACCTTTTTAAAACAGTTGATACTGGCATCATCTCTGTGTGTCCAGTAGCCTTGCCTGACAAAACCACAGCTAGCCAAGTTTAGCATAGTTGCTTGAAGTGGATTTCTGCACTAACCCAAATAAACTTCCTAACAACTCAGAAATGTTGTTATTGTCATGTTGTGACTTTTAAATTTACCTTGTGTAGAACTATCTATGTAAAATGAGACATAGCAATTCTAAAAAGAGAAAAAAAAATGTGTTAGAGTATAACTTTTCATGTAGTGTTGGGCTCAACTGTTGCACTCATGCATTCAACACACAGTAGTTATGTTTTCTGAGCAATCCCTGTACACTTTCAAAACCTTGCAGTCAGTCAGTTCTGTAAACTCCAATAGCTGTAGTTGTATACCTGTAGTATAGACACAAAAAAGAAAGGGAACTCCCTCCTTTCAAGAACTAATAAAAGGTGCCTGTGATCCAAGTGAATTTAACTTTTAAAGGTAGTGCTTCAAGTATACGGTGTGTATCTTAAAGTTATTGTGATGGCTTACATATAACAAAGTCTTCAGTCATAAATAAAAGTAAGAACCTTGTAATGGATAAGATTGCCCTTTATCATTTTGTTGTTTGGTTTTGTTTTGAAATTATGCAGCAACCAGCTTGTGGACTTGTTCTAACATTAACCACAGCCGTGATTTGCAACCAACTTCCCGTCAAAACAGTGGGACGTTATGCGTAAAACAGACATAAACACTGCCATCTGTAGCCATCTTGTCACAGACAAACAGAACATGCTTACATCATTTCCTGCTCTCTGCCTTTGTGTGGCTGCTTTATTTTACTGTAGAGTAAAACAAATGCTTCCAGACATGGTTGAGTCAGTCTCAGTTAAGTCCTTTTAGCATACCTGCTGCTGTTTAACGTAAACCAAGCCTGATCCACCGCTGCTTTGAGCAGGAGCTTCAGGAAATATCTTCATGCAAAAATGTTGGCAGCAATCTTGGAAACTACCACTCTGTCCCTTTGTGTGCGTCTTCTTTTTGTACCATACAAAACAGATCATTAGAGAAGTGGTTAGAAGATGTGCACATCAGAAGAGAAACACAGTGAAAAGAGCAGTCCTGCAGACTTTCAGAGAATAAACATTACTTAATGTGCAGAAACACTAAGATCTATAACTGAATGGACGCACAGAGGAATTGATACGTGAAGGATTAATGTGTTCACTTAATAAATAAATTGACTTTTTTTCAATGTTTTTACTCTCAGGTACAAGTTACTGAACCAAGAGGAAGGAGAGTACTACAATGTTCCCATTCCCGAGGTGGACGACGTCAATCTGGAGCTCCGACAGAAGTTTGAGGTGAGGAACTTTTCACATATGCACACCTCCAATGATTATAGACACCCTTTAACAAAATGTGTTCTCTTCTCTCCCATCACCGTGGTAACGTCATTTCATTCCCGCTCCTTGTTGTTACTCTCAGGGGGATATCAGAGTGAATGCTTGTGTCTTTGAATGACATTTCTATATATACATTATATGTTTACAAATGAAAGCAGCAGGCGTAGGTAGTGTTTTATAGAAAGCATACAAAATAGAGACAAGCAGAAAATGAAGGAGACAAGTCACACAGCAGTGGCAGATATTGGAGCATAATAGTCATGCTTGTGCTAACCATTGCACAGTTGAGCGCTAACTTTAACCTGCTGGTTTCTAGTGAGAGACCCAACATTACAGTGGGACACAACTATGCAACCACAGACAATGTTTATTCATGACCATATTAATATAAGATTTTAACTCTATTGTCTTGAAGTGCAAGACTGTGTGGGATGGAAATAAAAGAAAATTAACTAGCAAAGAGTAAGGACACTTTCTTCACAGCAGTCTTCAAGTCGTTTGAGTTTTGAAATCAATTGTGTGTTTCTTTCTACACTATACAACACTGACCTTGGCTTTCCTCCGAGGCTGACGTCTAACGCACGTTTGTGGTTGTCAAGGAAACCAGGATGGAATACAGCAGATGTGATTTTTTTTTTCAGTCCTGCCTTTAGTCTTTGTATCTTTCATAGATACATGCTTATGAATGATTGAAGTAATAACCTGTCATGTCCATATGTGTCAGAAAGAGATCAGCTGATCTTTGAGCGCACTAATGAGTGGGTTTCTTCTGTTTTCTAGGCCTGCCAGTTAAACAACCACTATGTGAAGGTAGCCCTTCTGCCTGCTCCGTTTGTTTCTCTCATGTCCAGCTTGCATAACACCTAATTCACTTACTGATTTGTGATTGTTTGTGGATCTCTGCTGGGATTTCACAAATTAATCTGATTTACTAACAAAGGCTTTCTGCAGCATACAGTTGAACTATCTCAACTGACTTGCTTGTTTGTTTTTCTTTCTCTTACTCCTCTCACACACTCATGCACTAACATTTCTCCTAATTTCTAATTTAAAATAACAAGTAAACATAAAATTTAAAAAGCTCTATCTGTAACGATTCCTGTAAAGACACAATTACATAATAGTTTTTGAGGATTTTGCACCTGCTGTAAAGATGCGTGGAGTGAATCTTAATCATATTTGCAGCAGATGCAGTTAAAGTTGGCTAAAGCAACGACTAATGAACAGATTTAACAAAAAGCTTTTCTAAAATTAAAAAAAAGGCCAAGGTTCCTCAAAAGTGCCCACCTGATTTATCAAACTCTGACAGTTGGCTCATCACTTCAAACAGATTGTTTAAAACACATCTGACAGGAGAATTGCAGGTTTTGTGAACGAATATAGCCTGCCGAACCTGCGCTAACATTCCTGCTAAAAAGGTTCAAATAGTTGACTTTGACTTCATGAGAGATCTGAAAGCCAAATCCTCTGAGGCACAGATGGCAAAGTAGCTTGTGTTCTTCCAACACAGCATCAGAGTTACAAACATGGTGGCAATAATCTCAGTCATAGTTTCCTATATTTGCAGTTTTACTGGGTAAACTGAACACAAAAAATATGGCATCTACCACACTTTACATATCCACTTCTTATCTCACACACAGACACCATGAAGCATTGTTGTTAGTAAATTTGTGAAGCACTCAGGTCTGTGGTTTATGCCAATATCCTTGCTATAATCAATGTGCTCCTCACAGACCTCCTTCAGTGGGTCTTTCATGGATTATAGAAGTCTGTGAGGACATGAAGCATGGACAGAGACCGGGGGTTCGGTCGAAGCGTCTTTAGTCCCTTGTAGGAAGGTCCCTACCTTCTGAGGGAAATTACCTGAAATGTGAGTAGCAGCTATTAGAGGTGGCCAGTTTCTCTTAACACAAAGGGAAGGACCTTCAATGCTTCACTTAGTGTATCGTTTGAGCGTCCTTTATCAAAGGAAAAGTCTCAGTTTTGTTAATTACAAATCATGCAACAAAGTGAGCAGAATAGTTCAGCAGCATGTGACATTTCATTTTTGTGCCTTGTTCTTTCCTCTTTTCTTAAATTAACAACCTTTGTATTAAAGTGATATCTTGTATGTTACCACATCAGTATAAAGAAACAGAAATAAAATAAAACTTAAAGTCATATCATGCCATAAGTAAATAATAAGGCATATAATGAAAAGACTTTTGATAGAGTTAGTTGTCCTACAGCCACAAAGTCGATCCCCTTTCCCCATCGTGTACCTACTGTAAGTGTCCCTGGGCAGAAAACTAAACCCCAGATTGCCTCCATTGCCTCAGCCAGTGGGAAAAGCCCAGAGAAGTTGCCTTGCAAATAAACAAACGGCAGAAATCATTCAAGTGGGAATTCTCATTTCAGCATGGCAATGCATTCCTTAGTTCTACCGCTTTTTCCCGACCTCATGATCTTTTCCAGTGAGGTTGAGGAAAGAGACTCAGGGAAAGATTATTCGACCGTACCCCCACCTCCAGTAAGTATATGAATAGTTCCTCTCGGGTTTCTTGATGTGCCTGCTGTGAGTGTGCCAGATCTCTCCACACGGTGTCAGTGTTATATTTATTATAAGACTGGCGTGTGGCTGCTCTGTCAGTGTTTTAATTCAGCTTTGTGTGGTCACATTTGTTTGAGGTGAAACAAACCACATGATGTGAAGTTTTCCAATTTTGTATTTAAATATAGGATTATGCAACTGGTCTGTGTTGGTCATGTGAAGGTTTATGTTAATAATGTTTCAGAAAGTAGCCGCTAGATGTCTCTACAATATTATGATGATATAAGACCATGAAGCTGGAGACAGAAAATCAGCATATAATTCACTTAATTTAAAGGCTTCCTGCATCTGTTTGATAAAAGCAGTAACAGTGATGTGATAAGAAATGCATGAAAACACAAAATACATAAAGCATTACAATACTGTGAACAACCTTTTGATAATGCTCTTCTTGTAATGCTGCAGTTGTGCTCTTATAAGTGTTAACCTGCATCTTTGTCTTGTGTTTCTTAAAAGTATGGTCCTGTGTAAATGTTTAAATCAAAGAACACAGATTTCATTTGTGAGTAAGATTTCTGGAGGCAAGAACTAAAGAACAGACTTGAGAAAGTACTGTTTTGCTTTGTTTTTGTTCTTCAGAGCCTCCTGCAGTTCAGTTTAGTCTAGCACTCTCATAAATAGATTTGTTTTTCAGCTAAAACCCAGTATAAGTAACAATTAAAAAAAAAAAAAAAGTAGAGACAGACTACGAAGAAGCAACAGGTGGTGAAATCCCAGTGCTCAACGTAACAGAATAGTTAGCCGTAATGAAGTCCTTCCATCATACCTCTGCAAAAATACTACATCCTCTTAAAATGTTTTTGTTGTGATGTTGTCAAGGTATGAACAACCACTTCATACAACTCATAATAGCATAGTAGTAGTATGAAAAGTTTTGGTCTTGCAACCCCCCCACCCCCAAGCCAAAGGGTAAAGCCAGTCCAAGCTTCTCTGGTGTTCGCTTTTTCAGCACTTCTCTCACGATAAGCATACCAGGAGCATTCACCTTCTGCCTAACATCAGAGGGATTTTTAAACTGTTTTAAGGTCGAAAGCTCACATAGTGCTGCTTTAAATGCTCCTTGTTGTCTGTGCAAGACGTATAAAGTATAAAGGCAAAGTGAATAAAAAGCATGAACTAAAAAAAGCCAGCATAGACTTTGGAAGAGCAACTTGCATTCATTTTAGTTCAAATAGATCAGTCAAATCAGGAAGTAATCCTTAAAACAGCATCGCTTGTTAAAGATGAATGTCATTTCTACTTCTTTCACAGACCTCTTGACATTTGTTCTGTTTTTCATCATTGGATGTTGAGATTCATATTATTGCAAAATACTACTCTTTGAACATATAGCAAGAGTGTCATAAAGGGTGTCTGCTGTGACTGATACGCCAGTGTTCATGTGGAGACAGCTGATCTCCCAGCTAACTTGGAAACAGTTTTAAAGGTTATTGTGTGGACCTTTGAACATTACCCAGCTGTGCTGCAGGTGAAAAACACGTATCATTTCGTAGATGTATCGTTTTCACGTTCGTCTCAGTGGTCGGTCAGCTGGCCTAAGCAGGTGCACATCTAGGACCACTCAACCCAAATATCTGACAGTTATTATGCAAAGAACATTTTCACATTTGGTGAAGAGTGTGGAAGTGGTTGTCTTGGCAACACTTCTCATTGTTTCACTGGTCGCCCGTTTTCTCTGCTCTATCAGACAGAAACAGGCAACCGCTGGAGCCGTGATGAGAGCTGGAGGGGACCGTAATTGGGCTTTTTGTTCAAAGATGTTTGGCAGGCTAGTCATTAGAACAACAAGGAACCCTGAAACTCTGGAAACCCCTGCCAAGCACTTATCAGACACTATCCCAAAATGCACCACAATCTTGCGACAGGACAGACACAGCTGGACATTATTTGGAGACATGAGTATCATCTGTGGTGATGCTTTGTAACAGCACTGTAATGTGATCGCTACAATGCAATTTCTAATTATTAATCGTTATCTTGTTTTGTAAGGATGGTTTCACATTTTCAACAGCCCGATTTTGCAAATTATCTTCATGCCTTATTAGTTATTGCAAAACAGATTTCTGCTTTTTTTTTTTTACCTAGCTAAAAGCTGCTTAAGAGCATCTTTAATGGCTACTATGCATGCTTCCTGCATCCACTGTGTTTCCCACTGACTGAACTGAAGCAGTGCAGAAATGCGCAGATGATAATTGTGCAGTTTGAGGTTTTGCACCTCCTGCATACAACACATTCAGGTATTGATGAATATTCTTTATTTTAATGCTATTCTGCTTCATGTGTGTATTGTGCATGGTAGAAAGCCAAGTTGGGTCATGGCAAGAAGGTGATCACGCCATCAGACCACCGGCGGTTCAGCCTGCCTTCAGGTAACATGGACCGGGTCCGACTCAGTGACTTCAACTTCCTGGCCCTGCTGGGGAAAGGAAGCTTTGGCAAGGTGGGAGCCATGATACCTGCAAACACTTTGAATGAAGCAACCAGAGAACCTGACGGTGTTCATCTGCTTCATTTTGACCTTGTGTCTTTGTCGACAGGTAATGTTGGCAGAGATGAAGTCGACAGAGGAGCTGTACGCCATAAAGATCCTGAAGAAAGATGTCGTGATCCAGGATGACGATGTTGAATGTACGATGGTGGAGAAGAGGGTCTTGGCCTTGAGAGACAAACCGCCCTTCCTCACACACCTCCACTCCTGCTTCCAAACAGTGGTGTGTAAAAACGTCAGCCCCTGCTGTCAGTGCAGTTTTTAATGTTTACTTCCTGGACTGACTGCCTTTTCAGACACATAAAAAAAAAATCACTTTATATGAAGGGAGGCCATTGTTCTCCCATAACAATCTTTCATCCACCGTCTCTTCAGTCCCTGAGAGTAAGTTTGTCATTAGATTTGTATTTGTAGCCACATTTTATTTTATTATTCTTTTGCAGTCTTATGCCTGCGCTCCTGGAGAGAAAATTGGAAGTGAGCTGAGATCATTTTTGAATATGAAGTCTCCGATATGTCAGCCCTGTGGATAGAGTAAACAGAGTGATTCAAGGAGACTTAAAGAAAAAATATATTCCCAGCTTTCACCATGTTGCTGTACAGAACGCATTATTATGGGTTGAGAATGAGCTTATATTTATAATCTCATTCGGTCTACCCATTTTTTTTTTCTTGTATGCTCATATGTTACCTCTAATAATAACCTCCTTTTTTTTTATAGGATCGGCTGTACTTTGTGATGGAATACATTAATGGAGGAGACCTCATGTATCACATCCAGCGCATGGGAAAGTTTAAGGAGCCACAGGCAGTGTAAGTGCTCACTTTGATCCACTTTCATGATCCATCAAGCAGGTGGTTTCAGAGTTTTTACAGCTATCTCAATCTAGTTCTGTTGATTGTAAAGCCTCGTCAGTCCCTACATTCAAACATTATTCCTCTTATTATTGTTATTATTATCTCATTATTCCTGCACTTTGTGCGGTGTGAGATTATTCCCAGTACATTCTGGCCCATAGTGATAATTAAACCTGTCTCCTGTAAAATAACTCAAACACCCGTTGGCAGAGGCAGACCTGGAATGCCACTGAAAAGTAGAGATTTGACTCACAAAATAAGGAAAAAAGGAAAACAACATCATCTTCCGCATTAGGCGTGCCAGATTTATCGTCATCATCTTCAGACCTTGTTCTTGTACCTTATTTTCCCATCAGTCTTCATTTTCTTCATTTCACATTAAAGCAAATCAGAAGTAAAGTAATGAATTTGCTTATGAATTTTATTATTAGAGTGTCAGATTTGATATATGTAGTCAGAGGAAAAATTGAAATGGTTTTGTTGATATTTTTTTGCATAATTCAGTAGTGATAAAAGAGAGATGACGGAAAATAAAGAGGGGAGGAGATCATCAGATACTTTCCAGTTACTTTCAAGGCAAAGGGGTTCATCTCTACTTTCCTCTCTACTTGTGAGCATCTACAGTGTATTTATCAGTATGCATTGTATATATTGTCTTCTTTTATTTTTGCAGGTTTTATGCAGCAGAGATAGCTGTTGGCTTGTTTTTCTTGCACCGGAAGGGAATCATTTATCGGTGGGTGACATAATACTGTATGACACTGTGTTTTCAAGCTAATGAACTTGATAAGGTTGAACTGCAGGCCTCTGTCATCAATTTAAATTTTAAATACAGGCAGCTTATTTTGCATTTTAGCAGAGATTAGACAGATAGATTGTGAGGAAAAAGATAGATGCACGGAGAGACAGAAGGAGGAAATTAAAAGGAGGGAGGAGGGGGGTAATGAGGGAAGGAGTGAGATTAAAAACTGATGGGTTAACCATTCCAGTCTGTCAGTGTTTAAACTGCAGAGTCTGAAAACCCTGTGGGTATTAAATCCATATTTATCAGCTTGATGTTAAAAGCAAAAATAGGACAGAATGATGTGCTTGACAGAGACTAAGGTCACCCTGTTCCTCTTCACTGCCTCAGCTGAGAGCTCACATCCATTCTTCATATTCCAGCAGCTCTGTGTTTGGCACCCCGACTCTAGTTTTCCACAAAAATACCTGCCAGTAGTGGTGACTGAGGGGAGCGAAGTGAAAAATGGAGGCGTATAACAATAACAGAGACGCAGGTTGAATTCCAGAAGCAGAAGCACAGAGGAATAAAGCTGATAGAAGAACAATCTGTTGCCCAGCGTATGATGGGTGCTGCAGACAAACAAAGTGCTTGGGGAGGTGGCAGCTGTGGAGATGTGACGCTGGCTGTGCTGTGGTCAGCAGCACACCAAAAATTATCAACGCAGTCACAAATTGCTTCTTCACAAATGCTCACAAAACTGTTCCTGCTGCAGGGATCTGAAGCTCGACAACGTGATGCTGGACTCCGAGGGCCATATCAAGATAGCTGACTTTGGCATGTGCAAGGAGAGCATGTATGAAGGGATGACCACACGCACCTTCTGTGGCACCCCAGACTACATCGCACCTGAGGTGAGATGTGGAAACATGGATTTCAGACAGGATTAAAAACACGGCACAGAAACTTTGGAGTAATTCAGCTCCAAACCGTAACATCTGTGCATGTTTGTCTGAATTTAAGAAATTTGACTTAATACAGGGTTAGGGACTGAAGATTGATACAGAACTGTTGCTCCCTGCCTCATTGGACCAGTCCATACAACAGGGATGGGCGCATGAGTTTATAAGAATAAACAGTTTTATCATTTAAAAAGTAAATGAGTGTTTTCAAAAAGTACTCCAAAAGTGATCATAATACAGCTGCCAGATTTGTATTCTTGGTAACCTTAGCAGTAAAAGAAAATATGATTAATAAGTGAAAGAATAAAGAATAGGGAGAGAAAGTACTTTAAAGCTGTTTCACAGTGATAAGTGATGAGCAGCGATGATTCATTGAGTGTTAGAAGACGGTTGCTTATATACGGTTGCATATATTTGACTTCGCTTCCATTCACACCATCTGTGTGCTCTGATTCACAATATGAGTGGTATTACCCAGGTGGGAGCTCAGGAAAACCCTCTCTGACAGGAAACCACCCGTAAACAACTCTTCTTCAAGACATTCTGGACATTGTCCTCCTTAATTAATATGTCAGGCTTTTGTTTTATCATGTTTTTATGTTATTTTATTTTTTGTAGTCTTCTAAATAGACACATCTTTCCTTATTGTGATTTCGTTTTAGTTTGTTTTTTTTTGCATAAAATGGTGTTGCTGTGCTTTTAGTTTTTAATAATCCTGTGAGACAAATTGTGATTTATGCACAAGCTGGGAGCTGTAGAAACTGCTGCATTTGCGTGTTTACAGCACATACAGCTGTGATTGGACTCTTTGCTTGTGCATCTGTGCGATTATAATTGTGTCTGCGTGCAGACTGTGTGTGGGAGGGAAGTGTGGGATGGCAAATTGGATGGTAGGAGAAAGCGCTTTTGTTATGGCAGCTCAAAATAGCTGACTGTATTTAATGGGGGTTGATTTGGTTGATTTTTGATGAGAAGAACACTTCTCTTCACTTTTTTCTTTGATATCTTCTTTGTTTTAACCGTGCAGGGTTAAACCTTACCTGCCAAAATTCAGACAGGTAGATTAAAAGAAAAAAAAATTAAATTGGCAAGAAAAATCCTCGAGTAGTGAATGTATTTGTGATTATTCTTTGTCTTGAACCTTTTCTTAGATTATAGCGTACCAGCCCTACGGAAAATCAGTGGACTGGTGGGCTTATGGAGTTCTCTTGTATGAGATGTTAGCAGGACAGGTAATGTTCAATGATTTCTCACTAAACGATTCATATTTTTTCATTGTTTGACATCTTTGATCAATAAAGCAGGATATTTCAAGGTGTGACGTTTCATTTTACAATGTGACATCTTTTTTTTTTTTTCCATTTTCTTAATTCTTACTTTAACAAAAACATTGGCGATGGCGAAATGAACACATCCCTCTTAATGACAGAGAAGCAATTTGTCGGAGCAAACGAGGCAGAAGAGCAGCTCATTTTCTGAAATATTGATTCATTTGAAATATAAATGCAAAATTAGTGAAAGATGACAGTCATCATTAACTTGAGACATAGTGTGTCATTAATGGTGGCAGCAAGGGCACAGATTTGCTTTTGACATTAGTGGGGACATAATGAGACCCTGCCCCCCACCCCCATCATAGAATACAGTTTACTGCTTGATTCATCATCTCACATCTTAAATTGAGTTACGTTAATATTACCAGTGCTATTAAATGGGCATTAATGTGCGTAATGGTAAAGGCGAGTAATGCCTGACACTTTCCACAAATTTAGGTCATAAAAGATTTATATGTCATATGACACATAAGATGCTGATCTCCACTGCTTTATGAGATCAATTGTATGTATAATAACGGAAAAATTGCTTCCTTTCCTCCGTAGCAGTGATCGTTTGGTTTATTCGTGTGTGTGAGCAAACACTTTCCCATCAACAACTTACTCGAGACTTAACTTATGAAATATTGAGACACGGTGGTTCACAAGGTTTCCAGTTCCTAGGCAACAGTTGGACAGACTTTTTTTTTCAGCTGCATTAAACAAAACATAGTAAACTGATTTTCTGTTTATTTTCAACTCACAGACTAAAAAGTGAAAATGAAACGCCTTACTGCTCTGAGAAGTGCTACAGACAGTGACGCGTCTAATATCTGTGTCATCACGACAGCATCACCTTCACCTGCTCAGTTGTTAAATTCTTGTGACAGTTTTGTTTTTTTTTCTTAACTCTTTTTCTAAACTTTGTCTTCTTTAGCCGCCATTCGATGGAGAAGATGAAGATGAGCTTTTCCAGTCCATCATGGAGCACAATGTGTCCTACCCCAAATCCATGTCTAAAGAAGCTGTGTCCATTTGCAAGGGCGTGAGTACTTTTGTAAAGACTTGAGAAATGGGGGGGGGGGGGGGGGGGCTTTTTCCCCCACAACCCCCCCTTTGGAAAAAAAAACAAAAGGGGGGAGGGTTTTCCTTCC
>JBAMYA010000023.1:8917160-8937047 GCA_037176975.1 Arrhamphus sclerolepis | reverse complement strand
CCTCATAAATTCTAAAATTGCAGCAAAGGTATATACATATATATATGTATATTTAAAAACCAAAAAAAACAAAAAGAACACTACACATTTTTTGTTTCAAATTTTCCATGAACTAAACAAGATGCCCCCCGCTCATCACTCATTATATCTGGCTTTCTGACACAGAAAGTGTTTGGATATAATTCCAGGTCTAATGTATAGCAAATACCAGGCACAAGTTAATGCTAACCATATGGTGACACAAGATGTTGGCATGCTACAGGACACATCTTCAGAATCAGGGACAGAGACACTAGCCAGAATTTGAAGTTGAGTAAAAGCAGCAACAAAGAGCAATATTTTCAAAAAAAAGAGATCATATTGAGAGACTGAGTTTGAGGCGAGGGAAGGTCTAGTTAACATTGATGGACCAAAGCAGTAAGCTCAGTGCACCGCTAACCATCATTGAAATTGGCTTCTGATACATGCAATAATGCAGCAATAATGAGCAGTATTTTTGGCTCAATTCAAAGCCGCCAGGACCTTGACATAGAAGTGAAAGTATTGCTAAGTGGTTTTTAATCCAATTTAACATGTATATTTAGGGTGACTGATAATTAACATAATTTTGCTTAGGCCTTCTTCAGACTAGATCAGTGTAAAAGGGTGATATAAGCTTCACAGAGACATACAAAGAGTTGAAATGGAGGTCTAGTTATGAATAAACCCATCTTAGTGTCGACTTGATGTGCTTTCCATAAAGCTCAGACATTTCCTCACTGTACCAGCTGGCATCATTTCCTTGCATCTTGGCTCCTTCCTGAAGACCTGTGATAGAGGCCTTCTATTTCATCACTCTGATTTTCAGTGTTGGAATATTCCCAGTGGTGGTTAGGGGGTAAGAATTTTCCAGGTCACCGCAGGAGATAGCTCATAAGAAGGTGAAGTAATAGGCACCCGGGGTGTACAAGGAAGCCTTCACATGGGTTCAAAATAATGCTCTATCTGTTGAGGGGGCGAGGTGAATTCAAATTCCATCTATTTAATACAATGGTTAGACTTTTGTGGAACAAGGCAAAAAATACTTCAGTCTAAGACAACAAGGATCATTAAGGTGCTCATCTGTAAATGTTGCATACCCACGAAACAGAGCCTAAAAGTTGCATACATTACTTTCCATGCAAAGAATGTGATCTGATAAAAAGGATTTGATGGGGGAATGTGCACACCTCTACTCCAAATTTTCAGCTTACACAGAAACATTTTGCAGATGGGGGAAACAAGGTGACACAGATGGTGAGATGTTGAATTGAGAACATGCTCATCTCAAACATTTAACTTCATATCAGACTTGTAGATCTGCGTAATTATAAACAGCCAAGCCTGCAGAATCATAGATGAGTTCCTGCAGTGATTGATTACTATTCCATAAGCATTCAGCACGATATGTTCATATGTCATACTTCCATATTCAAATTATATTCTATAGCAGTGTTTGGCCCATAAACTGTGACATGGTGTGTAAAAAGCAGTGTAGTTGTCAAGTAAACATATAAACAGTGTGGTGATGCTAAGTAATGCTGCATAATGGATGCACTGGCACCCCTGGAAGATCACACAAATGGATCAAGATAGAGAGTTTCTTGGGACCCCCAAGATTTCTGGGACCCTGATGATGATTAGCTAATAGATCAGTGCAGAGACATGGAGTGTTTCCCAATACCAAAGTACGCAAGTACGGACTTGGTTACATTAGAGGTATGGACTTGCGGAAGTAAGGACACTCGGAGGACAGGAGGACGGTCTTTCTACATTGGAACGGCAGCGTACTTGGTGACATCACAGCCCAGCTCCGCTTTACATGTAGTTTGTTTTTTTAAGAGAAAACAGCGTCAGAGGCACAGACTGCGACACGGCAGGTAAGCCGGACGTGCCTGACGCGGAGCCACTGAGGCTGGAGCCTAAAGAGTGCGTCAGCACAGCCGCGTCCTCCGGCAGAGCGGAGCGGCGAGCTCCGGGCCCGCAGCCCGGCCCACCAGGCTCCATTAAGAAAACAGCAGATTTCAGAGGAGCGTTGATCCATGTTTTTTTTTTTTTGAACAGAATTACAAAAAACTCTTAAAACTATTAAAAAACAAACACATACGTAATAAAAAATATATTAAAACCTTTTGTAAACAACTGACTATAAAAAAGCAGAGGGCAGGAAAAAAAGCAAAATGCATTCTGGGATATTTTGCTGCCCAAAGAGATCATAAGTCACCACCGATGCATCCTCAATAAAATGGGCGGGGCGAGTACACATCCGGGCATTCGGACCGGACTTAGGTACTTGTGTACTTTGTATTGGAACAGTACTTCGGCTGCGACTGATGACGTATCACAAGTCCACAAGTACACAAGTACAGAGAAGTACACATATTGGGAAACTGCTGGATCCAGTGTTAAACAGGCTAACCTGACAGTACCGCGCCATCCTGGAGCATGTACAGGTGAAGTGTTGACCGCTCTCAGATTCTCAGGTCTTTCCAACAAGAATTAAGTAACAAGTATGTGTTTGATATGTTTAACAATATATAATGGTAAATTGGATGACATTTTTATTGTGACCAGTCAGCATATCCAGTTTCCTTCCAGTGTGGGAGAACAACATTAAAATACATTTTTCAGCAATGTCTGGTTTCACAAACATCATCAGTAGCCACGTTGCCATAAGGGTTCCATGAATTTGTCTAAATGAACCGTAAAAAGAAAAAATGTTTATACGTTCAATGCATAAAAAAAGACTTAAACATGGCTCTGACAAATTTTGTGGTATAGTGGCCTGGACCCACACAGAGAACAGACAGACAGGCACTCTGGGTGATGGTGTGCAGCAGGTGATTTATATACGAAAAGCAGTCATGAGGTCCTTTGCATTGACAATTTATGGTAGAATACGGGTGTGTCGAGGGCAGGATATGCAGCAAATCAACCAGCTCAAACTTTCAGGTGGGCTGTGATTTATAGAAGTAATGCACAGTTTTATAAATCAGATTAACTTTTGGCAAATACTATTTTCAGCTTCTAGGCACACGGAAGGATCCTTGGCACAGTTTTATAAATGAGCACCCTGGCTATGTTCTAGTCTTTTGTACAACAGTCTCATATTGAGTGGTTGTTTGCATTTTACTTTTTTATTTGCTAAATATAGTGGATTTCTTCCAATCACCCCACACGAATAATTTTATCACAAAACAAATTTTAACAATCATTTGATTAGGCTAACCCCTACAGCTATAGCTAGGCTGAAGTAGCTTCCACAGCAGTCAACAATCTGTATGATGACTTGCAGCAGCCAAGCTGGGTATCCCATGGCAAGCTGTGACATATCCAGAAGGTGTCATGTATGATGGTAAGAAGATTGCACTGGCGATGCCACCAACAAAGCAGCTCTCAACAGTTGCTCCTGCCTCTATTAGAGAAATGAGCCATTACTAGTAAGCCCAATTTAAGGACAAGCTTTCCACCAAAGGCTGCTCTAAACTGCAGATAGAATGGATGGAGAAATTGGGGTTGGCTGAGCCCACACTGGTGGAGCCTTTGGTGTATTATCACCTTCAGTCCATGCTAATGCAGGGCAGCAGGCCAGGGCTATGGTAGTGTGATGGGTCTGGCAGTCTCACATGAGAGTGCCCCTTAGTTAAACTCCTCAGTGATTCCCAAAAGGCTGAAATAACGCAACCTTTGATCCAACCAAATGTCTCTTTGGCCCAGCCTTTGATGAAATTGGGACAATAACCCACAAGAACCATGAGAGTGAAACTTTCAACCCCTGTTTACCATACAAGCCTCGACCACCAGAATGGAACTAAGAAAAAGGTGGTAGGATAAACGAGCAGGCTGATTAAGGCTGATGACTCAGTACCGGCTTGTACCTCATCTTTTTGCACCTACTTGGTTGGGCTTTTAACTGAGCTGAGTTGGGCTGAAAATGCAACGTCACCAGGATGCAGGCCACTGGCATCACTCTGGGCAATCAAAGGGCCAATATACTGTGGTTCTCAGTGCATCAGGTGTCCTTCTTGAGTCCTCCTCTCATGTTCAGATAAGGGAAAATCAGGTGGAAGTAGCCAAGTGTCATCAAGCACTTCAATGGCATCGCAACAAACTTCGAAATACTCTGTCAATGCCACTGAGCATTCTAGGATTAGAATACACTTTATTCTATTCTGGGAATACCAATAGAAAGTACACTTGTGCAGTCAGATGTGTTGCCTAAAACTCCCCAGATACATTATTGAGCTAAATGCATCTTGTATACAGAGCACATCCTGGGGGGTGAGATTACTACCCTGTTAAAAGAACAATCAGAAGGTTCTACTAATGTCATTTCTTCATTCAGAAAAATGGTGGCATTTCTGTCAAGTGTGCACACAGAATGCTGGGCACAAAGTGCTCTGCCACTCCATTCCCCCAGCAGATTAGTTGGAAATTAATATTGGGGGATCATACAAATTTGGAACCATTCCATTTTGGCTGTTTCCATCCAAAAGAGCGACAGACCGAAAAGGAAGTCCAGGCCTCGGTGTATTATGCAAGTGGAGGGGTCCAGTGGGGTTTGTTTTATCAGCATGGAAAATGATAAAAATGTATCTGGAGAAGTACTGGAGAATCTACCTGGACAGCATAGGTATTCATAACACTACCAAACAGTAAGCAAAACTTTAAAGAAATTAAGAACCACAACAACAGGCTGGGCTCCAGCAAGAAGACGAACAAATGGCACGCGATGCCAGGCCAGTACTCTGCCGACCCAAAATGTAATAAAATTAGCTTTTGCTGCACAGTGTTATCATGCTGTGGTGTTTCTTTCTGGATAATCGGACATCATTTCCTAATTTACAGATGTTTTACCGGGAATGCTAACATGCTATTTGATATTGCGTACTTATGCTTTGCAATATGCGTTGCTGTTGTGTAGGTTTCTCTTTCTATAATACGAATACTCAAACTGCATGTATTTCATCTATAGTTTCAGACGTGAATGCATTTACAGAGTCCTTTGAAGCATTCACATTTGTGGCCTGCAGAAAAAAGGGAGTTTGAGCTTGTGGCGGCTTCTCGAGAGCAAATGTTGGCCTTCCAGCAAGAGATTCTCGGAATATTTAGCAAATTGATACAATTTGCAAAGCCTTGCACTCCAAACCCCCCTGATTTGGACATGTTATAATTTGTAAATATTTCAATATTTTGAACTAAATTTTTTTTCACATTTTTGCATTTTGTTTATATAAAATCTTTTTTATATCAACATTACTTCTTAAGTTTCTACTTACAAGCAGAAAATCCAAACATCCAAATAATGAGCAAACTTAAAATCAATGAAAAACAAAGCTACTGAGTATGAGAGAAAATGTTTACAACCATCCAATGATCTTTAACTCATTGACTGCCATTGACGTCTATAGACGGGGGTGCGCGATGTCCAATAACTTGAAAGCAGCTTACAATTTAACATTTTTTCGGTGGCAGTAGTGTGGTAGTGAGTGCCAAGAGAGAAAGAGACGGCGATTGTGGAGAGGTGGAGCTCAGGTGATGAGCGAAGCTGTGGACGATGAGCCCAGGCCAAGTGGACATTGTCCGCCAAGCTCGCATTGTGCCTCAGCCCAGCTCCGCAGGGGGAGCTCGCCAGCTAGCCAGACAGAAACTTGTGCCCCTGATGCCCACCAGCAGGAAAGCGAGGCCAGCGAGGAGGCGCAGGGCCTGTGCACGTACGTGCCAGCGCAGCGAGACCAAAATGTGCCCAAACCTGCTGGCAGTGAATGAGTTAAACAGTCATGTGCTGCATAAGAGAAGCACATGTTGCCATCGCGTTGTCTCCACCATCTGTACCAGCTGTCTGCAGCACATCAAGCAGGTTGAGGGGAACTGGAACAACCCATTCCTCCCTGTATTCTTCTCTATGTTTCTCACACAAGTTGTATAGCACACAGTAGTTAATCTCAATTCACAAATGTCTTCCCTTCAGCCTTCAAAAAACATTCTCCACAACCACCCTGGCACTGCTGATTTTGATGTTGTACTTTAGTTGCTGCTCAGTGATTCTTTCCTCCACCGCTAATTCAAACAGAGACATTCTTTGAACAATTCTTTGTCGAAATCTTCTCTTTCCCACTCAGACCTCTGGAGATCCTGTACTAGTTCGATTGTTTTTATCTCAATCACTACCACCAGTGTATGCTAAAAAGAGCAAACAAAAACACAAGAAACAGCACTGTCTCCTGACCATTTACTCCTTTCTTCTTCTCTTTCGGCCTTTGCTGCACTCTTCTTTTCCATCTCCTTTTAAGCTGTTGGCCATTTGTGAACAGCAAAAAAGGTGCATTGAGTTACTGCCACCACGTGGTAGGCAGTATTATTTGTTCAGTCAGTGGTTGTTCTGTGGCACTATGGTGCGATGGAGACATGCTGGCTGAAGGGGGAACTGGCTATGTTAAGAGGTTCCTGTCAGGTGGCTTTACCCAGAATCCTCCGCTAATGGAAACACACCTATTTCCTGCAGCTGCATAGTCTGACCTGGAAAATAAATTTGTCAAGCAGCACAATTTTTCTGTTTGGGCAGCTTATATACAAGACGGGATACCTGTTCTTGAAATATGTACTGTATGTATACCTCCCGGAGGTCACTGATGCTATTCAGAAAACAAAGGAATACTGTACTTGTTCTGGTAAATGGGAGATTTTTGAGGAGTGGTGTTGGAAAAAAGCTTTCCATTTGTTTTCAATATTTGGTGGTAGATGTACTGTTCTCTCCAGTTTGCTGGAGAATAAAAAAATAAATAAAAGAGTTTCTCCACCATAAAGTTTTGACAGGTGACAAACCGGCAGGACAGGAACCTTTGGTGTGTGGCTTTCTTTGTACTCAAGGAGATGTCATCATCATATAGATTATCATCTGTTGAGCTGTGGCCATTTCATCGCCCTAAATTGTCCACAGTGGAGGAGCAGACTTAATACACTGTGTCATGTGTATGCTTCAAGGGCTTATGTTTGCAGAACAGCTCCTCATGAGGGCAAACCTGTTTCCTGGCAGAGACCGACAAGCTACATTGCAAATGCTCTATGTTTAACTTACAGGTGTAAAGGTACTGACCCCTGGTGGGGTGAGAGGCCCTCGCTTAGGAACATGGCCACATCATGAGCTTTGTTTAGAGAAGTGTTAGAGCAGGATATTTGTACACTGGGTAATTGGGCCAAGTCACACATATTTGTGTGCTTTCACAGGTT
The DNA here is from genome assembly GCA_037176975.1 of Arrhamphus sclerolepis. Lineage (NCBI taxonomy): Eukaryota > Metazoa > Chordata > Actinopteri > Beloniformes > Hemiramphidae > Arrhamphus > Arrhamphus sclerolepis. Next base: position 8,929,799 of record JBAMYA010000023.1, on the reverse strand, counting down.
GGATTTGGCCTAGCTATCACTGGCTCATGCCATGCTTGAAACTGGATTATTAGGTCTAGTCTAGTGTGTTGCTTGATTAGCTACTGAAATCACTTGGGGAAATTATGCAATCCTGGAGTATGCTATATCTCCCATAATGAATCGGACAATGAAGTCAGAAAAGGAACTTTGAATTACTTAATGTAATCTCTGGTAATAGTAGGAAGGAATAAGTAGGAAGTTGTTGGTTGGCCATGGCAAGATGAAGGGGGGATGAAGTTGCACCCACAGCTCAACTGGCCCATCAGAAACAGACATGATGTTATTCAAGCTTCTGTGTTTGGACTCACTGGGGGAACTCCCACAGTGAAACATCGCACTCTCATCAAAGAACCAGCGATTATATATTAACTCATTGACTGCCACGGATGTCTATAGACGTAAACTGCGTTAAACTTGGGGTTGCTAGGAAACGCGCAGCCTCTGAATAAATATTTAGTCTTGTGATCCCCAGATGGCAGCAGTGCCATTCTCTATAAAAATGCAGTGCACTGACCAACCGGTGGACCGTATGAGAGGAAGAGATGGAGAGAGAAAAAGGCCAACAACTTGAAGCAGCTTACAATTGAACGGTTTTTCGTTGGCAGTAGTTCGGTGGTGAGTGGTGAGAGAGAAAGAGATGGCAATTGTGGAAAAGTGGAGCTCAGGAGACGAGTGCAAGCCGTGGACAATGAGCCCGGGCCGAGTGGACATTGTCTGCCAAGCTTGCGGCGTGTTGTGCCCGCTGTGTCTCAGCCCAACTCCGGGGAGCTCGCCAGCTAGCCAGACACAGACTTGTGTTGATGCCCACCAGCAGGAAGGCGAGGCCAGTGAGGAGGTGCAGGGTCTGTGCATGCAGGGGCTAGAGCAGCGAGACCAAAATGTGCCAAATTCCACTGGCAGTGAATGAGTTAAGCAAACCAATAATTTATTCTCATCAGTTTGAAGGGCATTGAGGGGTTAAAATGATTGACAATGAGACAATTCAGTTGCTCATTATAATGAAGAATAATTTCTACAGACTTTATATTAAAAGACCCTCTGTACCTGATGGTAGAATTTCTGCCAGCATCTAGAATCCAAAAATGTCCATCCTGGTCATCTGTAAAAGGAAAAATGACAATTTCAAATAGCGGAATTCAATGATATTTTACTATCTGCCTAGAAATTTACCGTAACTATATAGACTAGTGGTAACAACCCAGAATTAGAAAGATTGTGTGCAGTTGAGAAACACTAACATCACAGTAAAATGCAATGAAAGTGTGCTGCACATGTACCAGGCACATCTGCGAGAATTACAAAATTTGACCAGAAGCATCATCACCATGTCATCACACAGAGACCACCACCCTTTCAGGGACTCATCTGGGATAGCACCTGGCAAAAAAGTCACCTTCAAGGAAACACCAGTGCGCAAAATGCTCCAATCAGTAATGGCCCTTTTCAACTAATACCTACTCAGCTTGGCTCTGCTTTGCTTTAAGGGTTTTCCACTAGGTCATAATACCTGCATGTACCTGCTTTTTTCATACCTACTTGGCTGGGGTTCCAACCAGGCTGAGTCAGGCCGAAAATGCAACGCCACCAGGATACATGCCACTGGTTGGCCAGAGAGTGAAGTCACTTCACACCCACCATATTTAGAACTCTGCAACAGGGACTATGATTTAGGTTACCTTTACAACTTTATTTTTACAACTACACTTAAATATGGCTAAAAATGGCAAGCAAGCCTTCTCCGTGGTGCAACGAAGATGCCTCAACGGCCTTGTTTGTTGTTTTTGCATACGTGACTGGAGTTGTTGCATATGAAGACCTCACAGCCTTACAATGAAGGCCCCACCCACATCGAGGTGGTACTGAACTGTAATGGAAAATGACTGAGGTTGACGTGAGTTGAGCCAAGCAGGTACTAGTGGAAAGGGGCCATAAGTCACATATCACTACACCAGTCACTGAAGCCATTATGAAATTCACTTGTAAAAATCATCTGAAGAAACTGTCTATATCCCAACTAAAACTGAGCAAGGTAGCAGTGGAATTCAATTCAAAAATACTTGATCAATCCCCAAAGGGAATTTAAGTTATTGAAGTAGTCATCATGTTTCAAAGCTACACAACAGAACTTGAATCTCACCACCCCCAAGGAAGACATGCCCTCCAGCTGCCAATTAAAGTGTCCAACTATGGAGTGTGTCAGTGTTCGCTATGTGGTGCTAGCCAGACGCTAATTATAAGATGAAGTTATCTAACATATTATTACTACTAACGTCATGGCAGAGCAAGCAAAGAAAGTGAGGAGGGTTATGTCAAAAGAGGCAAGAAAATGAAAGAGAAAGAGCCATTGCACAACATCCTGTACATGAGCCAGTAATGGATAAGCATACACTTGCTGGCATGAGCTGAGAGAAACAGAGGGCTCACAGTCAGACACCACAGTCATATAGCCTCACGGCTATTGGATCAGGAAGTATTAGTAAGCTCAGATGTGGGGCTGTCTTGGTTGACACACCACGTGGGCATCACGGTAAGTGCCTAGATTGGCAGAATAGGACTGTGGTTTCCATGTTTTAAAAGGCAGATGTTGGGGTCTTTTCCAGTTAGAGGGGACTCATACTCCACAACCTCCCTGGTAAAGTCAGTGTTTCAGTGGTGATAGTGGGTCTGACTGCTGCAGGATTCCATCTCTGCATTATGCAGATGATGTGGTCCTTTTTGCATCATCAAGTTGTAACCTGTAGACCTCACTGGAGCGGTTTGCAGCAGAATTTGAAGCAAAGGGAATAATCAGCAACTTAAACTCTGAGACCATAGTTCTCAGTAGGAAAAGAGTGGAATGCCTGAAGAGGTGCTGCCTGAAGTAGTGAAGTTGAAGTATAAGTATCTCAGAGTCTTGTTTACAAGTGGTATAAGTGAGGAACAGTATATCAAAAGAAGAGCTATGTGGCATCTACAGTAATACAGTCTTGGTACAAGTCTGTTGTGATGAAGAGAGCTGAGCCAAAAGGCAAGGCTGTTTACTGATCAATCCAAGTTCCAATGTAGTTTAACCTGTAGTAAGATGCGTTTCCATTAGAGGGGTTCTGGGATAGTTTTACAAGGCATAAAAATCGATGATGCACATATGTTAAGAGAAGACGTACAAGTACAAGTCATCTCTTTTCCTTCATCGCCACTATTTGAGTGTATACAAACAACAAACAGAAAGAGCAATCATCTGAGCTTCTTCAACGTTGATCTCACTGTTTTAGTTTTTTTTCCCCCTTTCTTCTTTTGCGTTTCTGTATTCTTTTATTTATTAGGGCTTGAGAAACCAACAGCTTAGCTGAGCCAACAGGTCATATGCAAATGTAGTTATTTCAGTAGTCCAACTAGCTCTGTCACCGTACAAAGAGACATGGTGGCTAAAAGGACTGGGAGGAGAATGGCCTTGTTACAGTTCCAGACTCCTAGGTTATACCCCAGACTCCTACTTATGGAAACACATCTATGTACTGTAGGTAGACAGTACAGAACAAGATCATGGATACAAGCAGTTGAAATGGGTTTTCTCTGCAGTATGGAGTCAGAGAGAGAGGTTTATCACAAAGGGAACAGGAATAGAGTTCCTACTACTAATAAGAAAAGTCAATGCAAGGTGGTTTGAACATCTGCTTAAGAGACCTGCTGGATACCTCATGGAAGATGCACTTTGGACATGCAAAATGGGAATACCTAGATATGTCCAGAACACTAAAGAGAGAGATCATCCCCCTTCATGCATCCACCCGCCATGTCATTGTGACCCACGTAATGGCTATTAGCTTGTCATATCTGATTTGTCCTGGGAGAGACTCATTTGTATGTCTAAACAACCTGCTTCTGGAAAGGACATTTACATTTCTGGTTGAACTGCCTGCACCTATATTTGGAAAGAAATGTAAAGAAAATCCTAAAGTGTAAGCACTTACTTTTACCTCTAAAATAACCCAAACAATCCCCATTTACTGTTCACCTATTCAATAGGGCACACAGTGCATATATTCTTTGTTAATATCTCTACAAAGTTCTTTCTATGTGGTCTGGATTTTCTCAGGCTTTAGCTAAAATTCCCCTATTAGGCTGCTCGGTGAACCCAACTGGTTTGAATGAGTGAATGTGATTGTACGTGGCTGATTGTCTCGTTTGCCTCTGTGACCATGAGATGGACTGCTGACTTGCCCAGGGTGTACCCCGTCTTTTGATGGACAACAACTTTGACAGTGTCCAGCTCCCTCGCAACCCTGAGCACAATGAGGCAGGTATAAACAAATAAATGCTTACAGTGTGTAAAACCAGATTTGAACGTCCCCACCTCCAAAAAGTGTAGAAAAATGTAAAATACTGGCAACGTAGGCTTCAAGCTACAAAACAAGCAATCAGGCCCATCAGAAGGCCTAAAAAGTGGGGCCTCTTTAATCTCATACCATTAACAGAATTCTCACATGGATGAGGTAGCGTACAGTGCATCCGTACGCGGCAGCACACAGCAGAAGAGATCAATGCACGGGTTCATTGTGTCGTCATGAGCAGAAAAACCAATCAAACTGTTATTTTTCTCCAAGGTAATTTCTTGCTTTTTTAACCGTGGTATAAAATAATGAAAAGTGCCCCAGCACTACTCACAGGTTTTCTGAAGCCTCTTTTTGTCTTGCTGCACAGTACCATGTCAATGGAACTGACAGCACCCTACCCTGGTGAATCTAAAACGGAGCATATGGGTGGAACAAGCAGGCCTGGAAGCCAGATGGAAAACACCAACCTTACAAGTTAGCCATTTCTGCATGACTGGCTTAGCTCGATGATCAAATGTTAACACACTCATTTTGATTGAATCTGCTCACACACCCTCATTTCAGATGCTCCTGAAACAACAAAGGTTCACTAGGGCCAGAAGTCATTTGGTCATTTGTGAGCAGTCCAGGCCTCCACATGGCAGGCTGGTTGTGGTTGTCTGCAGATTAATAAATACACAAGCGGTGTCTCCTTTTTCACTACTTTGGGAGGTGGGAAAAAAAACAGGGGATCTGACTTTACACCTTTCTGGAAAATGGCAGTTGGATATATGCACCAAGACTGGCAAAAGATGGAAATATTCCACAAAGAAAAGCCAACGTGTAAGAGCCACTAGTCATAATCTACTGTATGGCAAAAAAAACCCACACCCCTAATTAGGCACTGTGACTTTATATCATTTTACCTGTAGGGGTATATAAAAATTCACAACCCTGTGCTGTTGTTAGAGGAGTGAAATATAAGGAGACCAAAACAGTTCATTGAACTAGGCAGTAAATATATTAATTTCTACTGCAAAGTTGGACATTTTAACACGGGATTTCATGGAGATTGACTCACTTTTGGAGCCAGCCTCCAGAGGTCAATTGGGAAACTGTCCTTATCTTTTGGATTTGATTCAGAGGTGTAAATAGTTTCAGCAAAGAGAAATGTTTCGCAAGCTCTTCAGGAGTCTTAAGCCCTTTTCACACAGAGATTGCAACACGCCATCAACGGTGGACCACTGCTGTTCTCCTTCAGTAATGCACAGAACAAAAATGAGGCAGTATAGTACTGTGTGACTGCAGACAGCACATACATTTTTACATTCTGAAAAACAAACCAAGGCGAAGTGAGAGTGCGCTGCCAAATCTCCTTCTTGACAACGATCACGGGTTCACAACAGGGCTGTGAGCTCACCCCCCCTCTTGTACACCTGCTCACTTATTAGTGTATTATCAATGACAGATCCAATGTCTGTCAACAACATGACTACCCCGGGCCTCATTGCAGACAATGATCAAGTGGCCCAGAGACATTCAGTGAAGACACGCAAGGACACTATTCTACAACATCAGTAAAACTAAAGAGATGGCTGTTCCCCTGGTTATTGTATTGTATGACCCTATGAAAGATGTTTCCAGAAATTCTGAGAAGGACCTGAATATTACACTAGCAAGTGGGAATAATCTGTTTCCAAGCAAAGTGATGAAGGTGAAAAAGAACTCCTTCGGTCTCAATAGACTTCATCAATATCATATAGACAAGAAGGTGATTTCTCAACACATCTGAAGACCCCCACCCCCCCACCCCCGCCCCCTCCTTGTGTTCTGTACAGTTTTTTTTCTCTTCAGTTTCCAGTTTTGAGGAAAACTCCAATAAAACACATTCATCAGAATGACCAATTCAGTCAGGAATAGTGTACTATGACCTTTGGTAGTAATTTGTTTCCCAAAAGTCAGTAAAACAATAAAGCCCCTTTAAAAACAATATGTTTTGGTGATAAAAATGGATCAAAGTTTTGATCTCATTTATGAGCTTCGGGGAAATCACAGTTTAGGTTTGATGATTTTTAGATTTTTCTCTGCTTATCATCCTCTTGAGCCTCTGAATCTTGAAGATGAGTTGTGAAATTCTGTTTCAAACATTTTTCACACCTTCTCTTCACACCACATAACTTAGACATCAAAACAGATATTTCCTCCACTTTTAGCTAGTGTGACCTTCATTGCCTTGAGCCTTTTACTTTTCTTTTAAATCACCCCAGAGCGCAGGGAGCTCCCATTCAGGCCAAGTTGATTTCCATTCTAATTTTAGACTGGGAAGATCTTATTGCTGCAATAACAGTTTTACCTATCTGTTGTCTTTTAGATGCTTAAGTGTTTGCTTGACAATTATTTCTGCTGACTGTTTTTAGCATTTTCAAACATTTGGTTATGATGAGACAATCTCCAGGGAGAAAAACATAAGAGTTTATATAAGGAAGATCAGTAAACTAATTGAATGCAGGTGGAGAAACTAATGGCTGGAAGTCAAACTAACGTGGAAATACACAGCATCGAAATGTCAAAACAAAGAAAGGAAATGATGAGACAAAATGTTAGAATCACAAAACTCAATAATTGAAAATAAAACCCTGATTTCAAAAAAAGTTTGACATGTTTGCAAAAAGTCAATAAAAACATGAATGCAACTTTTTGGAGGTGTTTTGCTTCCATCAACTGCACAGATGTTGCATTGACCATTTGATATATTTCTTAAGTTATTTTATAAATAAAATGTAGGTTTTTGAAAATTTCAAATGACTACTTTCTGATGCTTATACAGTTCACCTCACAGCTTTATTGGAATTAATTTTATTTAGCATACCAGACAAAACAGCAGCTCGTACGACAGTTTAGACTAACACGGCGTGACGTTCTAAGATGGTTTACCACCAGTGTCAAACATTGTAAACTATCATTAAAACAAACCCAGATGTTGAAAGTTATCACACAACCAAAGCCAATAAAACAGCAGATAACACTAACTTCTCAAATGTAGCTTATACACAACATTATTAATATTCTGTGTTGAACTTATTATCTCATCAAAGCGCAGAGATGTTGTCAAAACATATTAATGCAATTACAAGAATAAATCAAGAACTTAAACATGTTTCACCTAGGATACTAAAATATCCGCAAAAGCGTTATTGTTCAAAAACAGTTGAAAACAAAGTCAGACCTCCTGAGCCAGCCTTAGTAAATTTAGTTTTTTATTGCAGCAACTAACCTGTCTGGGACAAAAAAAAAAAAGATGCCCATGTTGGCCCTAATGTGTCCAAGTAATTCTTCTCACTGTTCAACTGCTAATAAACCCTTTGTGACGTTCTTTTTTATCTCACCTTTTTACGATGGCAATGAATGTAGTTGTCAAGCAGTTTTACAGAATCGTTTCCGTGTCTTTCCTTTCCAGGTGAGGAGTCGGGCCGCTGCTTTACCATCGAGTACATCATGCCCATGAACATCCAGCTGACATCAGAGTCCACCGTGAATGTGCTCAGTGAGTTACAACAATAGCGTGTACATATTTAAGCCGGCCATTCACATGGCTAGATGACATTTTTCTGTGTCAAAAGCTTGTTATTTTTCTAACACGGTGGCATTCAGAAGTGCATCATCTGAATGTAGTTATGCAGATGACACATTGTACCGGCTCCTTTCCAGAATACTTACTGCCTCTTCACAAACAATTTACATAACAAGTCCTTGTCTGTAGTTCAATGTCAAAATTTATCTGGGCTAATCACTTCAATCAGCACCATGTTGTACTCTGTGTGTGTATGTGTGTCTCTTTGTGGGAAGAAGAAAAAGAACAAAAACAAAACAAAACTGCAGACACGTCACATAATAATCTGTTTGTGGCTTAGACCAAATGAAATTGATTAAAAAGTCAAACAGAAATAATAAAAAATACAATCCATCATTATATAACAAATATTTAAGATGTGAACAGTTTTACATGTTAAAATAGAGTTAATGAATTATTTGATTTCTAAAAGAGTTGGAAAGACTTTCCTGGGAATAGGGTCACTTTAAATTAGATAGCATTATAAAAAGCTTTACTATGGAAATCTGACAAAAATCTAAGTGAACTGTTGCCCGCTTTTCACTTCAATCTACCGCTGAAACCAGCCAAAAACTATGTTATCTTTGGGCCAATTAGATTAGAAAATATCAAGTTTCACTGCAGTATTTTTATCTGTTGCCCTCCTACACGCCGTGACGTAAAGCTGGCTGCCCTCAACCTGAGAGTACTGGCATTTGATTTCATTTGAATCCCGTCAGATCATTTTCTCGATGTGACAGTCAGAACAGGGAAATGGGTATTATTTTTAGAATGCTAAGGGGAAAATGTTGTTAGTATGCAAGAAATTATGAAACGACAATTCTCCTCGGATCCAATCCTTATGAAATGGGATGCAGCAGTGTGTCGCCCCCCAGCATTTGATCTTGTTGCTAAGGTGGTTATAGTATAGGAAGTCCTTTTGCTAAAAACATTAACACAATCTGGTGCAAATCATGCCTCGGTAGTTGTGTCCCTGTCATGAACATGCAGTTAATTGAAGAAAAATTCACACAGTGATATTAACTGGTAATATTGATGATGCTGTGAGCTGTCAGTCGATCATCATGATCAATTTTCACATCTCAGTATTAAACCTTTTTCAAAAACCTTTTTATGACAGTATTCAGCTTTATTCAGTTACTCCATAACTTCTTCAGGATGTGTGTCCCTGACTACCTGGACTACGGCCCCGACTTTCTCAGCTTGTTTCTGATATTAGACTCATTCTTGACTGGGGTGAGAGTAAGGGTACGGTGGGTAAGAGTGACATGTAATATAATTTTCATTGAAATGATGTATAATTTATAACCTGAATACTGCATTTGAGACCAAACATGCTTAAAATACATTTTTAAAGCTATTCATATGTGGGCCCAAAACGTGCCAACAGTAGGCTGCAAATAAAGTCCCCAGTGGGTTTGTCTACAGGTTCCTTGGTGGTTCTGCCTGCATCCCTCTGAGAGGGATCCACCTGGTCTTTCGGTGGGACCCAGCTGTTTATGATTCCAAGATGGGATCTTTGTTGCTAAAAATAAATTTCCCCCCTTCAGGTCACTTACTCATTTGTACCCCTTATTGGATCCATATATTTGTCCCACCCAGGCTCCTTTTTTGAGGTCTATAATGCTGAAATCATATGTGATGGTACCATTTAACTATTTCCAGGATATGCTGGCTGGGCTGAAGTATTACAGCAGCTGTCTTCCTCTCCTCTCCTTCTCCTCAGAGATGATCCGGTCTGCGACCCCCTTCCCTGTGGTCAGCCTCTTTTTCATGTTCATCGGATTTGTCCTCAACAACATAGGACACGTCCGCCCTCATCGCACCATCCTGGCGTTTGTCTCTGGAATCTTCTTCATCCTTTCAGGTCCATAGATCTCGCCTCCACTGAATTATCTTTTGCCATGATCTTGTCTTTTCTGCCGCTCATCTTTTTCAGCTTACTTTGTTGAACATTTATTCTGTCCCTCAGGTCTAGCTCTGGTGGTGGGTCTGGTGCTGTACATCTCCAGCATAAATGATGAAATGCTGAACCGAACAAAGAGCAGCGAGGCTCATTTTTCCTACAAGTATGGCTGGTCCTTTGCCTTCGCTGCCATCTCTTTTCTGCTCACTGAGGTAAGATACAAAGTATAAAAATAACAGTCACATCTGACAGAAAAGTTGAAGAAACATTTTTCAGTTGTTTCAGGTGATAGGGGAGCAAGAATCTTGTCTAGCAGTTCTACAGGAGTTCAGCCTTCTACTTGACAAACACTTGGCCATCTTGGCAAAGAAACACGTTGAAACCAAATTCAGAAGAGGCACAGTTTCTTTGCAATAGTGCAACATGTGTAAACTAATCTCTTTCCACAATCACTTCACAACTTTAGAAATGGTAGTTTTTGTCTTCAAGAGCTGTTTAGCCTGTGTATGCCAACAATGACTTTTCCTTCCCTCTAGTGTTGACAGCACAGAACTGCAACGCTGGATAAATTAAAAACAAACAAAAACAAAAAAACAATGAACTTTTAAAATTAACAATAATAATTATTAAAAAAAATATTGGTGATATAATGCTTACAGTATATGGGGATGTTTTGACATATAAAGATACAAAAACAATAGTATATATACAGGTCCATATCTTTATCTTTGTAAAAATCTGTAGTTGTTACTTTCCCATGAAATGGCTCAATACATGTTTATTATTTCAAATAGCTTTTTTCATAAAATCTTCCCTCACTGCAGAGTGCAGGCGTCATGTCTGTCTACCTGTTCATGAAGCGCTACACAGCAGCGGAGATCTACCAGCCTCGCCACCCCAATTTCTACCGCCCCCGTCTCAGCAACTGCTCCGACCACTCCGGTCAGTTCCTCCACCCAGAGGCCTGGTCACGTGGAAGGAGTCCCTCAGACATCTCAAGCGAAGCTTCCCTCCAGATGAGCGCCAGCTACCCAGCCCTCCTCAAATGTCCCGACTATGACCAGGTGTCATCTTCGCCCTGTTGAGGGGGGTGGGGGGGCACTCATCAGAGGAGAGGTTACTCGCAGGGTCTCAAAGGGTCAAAAAGGCCAGGAAGCTCATTTAGGGAACAGACACAGGTTAATTAACTGTGAGTTTGAACCACCTTGAATCTGGTTAAAGGACCACAGCCATTTGTAGTCTTTCATCAGGTCAGAGATTTTTTTGGGATCTTATTGTAGCAGAAAGTTTTTTTTTCTTTTGTAGACAGAGATGAAGTCTGCAGAGTTTAAGATTATGATGTTACTCTTTCTGCAAAGACCTTGAAAAGTAAATTAAAGATTTTCATCCTGTTGTTTCAAATCTGTAATTTGGTTTAACTGTATCTGTGTGTTTACCTTTCAGTGCCTCCAAAGCTGTCTTCTAGTGTGTCTTTGCTTCACTTTTGGCAAAAAAAATATAATATTCAATTGTTCTAGCACTTAACTGTGACAGTATTCATGTAACAGGTCTCTGCAATAATTAAGAAATGACAATACATTGGCAGTCAATGTTTCACTGAATGATGAAAACAAAAAAGAATAACAATTTTTGCCTTTTTTTGAACTTATTGCCCAGGATGAGCAGTGGGCAGAGCAGATTTACAAGTAACTCACTATAATGAGCAATACTCTGAATTTGAAACATATAAAGCACACATTGTATGGTCAATGAAAAAGGGGAAAACAAACAAAACAAAAACACCTGTAAAAAACCTTCAGGCATGATGCCTTTGAATGAAAATGCAGCTGTGTTCAATTAACTGTGTTTAAGACATCCTGCTGGCAAACATCTAACCTGTTGTAGGAATTATGGACAGATGAGGCTGTAATTAGCACCAAACTTAAGTCATAGCTATTTGTTTTGTAAAGCTATAGGTTTTTATATCATATGTACAGATTCTAGATCAAGATATGTATATTAAATGCTGATATTCTGGGTGTTTCTTCATAAGTGTGTCCTCTGTGCTGTGACATAAATAAATGTTTGGAACAGCAATGATTCAGCTGTAAAATAAATTCTTACCATCCAATAGCAGGTACTTGAAGCCTTCCTGAATCCCAGACCCATCCACTCGGGTTACAGAGTTTATATCATTTTACAGTGACATCTTAATTAATCAAAATTAGATTAGCCTAACTGCTTTTGCAACACTTTAAAAACATGTTTGATTGAGTGTCTCTGGCTTTATGCAGCCGTGCAGATGCGTAGTGTCCCTGTATCCACTAGGGGGCAACCAAGATACAGGATCAGCCTCGGTGTGCAGCATTTCTGGAGAAATAAAATAACCTCTCTTCAGTTGTAGCCTCATAAATAGGAATATTTAGGTACTTATTTATGCCTCAGATATTCACCATCCCTGTTATGATCACAATGATTTTTCTCATAAACCTGAAAAATTATGAGGTAAGAATTTCTGGGATTTTTTTTATTTTATTTTAGTTTTAGGTGTTTTTTTTGCAAATTTGCAAATATAAGTCTGGGTTCATGAATTATTTTTCTTGCAAATGTGCGAGCATATAAATTCATAATTTCTGACTTATACCAGCAAATCATAAAATCAGAAAGTCTGGGGGTGGGGTACAGACGCTTCGTTTAGTTTAGTTTAGTTTAGCTTATAATAACTTAAATTTGAACTTTGGATTCACAAATCTAGCCTGTTCAATTCTTAAATGAATGATCCAGAGTTAGATCAAGCCAAGTTCTGTTACTAGATGGCAATGAGCATAAAC
>JBAMYA010000023.1:8881489-8908914 GCA_037176975.1 Arrhamphus sclerolepis | reverse complement strand
ATATATATATATATATATGTATATATATATATATATATATATATATATATATATAGATATATTTAAGAGGAGTGTGCAAATGTCCAGAAAGCTTGTTTGAAGCAGAATTCAGCCTCTGGCACTGACTGCAGAAGCACAAGTTGAAGTAAAACACCAGAGATGTAAAGTAAGGACAAAGAGGAAGTACTCCAAGTATGAAATGCATGAAATAAAACTCAAAACAGTGTCAGAGTTTGTTAGCGTAACTTTCTAGGTTTCTGCTGCACCATTTTCTTGCTGTTTTCTTGATCTTCTACAAGAGCCAAAATGGGCTACACATAATTACAAAAGCTATGGGCTCCTATACATATCAATAGACTCTGGCTATTGAATTAGCATGGCCATATTTCCGCTCTGCATCGAGATATTTACTAAAAAGGCATTTATTTCTCCTCATCCTCCAGGGTGTATTTTTAGAGTTAAATTAGAAATACTATTGTGAGAGTTGGTGCGGGAAATGGCTCTAGGGTGAAACTGTACCAGAATGTAATCATGTTAAGTCTGTGAAGCACAGTGGGTCCATTTGCATTCGTGCTCACGAGCTTGATGAGGCCACAGAGACATTACACAGAGTTAGAAGAATGTGCAGGTCAAAACCAGGTGTGTGTGTGCACGCGTGTGCGTAAACATGGTAATAAACATAACCACCTGCAGTGAGTTTGCCCTTTAACCCATGACAAACAACATCCAGGCTACTAAACGTTTATTACGCAATAAATTTTTAAGTGTTGATGCTAGAATTACACAAATAAGATGCTATGTGAGAATGTTGTGAATTCTGGCGTATCCTACCCTGGAGTGAAACCGTAATGTATCACTGGCATAATATCCTGGCCATGGGAAGCGATGCAAGCCACTGATGTCAAGACAAGGAAACTCATTACAGCACATGGAGGCTTTCATCCCCAGTCCAGCATCCTGAGGTTGTACACTAAGCAAAGGGAGGGAGGTCGAGGACTAGTGAGTGTCAGAGCCACTATCCAGGAGGAAACAGCAGTCCAGGAATATATCAATAAGACAGCCCCCCACTGATGACCTGATAAGTGAATGCCTCAGACAATGGAAACCCAACATGGAGGAGGAACTGGAGGGGCTATCTTGGAAGAACAAGTCCCTGCATGGCATGTACCACTGCCAAACAGACAAAGTAGCTCACATCAGAAAAACAAACCAATAGCTGGAAAAGGCTGGACTGAAAAACAGCACAGAGGAGCTGATCATGACTGCACAAATACAGACCGTAAACACTAGATCAGTAGAGGCTGGGATCTACCACACCAGGCAGGACCCCAGATTCAGGCTGTGCAAAGAAGTCCCTGAAACAGTCCAGCACATCAAGCAGGGTGTAAGATGCTGGCAGACAAAGCTGACACAGAACCCCATAAACAGATGGCTGGCATAATGTGTAGAAAACATCTGTGCACCCTGGGACCTCCAGTATGGACTGGAGGTCCCAGGGTCTAGTTGGAAAAAAGGCTCCAAAGGTCCAAAGGAGGTTGAGAACATGCAGGAGAAGATGCTGCGGGACTTCCAGATCCAGACTAACAAACTGGTGATGGCTAACCAGCCTGACATAGTGGTGGTGGATAAACATCAGAGGACAGCTGTGGTGATACATGCGGCCATCTCAAGAGGTAGAAACATCAGAAAAAAGGAATACAAGAAGCTCAAGAAATACCACGAGCTGAACAAAGAGCTAGAGAAGATGTGGGGTATGAAGGCAGCCGTGGTGCCAGTAGTGATACTGGGAACCGCTAAGATCCTGTGCAGAACCCTGGTTGAAGAAGTCAAGCTTGATAACTTGATAACTGATAAATAACTTGATAACTTGATAACTTTCTTTTGTCCTGTCCCCTACAGGACAAAAGAAAGTTATCTTAGACAAGTCATGACCTTACTCTACAACATGATATCATTTTACAAGGCAGTTATTTCATTATCTAATGTCAGCCAATCAGAGTCCACTAGATGTTATGAAGTGTCTAGAGAACTAAACATGCAAGTTTAGATTATCATTCAAGCATAAGTAAGTCAGATGCTACTTTCAGCCTGGCAGACATCACAAAAAGATACATTTCAGTGAAAAGTAAACTTCTTTGACCTAAATACAATTTTTGTTGCCTGAACATGAGCCAGTCAGGTGCCTTCCCCAAAGTTGATCTTGAAAAACCTTGTTTTTGACACCCTTATTCCACCGAAACGTTTTTCATTTCTTTTCTTTTATTTTTTTTGGACTTTTTCTATTATAAGGTTAGTCACGTGTAAAGAAATACTGAAGGATGCAAATTTGTTTCATTTGTCTCTGTGAGGTAATGTGATGAACTGGCGACCTGTCAAGGTGTATTCCCTGTTTAGTCTGATGACTGCTGAGGATGGACAAATAAAAAAAAAAAGAAAAAGGAAAGAAAAATCCTTACTTGATTTCAAAACTATGCATAGGACAACAAATACCTGTGAATCCTTTTCAACCCTTTGAATAAAATGTACACTGGTCCTGACAAGGTCGATAATTGCATCAAAAAAGGTCATAACGAGGTGGCAAAAACAGAAGCGCGCGCACACACACACACACACACACACACACACTCCTGAGGACAACTTGGGACACAGTGTTTTGCCCAAGAGGACGACCTGTTTCATCAGCTGAGCCACAGCTTCAGTTACACGCTACTGCAGCTCAGTCATCAACTTTAATTTAGACTAGTCATGTTTTGCATTATGTAATTAATTATGAGATTCATTTCATATATAAAGGAATTCACTCATTATTTTCTGAGGAAATTATTTTGTAACAATGCCACATTCTACTTGGAAACCTTGGGTCATGTTTTAACATATTTTAACATGCACAACCGTAATTTATAATAAGAGCAGTTAATATATCTTATGTGCATCTCACTACATTTCAAAGAATTGTACAATGAAGCTGAGGACACGGTCTTACAAATCTTTGTTGCACAACGTTAATATTAACTTTGGTAGAGTGTAAAATCGCACCTTCATCTGATTACAGAAAACTGCCATTGTTGAAACTTTACAATGACTCAGTTTGCGTGACAGTTACCTCTGTTCTGCAGTTTAGCTTCTTGTGAGAACAATTCCACAGTTGTAGAGCGAGAAATTAAAAAGTAAACACATTTACTCATCCAGGATGTCTTGTATTCTCTCAGCAGCTGAACACAGGGAGCCCTTCACTAACCTAATTTGAGGAGCCAGCCTTCTCTGTCTGGGTTGAAGAATGTGTGCGTCAGGTCATTCCCATCATCCTCCGGTATCTTAAAGGGTTCGCTCTTGATGCTGTCGTATAGATTCTAGAAAAAGAAAGGTTAAAAAGTGTAAATCCTGCAGAGATTAACAACATTACAGCATATAGAGAGCTCTATTAAACAGATGTTTTAAACAAAGCGTATTTGTATAAAGGGTCAATTTGGTGCCTTGATTGTGGGACATAATCAGCCTGTTTTACAACAGATCCTTGGCATCAGTATCAACAATGTGTCTCACTTCATCATATCTGACTCTCCGCTTTGTATACATTTAATATGTATGTGCTAAATCATCAAACGTAATTCAATAAAATCCACACTTCACATTTTTACTTGCATAATATTTCAAATGCACACTGTAGAGGACATCTCCATCCAGCCTAACATACTGATGTTTCTAAGTTCTCACCCTGAGTAGCTCCTCTGGGAGGTCTCCCCCCTCATTAATCCCTCTGTTCATGGAGATGAAGCGCTCCACTGGGGGCTTGTCTCTAACGTTGGGATTGTGAAGGCTGGTGTTCAGCATTATAATGGCAAATGATAGGACGTAGCAGGTGTCTGTGGAGGTAATTACACACAGTGTTACAAGGAACCTTTTATTTCTGCATATCAATGATTGGAGTCCTATATTATATTACTATCTGATAAAATAATGTAAGAGATAATTCCTTATATTTAAATATATCTGAAACGTGTAAACCCAATTTACCCACAAAACAAATAGACCGAAACAAATGTTATTTTTACAAGTCCATCATGTAAAAAATAAGAAATGTTTGTATTGTGCTAGGTGTCACATAACAGTAGCAGTGCCATTACTTATTAGTGAACCATATGTAAATGAATTTTCTCATCACTAAATGCAGGATTTTGTCTCGTAAACAAGAGACTTTAATCAACAGAAAGTCCTTTTCCAGATACACAGACACAGCACTCTGAAAGCTAAGTGTCCCTGCTGTCATGAGCACACACACATACACACACATCTGTGATCCACTGCTCTTACACATCATAACTCCTGTTCCTAATCTTGTATCCCATCCATCCACACAGTAACTGTCTCAGTCAACATCTTCAGTGGTGTAATTTGTAACCCTGTGACCAATAACTTAGTCTGGGTGTGACACCACTGCACTGCATTAATATTCATGGCCTGAGCCGCCACCAGTGTCCTTACTTAGCGCAGGAGCAGCAGACACAATAAGCCAAGACTGCACTAATGACCACTATTGAACAGAGATCAATGTCATGATCACTGCTGGAGACACGGATGCCGATTACACTGGGATTGGTGAGGAACTTGCTAAGTGAGCAACATGTCAGCTCCGGTGAATGAAAGTAAAAAAAAAAAAAAAAAAAAAAACTGGACTTCAGATCCCGTCAATCTCAGAATCTGACTCAAAATATAAAAGCCTGTCTGAAGGTGGATGGGTGTTCAGTGAAGCCAGAAGCTGTCTAAGGAAAATCTCCAGCTGCGGTCACATGGCGCATGGTCAGCTTTATACAGAACAAACAAATCCAGTTGTCTAGTGGGAGAAGACAGCCAGGAGCATTGATCCGAGTCTGAAGTGGTCTATCTGGCACATGTTATCTGTCCAGTCTGACTCATGAGTCTGCTGCAGTGTATGTGGGATGTAAGAGTGTGTGTGTGTATGTGTGTGTGGTACCTGTGGACTGGAAGACGCCGGGATTGCATTGGCAGTACCTAGAGGCAAACGCCTCCATCATTCGATCAATCTTCTGAGCCTCGCCAGGAAGTCTGAAGCTCCACAGAAACTGCCTGTAACAGCAGAGAGAGAAGAGTTATAATATAAAGTATTAATGCAAATCTGGACGATGACAACTTTAGATTTGCTGCAAATTTAGAACTCCTTCACATGCTTTAGATATGTAATCTAAGTGAATATTGCTTCATTTGTTGAATTTATGCACGTTAGACTGTCTTTAGTGGAACACACCTCAGACACATGACAGAAACAGAAATAACAATATAATGAAACTATGACACACAACCATTATTTTAACTACCATAACTTTGTTGATGGCACCTACTGGTTTCTTATTTTCAGTAAATGTATAGTGCATACATTGTACTGGAATATGCTTTTTTTCTTCAGTGATTAAAGAAAAAAGCATCATGCCAAATCAACAACAAACTGGCCATTTAGTACACAATACTCTAACATAGTAATAACTACAATAGCGTCACCCCACTGAAAATTGTCCAGTGTCATGACGCTGAGAAAGCTAAGAGGCTAAAAATGAGAGCTGGCAGCAGCCTCTGCTATCTCTCACTGGAAAGAAAGCCACTAAGAAGGAAATCATGACATTTCTTGCACTGGTTAATCACTTCTTCCACATTAGCTTAACATAATTTATTAATCTTGTTTCATCTATCACAAACAACTTGAGAAAAGCAAACTCAAATGAAGCAAACCGTGTTAAAGCTGACAATTGGACATCTAATGTCAGCTGAATGCCCATCTTATATCACATTTAGTTTTTATTACTTGACGCAACTGTAATCTTTTTTAAAAATGTACAGATTCAGCGCATTTTAGTTTTATATATTTTTTTACTCTAATGCACTTTTACATTTCTAGAAGAGTAAGAAGAAAAAAAACGAGGACCTATATGGTTCATAAGGGGATACACTGTAATTCATTTTGTGATGGGTTTTTAATTAATACCTCTATCCAGGCACCTGGAGCACTTTATTGTGTGGATTTACAGTGACAATGAGAGAAGGTAAAATATATTTGTGGTTATTTTTGAGTTTTAAAAGAAGAAATAGTATTTGGAATTAAGGTAAATAAATACCTTTGGCAAAATAACAGAATTGTAAATCAAACACAGCTATCTCTTGAGCAACATGGATGAATTTCTCCGTCTGCTCATCACTCACCTTAAGGCTTGAACGAGGTTGAGGTCTGCAAACTCATGAAGCTCCACAAAAGCCTGGAGGACCTTGATGTTAAAATCATCCCTGGAGAGAAGATATAATATATGTTACAAGTTTAAATACGTGCCTTCCATTAAAATGAAAACAGATGAACCAGACTCCTCAGAGGCCAACAGTCTGAAATGTGCTGCAGAACATTTTGGGGATATTGATGGACAATAAAATCCTGCTGCCACGTTGCACATCACCTTCAGACACAAAGCTGAAGAGTTGCCAAGACCAGGTATCATGACACCCATGTTGCTTTGACAGTCCTACCCCCTTTGACAACCCTCCGATAGGAACCACATGTCCCTTCAGCTATTTTAGTGGCGCGGTCTCTCGTCACTGCTCTGCTCCATAAATCCAGACTATCAACTTCCTGGAGCTTTACGCCTGTGTCTGTGCAGGCAGTGCAGATGCAGAGTGGAAAAAGAAGGATGGAAGGAAAACAGAAGGAAAACTGGAGCGCTCACCGTTCCCCTAAGTAGTCCCCGATGACTGTTTTGTTGAGCCCCTCTCCTTTGTAGAGGAACTGTGCAATGTCTTCTGGGGTGTTCTGGAGAAGATCGTTTTCCAAAAGAAACTGGATTCCCTGTTAAAACATTAAACTTCACTTAACTATTTTAGTTTACGTTAAAGATTTGGATAAATGGCTTTGGGATATTTCTTTGAACTTTAATTCAACAGGGTCATTCAAACTGTAAAATGTGGTTCATCTGCAGTAGTTTTATTGATTCTTAACACACAGTTTAAGATCTGGGCTGACCTTTTTAGGATCCATGTTAAATTTCTTCCTTCCCATGGCGATCTGTTTGTTTCTTTGTGTAGTTTTGCTGGGATTAAAAAGAAGGAAAAAGAAAAAAAACAACTCAGACACATCCATCTCGTGTTAGTCAGGTCTGGTGTTTCCTCCAGGCTGCTGTTTGCTCACTAGATCTGTATTGAAAAGGTTTACTAAGACTGTTTATCCACCACTCTCTCAAATAAAAACTGAGCCTGGAAAGTCGTTAAAATGAAAACTAAAAAACATGTTGAACTTGACGACATGCGACTCTATTTATCGTGTATAAATCAAAGGTGCATCTTCGCCTGTTCCTTCATTTCTACGCATCCTGCAGCTGTTTGGAAGAATATTATTTTTAAGTTTTAATGTTTCATCTCCTCAAAACTGACTTACAGGGAAGTTTCCACCTTTATTTGTCAGCGGATGCTCCCAATGCTGCACTGTGTGCCAAAAATAACCTGAGTCCCTTTACCAGCTGCACCTGAGACACGCACAGCCATGGCCTCGCTCGACCTCATCAACCAATCACACGCAAGTCTCTGAATACAGACTGGATCATGTTTGTTTTAAGGGGTTGTCCCACTTTGCTCCTCAAACAATGAATGACTGATATGTGAACACAGTCAAGAAATGACAGGTGTGAGGCAAAAGTAGCTTCATATATGAAAGAGGAAAAAAAGAGGACAGAGAACAAACCTATGTGTTGGTTAGCTGAAAAAAATCTTCAGCTATTTTAATTCATTATTTAAGTTCAGTGGTAAAGTAAACAGGCTGCAGCCGGTTTTAGTGCATGAGCAGTATTCTGTTCTTTATAAACTCCTTTTAATTTCCTCTGGATTTTAGGCTACAAGTCCAACAATGTGGAGAACTTGAAGGGATCACTATGAGATCTTCCATAAAGCACTTTTTACTTTGTAATGTCACTTAACAGACTCAAAGATATAGATCTATAAGAATCAGTCACATGAAGATTTATTTGCAAATGTGCTAAAAACTGATCTTGGAGCTAAAAAAAGACTAGCCTCGTCATCCATAGCCGTTCACTTTGAGAAAATCCAGAGGAACCAGAGTAATTGTTTTTAATCACAGAGAGAAAGAATGGGTTTGGATGTCCAGGCTAAACCATGACTCAGCTTTTTTTTTTTTTTTTTTTACTGAATATATGTGTTGCATCATCTGTGAGGCAAAATGAGACATACAGTGTGCTGGGCTCGAGGAAATAGCAATGGTCCTTTTTAAAAAAAATTAATCTTTGATAACTTACAAACTAATTACTTGATGGAAATAACAATCACTACTTTCAGTAATCGATAACTAACAAATACTCCAAATAAGAAATGAATTAATAAAAGAAACTTACCTCTCGCCCACACAGGTTAGCTGTTCAATCTCAGTCATTACTTCTGCAATCTCGAACTTTAGCCGCTGCAATCAGAGGACACTTATTTTGTTAATCAGATTTAAATTTCAGCCATGATTTTTTTTTTTTTAAATGTGACTTTGAAGATCCATACAGAAAATTTCTTTTATATTTTAGACTTCATAAGGCGATTTGATTGTTACTAATGTTATGATCCCCATTTACATAAATTTTGACATTCAATCCATTATCTTATACTGGCTTCTTCCTATTTAAGGTCACGGGGGTCTGGTGGAACCTATCTCAGCTATCTGAGACAGGACAGCTGACCGGTCCATCGCATGGCCACATGAACAGCCACGCACACTCACACTCTAACTGGTTAACTCAGAGCCACCATTAAGCCCAACAGTGGTGCACCCAAAGGATACCCATGTGAGTACAAGGAAAAGCTGTGCACAGAACCTCAAACCAGGAACTTTATAGCTGTTATGCAATAGTGCTCACCTGCAAGACTCTTATTTGCATGCAAAACATTTGAATAACTTGTGCCATTCGATTTCAGAGTACTCACAATCATAATCTCCCACTGTCATTTACCCACAAAAAAAAAAGAAAAGGAAAGAAAAACAATCCTGCCGGTGTTACTCACTTCAATATCATCCAAAAGCTCCTTTTTCCTGCGTCGAATGTTCAACAGCTCATCTCTCTCCTCCAAAGACAAGTCCTCGGGCACTAGAAAATACAGAGAGTAGGGGAACAAAATGAAATAGCATGTGAGCGAGAGAAAAGAGAAACGGGATTCTGAGGATGGATTAAATTAATTCACCCTTCAACCAGCCAGAGTCACAGGGATTAGGCTTGACAGTGCATACCTGTTCAATGAATCCATCCAAAAGACATTACATATGACCTAAATTAGTGCGCTAACAGATAGAAGTGCCACTCATTTTGAAAGCCTAGAATTAAATATGGCGAAGAGACTAGGAAGCAGGAGGGCCTGGAGCTCCCGGTTGTTTTTGGAGTCTTTTATTTTTGTGCATATTTTATTTAAAACAGCAGGTGGGCACACTGTTGAGGGGAACACAATTCAACACAGTTGAGCTCACAAGATGCTTCACATCTTCACATATTGTCTTCATAAGTATTTATAAATGTGACACAATTCTTATCCATTCTGACAGCTCATGAATGGATATTTTAACGTCCTGGTAAACTATCAGATGTGAGTTTGTACGAGGTCAAATGGGGATTCTTCATCTGGTTTGAGAATGCCAGAAGTCTTAAAGAAACTAAGCTTACAGACAAAAAAAAACATTTGCTTCCCAACTGCTCTACACCTAAGTGATGGCTCTTGGTTTACAATGATTGCAACAAATCTTGTGTTTTAATAGTACACAACAATAAGGGTAAGGGACTTAATTTCTGAACAGGCATACACTTAAACAGTGTTTTTTTTTTCTTTTTGCTTTTTACTAAAAGATTTCATATATTAAAGTGTATCTAATATGTCCAGACCTTGACAGCTCACGCCAACAAAATTTTGATGCATGAACAGCACTACAAGGGCAAAAAAAATAATGCAGTGGTGAACTTTTCACTCAGGAATACAAAATAATATAGACCTATGTGAATACACAGTGTTGCTGTAGACTTTTGGTTACTGCTAATTATTGTTAATGTACGATACAGGTTAATAAATGAATAATAACAATAAAAAAATAGAATAATTCACTCCACAATGCAAAATTTCTTTTCTTTAATTATAGAGCAGGTGCTAAACGTCCCTAACACACATGAGGAAGGCGTTTCCCATGAGAATCTACATTTCAGCCACAGAAACTTCCCTGTTGAAAAGCAGATGACTTCCATAAATAACATCCTGTGTGTTTGACACACACACACACACACACACACGTACATACAACCAACCTCTGAGCATCTGGCGAGTCCCACCCCCTCAAATATTGGCTTTTTGATAGTCAGCTCTCATCAAGCACTCTTATGGGGTAATTAATGCTGCAGAGACTGAGAGCTACACATCACTCAGCGTGCATGCTCTGCTGCGTGTGCTGACAGACAGTGTACACACAGGTGAATAAACGCTACGCAGGTCATGCATGCAGAATTTACATTTCACTTGCATGATATTAATTTTATTCATCACAAAAGGTCCCAAAAGTCACTTAGTTATCCCTTATTTAAGTGTGCCACGTCAACCTCTCCCTGCACAGACCTCCCGGAGGATCCCCCTGCCCCCCACTCCCCCCCGCCTCCCTTTTCCTCCACACAGCAGTAAACAGCAATCCGTTTGAGAGCGAGCTAACAGGAAGTAGGTCATTTTCACATGGAGCTATACCAGATTGTGCTTCTCCTACGCCGTTTCCCTCTCTCACACACATGCACACACACACTCCCCCACCATCTCACACTTAGTCCGCCTCCACTCCAGCGCTTCAAGTGGGGGTGAGCACAGATTCAAATCCCCCACAACTGAATGATAGTGCTAAGCAGCTTTGCAATTCAGCCCCCCCCCCCAAGTGTAAATAATGATGGAAAAAAAAAGAAAAAAAATCTATCTACTGTATCTCTCTTTTTCCCAGTGTCTAAAAGCAATCCTTCTCTGTCTTGCCCTGTAAGACAAAGTGACAGAAGTAGCATGGACTGTTAGGTTATCATGTTCTGAGGGCATGAAGCTCATGTTATCACAGATGAGCAGTCGGTCATGAGAGCAGAAATCCAGATGGGTGCAGATACTGCAGTCTTTCTCACGCACACCGACGTTCGCTGTATGCACCAGCTTTCACCAGACTTTACAAAAGGGTAAAGAGTAGCAAAGTGAAGTCATTTCAAAAAGGCCTCCAACTATAAAGAGAACAGAACTTTAAGGGGGTGATTAGTCACTTATTCAGCGCAAACTGGGTCAAGTGTTAATGAAGTATAGATACACTGTTTAGCAAGTGATGCGAGACCGAGTCATGACTCACTCCTAATTTGTCAAGATGTCAAAAGAAGCTCACTCCCTCAGTTGAGTGTAATAAAGAAAAATCTAGTTAAAACCTTTGTAGGATTATTGGGTGTCCTCTTTTGGCAGTTTAAGGTCCGGAAGCATCAGTTAAACATGCAGGTGTTCTTACTGACTGCTTTTTATTATACACACTGTTGTATTGTGCTAAGATGCTGAGATTATTAAATTGCTTTACAATTACACGCACTTATACCCTGACATTTACTCAGCATTTCGTATGACAAGAACAAAACAATCAGAGTAAGAGGAAAACTGGAGCAACTTTCCTTTCCGTGACAACTGGGTGAAGTGTATCTTTGGAGGGGGAATTGTTCACTTGTGAGTCATCTGGATGAGCCAATTTAAATTTGTAGCCAAGGGACAGCAGTTAGGGCCACTGAGCTTACTCTGGCAACTAGGAGCATTGTTAAGCTGCGGTGACAGTTAACTTATAAAGACTTTGGCATAGATGTGATGGAAATGCGGAAAAAGTCTCTTCAGTTAAAGGTGAGTAAAAGAACAAAGCTCTTCTGAAGCAGAAAAATGTTCTCCTTCCTCTGCCACCTGCACTCTCCATGAGTTTGTCGCAGCGATGGACAGATGGTACAACAATCACTTAACAAGAATGTTTCAGCTGTGTCTGCCCTTTTTTAGTCAGTTTTCATGACTCTTTCAATGACCGTGACAAATGTTAGAGGATCCTGAGATACAATCAAAAGAAAGACCAACTATGACGACTGAGATAAGGTCACTGGAGCAGAAGATTGAAAAAAGAAAAAAGAGTAAAAAGTTGAGACGAGTCAACGTCTGCCTTTGTAAAAGAGCTGAAACAGAGAGAGTTCTCAGTGCCAAATGGTGGAGAAAACAGAACAACTCAAGAGTGATGCAGGAACAATACCAGCCCACTGGACATCTTTACTCTCTCCCACAGTTGCTCTCATTTCTTGGCTCCAGCTAAGTTGCTTCATAAAGCAGCAATTGTGGAGCAAGGAGACCCTCCGGGTAACCTACGTCTGTAATGCGCAAAACACTCTTCCATCCCTCCTACTCTGGCTGGAAGAGCTCGGCTGGATCGGAAGAATGGGACAAATTGTCTAAGGAGACGAAGTCTGTTTTAGCTAAAGAGCCCCTGCTGTATGTTTGGAGAAAAAAGCAATAGTAATTTCTGATAACATCCCGAATGTAACCTCGTCTGTACAGCCTTGTGGACACCTGATGAATTATTCATGGGGGTGTAAGAATCTGTGCGTGCGTTGATGTGTGTGCATTTCCATAAAGCTCAGACTGCCCCAGCTGAAATCCATATTAGGTTATAACAGTATATAAACACTGCTTCTTAACCCCAGACTCAGCCACATAGATTACCAATGCTTGACGACTCAGCCTTTTCAAATTATGACATAGGGAGTTGTTATTCCAGCTACAATCAATACATCATCATCACAGTTCAAATCTGCACGCTTGGCCTTTTTTGTCTTGGTGGCCAAGTATGCATGTATGTATGAGTTACTATCACTGAGTTATTTCAACTATGTCCAACAAAAAGTTCACTGAGTTTGCAGACTCCCTTTTTCTAATCTCAGCCTTTTTCGGCTTTAATTATAGAGCAGGTGTTAAAAGTGCCTCTTTACCTCAGGAACCAGGCGGTCACTGGCATCTGACCATGCCAGGGAACAGATCGGTAGGGTTAGGAGGTGATTCCAGCCAAGATCAATGTGCTGCTAAGACAGCATGGAAGTATTTACAGACCTTACAATGTTAATGTATAAAACAACACAGAGAACGTAACCATTAGCTCTGTTGCTGAACACCATTTGAATGAACTGAATTTTGACCATTTAATCTGCATTACCAAAATAGTCTATTTGTTAATCATCTCTGTGCCTTCTCAGAGCTATAAAGGGTACTTCACGTACAAACTGTCGCTTCATACTTAAAGCATTCCACTGATGGACCAAAAAGCAGCTTTTATTTATTTATTTTAAACCCAAAACAGCTTCAGCATAGTTGTTTCTGTGGTTAATGTAGATGCATTAACTGTGCCACGTTTTTGTTTGGAAAATAAAACATCCAATCCATATGTCATTCACAACAGGATACAGAAAACAAAGCCTTTTTGGCATTTTATGAGAAACATGAACTCATTCTGAAATGTGATTAGACATACAGCAGCTCGCAGAATGTCTGGCTGCTGATTAATTATTTCCTCCTTTTTTGAAGTAGTAGGAGTAAAACACACACATTCAAATCAACCAGAAGGGATATCCAAAACTGAGGAAATTCAGACGTCAATAATTCACTTGGTTTAGTTTCATTTATCAAGTTGTTGTCAGCACTGGACGCAGTTATAATCAGCTATCATCAACATTAAAATCTCATGACTCTGTTAGAGCAGGAACTTATGACTTGTGCTAGAATTTCACAGACCATAAAAAGGTAGATCTCATTTAAAATATTCATTGCACAGATAACAGGGCTGTGACTCACGTCATGCACTCGTGCACATATTATTCTAACTTGTTTTCCTTGTACAAGTCACTGATCATTGTTTCAAGTACAATGAATATATCTAGAATTCAAAGTTATATTTACACATAGCTCTGGAAAACTACTCAGGCTCTTGAATAATATGTAACCAAATGTCCAGTTGAAATTAACATTAGAGCAGAAGAATATTTGCTTTGTCCAGACACAAATAAAGGGCTGATGTTTGATTTGATTTGATAACATCGAGGGGCAGGTCTTTCATTAATCCTGGCTGGAGTGATGTGCCAATAGCCTCGTTCTGATCAAACTACGCAAAAGCTTTCAGTTCCTGGCTGTAAACATCTTGAGAGACAGTGATGAACTTGATCTTTGTGGTGAAAAGGAACAGCAAACAGATCCAGAGAAACACTTCCTGGTTTTCACCAGGCTTCCAACAGGACAATGGAAGGGATGTCTGCTGCAACTGGGGCTGGTCTTCCCCTAACATTAACAGACGCATAAACAGAAAAAGGGCGTGAGTCTTTTCCCACACCAATCACGGGTAACTTACGCAAGTTCACAACACAGTCGGTGGTGGATTGCAGCAAATATTTGTAATCAGTTGAGCTGAGTTTGATACTAGACCTTCTCATGTGTTTGGTCGAGGTGGTGATACATTGCCAAATAAAAAAATAAAGAAAATACCACATGACTCATTCCAGATTAGCTTTTGTTATATTCGGGGAACTTGAATGTTTCCATTCTTGCTGTAATGCAAACATAAGGTACCCACATGGTCAACAAAATCCTTCCCAAAGAATAGCTGTTGTTTTGTTCGTTCAGAATAAATTACATACCACATTGTCATTTCATATCCCCACTTTTATGATGACTAACAAGCCACCAGCAGAGGAGTCAAGCTTTACAGTTATCTGTGCTGTAAAAGTCCATCGACTGGTTTTAGCAGCTTGTTTCCAGCTCATGCAAGCTGCAATTGTGCGTAGTAATTGTTTTTTTTCCCCCTCCTTCTGTGGTACACAGCTCTCAAATGTGCACAAATAAGCACTTGCACATACAAACACACGCCCACACTGACAGTCTCTTTGCAAACTCCTGAGTCTTGACAGATGACAGTCGTGGTATGGAAATAACCCACATTCCTTCTGCTGGAACTGCCCAGTCTGGTCCAACAAGTTGTCTGCACTCCTCCTGTTATGCTTTTTTTTTTTAATCCATTACTCTGCACTTTTAATACACTTCTTCCTCTCTTCTGCTTAAGTCTTTGACCATTTTTCTTTGCACACATCAACTCCTTTTACTGAACAGTAACAGAGAGGACTCCTTCAAACATATTTCACCCAGTCAGAATCTTATTTCAAATTGTATGCTTTAATTACTAATAACTAAAATTATAAATGTAGATTCAGATCAGCTCAGTCACAGTCATAACTCATCACCTTCTGTGGGAAAAATCACTGGAAATATGAAAGTATTTTGTGGACGTGAAAACCATTTTTCATTAGACATCTATGGTGCTTCAGTCAGCTTAGCAATGTGTCGTCTCAGCCAAAGAAATATTGTTTGGCAGGTTACAATCAAGTGCTGCGAGAAAGTACACAAACCAGCACACTGCTAATTTTGTTCCAGAATAAACGTAAATGATCCTCAAGTAAAATAATTCAACACCAGTAAGATGGGCCACTCCTATGCTGGTTATTAAGGACATGCTGCAAACATTGGCCGCATGCTTTGAGAAGACTCATAACAGTGACGTGATGAGGAGACTAGAATATTGACACTGGTAAATAATTGTTTAACGAGTCTTCTAAGAATAGCTATGGCTTAAAAAGAAAAAAGCACGAGAACGTGATATGGCTCTGTTATTGTACCAACATTATCTTTTTCAAGTTTGAATAATACAACATCAGGTTATTACAATATTCATATTTATCACATTAAATCAACAGACTTTTCATGTTCTTACAATCTAATATTCGTATTGTAATAATGTGATAATATACTGTCCAAACGTGAACATTTGGACAATATATTATTACAATATAAATATCACAGAACTTATATGTTCGCATGAACACACCAAAACAGCTTCTTCTCAGAGTTTTCATGGTGCGGGTAAAAAAAAAAATACACATTATTGGCAATTTTTGAAAAAAAACAAACAAAAAAAACAACAACATTAAATCCCCTATCTAGAGCTGTCAGAATAAAAAAATTAATCAGCCAATTAATGCGGTTTATGGGACCTTTAAGTCACTTTTATTTACCACTATTCTGACATTTTAAGCACATTATCTCTAACTGCAGCCATTTGTTTTAAACTTTATCAGGTACGGACTTAAACAGGGTCAACCTAATGTCCTTTGAATTGAAGTCTGAAATCTAGACACTGATCAAGCAAAATTCACCCAGATTCATGGTGCTTTACACGCCATTTATGTCTGATACTCACCTTATTTTGTCAGTAAAATTAATTTCCTCAATGGAAGGTCTGCTGAACCAAGTACTGAACATTTCCACTTCCTCTCGCATAAAAGTCTTGTGTGCTCGTTTTAAAGTTGGCTGCCTCAGTTTTTACTTTTTACCATCAGTTCCTTTACTTTCCACTTCACTGTGTTTCAAGAAACATTAAGCACCTCTTGGTGTTCCACTAACGTGATGGTGTAATGGAGCATGAGATGGACACAGACCAGCAGAAATCCAGGCATTATATGGGACTGTTGTAGTGAGGTGGAAACTTAGCTGGGAGGCAAAGCTTTCGCATTACCCACGAATGCTTCGGCCCTAACATGCTGTCCCAAGCTCTGTGTTGTGACTGAAAGACTGATATCATGGATACAAGCGGCTAAAATGAGTTTCCTAAACGGGGTGGCTGAGCCGTAAAGATAGGCTGAAGAGCTCTGAGTAGAGCCGCTACTCCTTCATGTTGAAATGAACCAGCTGATTCGGTTCAGGCATATGATTAGGTTGCTTCCTGAGTATCTTTGTTTGGAGGTTTTCCAGGTTTTGGAGAAATACTTTCGAGCAGACCCTAAAACTCTCCTCAGATATCTCATCTGGCCTTGTAACTCCTCTGGATCACCCAAGAGGAACTGGAACATGAGCTGACCTGAAAACAACACATCTATCTTTGGACGTGACACTTAACTTGCAACATACTGCATAAGGCACAATTCTTTATGAATCTAGAAGCTTTACCAAGCTTGTTTTTAAAATCTGCTTAAACAGTGGAATAAAAAAAAAAGAGGAACTTGCCTAAAAGAAAATACTGGATGTTTCCTAGTCTGGGAGTTACTTGTTGTTCACTCTCATCTCAGAGACATGCACAACATTCTCTTTATGAAAATTAGATCATAAAGAAAAATCAGCGCTAACATCAAACACAACATGACCGTTAGATTCTTCAAAGCACGGAGGATTCAACAGCACAATCCCTTGAAGTGAGACAGTCTCTTCACAGAACACATGAGTTACAGTCATTTATTCATGAACAAGTACTTCATGTGCTAAATTTCAGTCTAAATCCTTCTTTTCCCTTTGAACTAAAGACATACAATCAGCCTATTATTGATGTATTTGTGGGACCATCAAAACTGGGGATTTACATGGCTTTTACTGATTATAACGCAGTCTATAATCTTGCACATATTTTTTCCTTTTTTTTTCCAGAGGGCAAACAAAAATCTCTACAGATTTCTGTTTCACCAATCACCGATATGTTTGAGATCATTCCTGATAATGCTCAGGTTTTTTTCCTTTTACATTTCTTTTCTTGTACATAATGCTCTATAATCTCACACCCTGTCTAGACAAGTACTTTCCAAGTTGATGGATCCACCTGTTACACAACGCCACCAACTCCCAAGAGCCTGCGTGTGTGGGGCCTGAGGGAACTAAGCCCTGAAGAATTTTCTGTTTGTTGGCTCTTAAGAGTCAAATCTGCTGAGAGGAGATGAAAAATACCCTTGTTAAAAAATCAACACCACTCACAGAGCATCACTGCCACAATTATAGGATAAGCTAGTTTAACCTAAAAAACAGAAAAGAAGAAGAAGAAAATTGGGGATTAAGAATAAAAATCTGGGTCTGCTGCACGTGATTTGGCTCATTTTTTTCTTTTGTCTTTATTATGTGAGAAATGAGTTGCTGAGTGTTACTACAAACTGTCACAAAAAACAAAAGTCTTTCCTCTGCCACCACTTGTCTAATCAGCCTTAGCTTAGCAAACTTCAGCACAGCAGGCCTTTGTGTAAGCCAGGATGATACCGCTGCTCCAGGGAGACGTACAGTACGACAATCACAGCCATGTTGTGTGTGACGACGCTCTGTTCTCCCACTGACCTTCCATGGAATCCTCGATTTTAATGGAACAACCTTTCATCAAAAAATAATATGCTTTTAACATCTTCATATGAGCACAGCATGAAGAAAGGACAAAAAAAAACCCAAACAAACAAAACACAATCGTTTTTTTCATTATTTCTATTAATCTATTACACTAAAGTAAAATGTGTATCCATGTCAAGGATAATATAGTGAAAGAGATGCAATATAATACTTTACAATATAATAATAAAGTTTTATTTGTGTAGAAGTGCAGTTTCTATTATCACAGGGCAAGTCATGTATATCTATGGTTCACTGTAAGGTCCTCTTTATGTTGAATTGTCATGTTTTTACAGTAATAAGAATGGACAAATTATATGTTGTCTCCAAAGCAGATGTTATTATAGATGAGCACTGCAGCTGGTCTGATACAGTCATTTGGTTAAAATCTGCAACTTCACTGATGGATGCCTCCAACTTTTATAAATACTTCAATGAAGGACTTTCATATGAGAAAGAGATTGATTAATAAAAGTACAAAACATGCTTAATGTTCATAATTGGATTTTTTTTTATTTTTTTTTTACTGTGTATAAAATCATGAAAGACCAGAAACAACCAGAAACTCTATAGAGAAAGTTTGAAACGAACGTCGTCCTAAAACCAGAAACCAATCAAATCATTGCAAAAAACGCAAGCGACAAGTTTGTCCCAAATTTAAAGAAATGCCCTCAAGGCACTCCTGAGCTACTGAGAATGGGACAGACAGACGGACAGATCTGCTGAAAACACCATGCCTCGAGCGACGTCTGCTGCCAGTGGGAAGCTGTGAAGTAAACCATCAAAGACAGCCAATTTACACGTGTACAATATAACACACAATCAAACTAATTAGTGAGCCTGCCACCACTAAATCCTCAGCCACACTCAGCACTTTCTCTCAGGTGATTTTCACTCTCAAAAACACCTTTGAGCACATGACTTAAGTCATTTTTGCCCATTACTTCAAGTGAGACTCCTTAAAACTAGATAGATAGCTTCGTGGACAATTAACAAGGAGCCGTAGGTGTTTCACTCTTTTAAAAGAGCTTTATCGCAAGGCTAACCTCTTGAAGTCTTCCTTAGTTTGATTATGAAAGACTGAACTCTATAAAAAAGAAAAATAACTAATCAGGCTGCACTATATTAGTTCTAAAACTAAAAAGTCGGCACTGAGCAAAGCACTTCTGCTCCCAGTGGGACCTAAGGCTAAGAGTCCCAGGTGATTAACCTGGTACTATTGTTGGAAAGCATTACATACTAATCATGAATTAAATACTCAACAGACGTTTAGAAGTAAAAAGCCAAATTCAACCACGTGCTACAGCCATGACAGTCCATTAGGCCTCAAATAAACAGACTCTGTGCTTGAAGGTTCTCTGTCAGGGCATGCAAGTTCTTCAGAAACTAATTTTTCATGCAAAGGTACATCACACATGCACACAGTCTGAGATGGAGGCAAGAAGAAGAAGAAAGATAAAATGTGCAGGTATCGAAGGCAAGGATGCAGTGTGGGCTGTTTAAACAAAGTTTGAGCCTAAAGTCTATACGCATCACAGGGACACACAACAGGAAGAACAGATATTCAGAAAGACGAAGCGACCCTCCAGCTGCAAATTAGAACTCTATGTCCACTTTTGTTGTTCTGAGACAGCAGGAAGAAGAAGAGGCGGATGAGGAGGAGGAGAGAGGAGGGAAAAAAAGGGTTTATAATTGAGTTAAAAGCTGAGCCAGGATTTCTTTATTACACAAAATATGTGGGAGGTTCAACTCAGACGATCACTCTATCCCAAGTTCTGCATAAAGGGGTTTTCCAGATCCTGTGCTTCTGCACACGAGCACATCCACGTATCCATTCAGCTCTACATCCTGTTCAGGGTCAAGGGGGCCTGGAGCCAATCCCAGCTGTCATAGGGCAAGAAATCTCAGGCATATGACCAAACTATTTAAAATCCAATGCAGAAAACGAATTTCCATGTTTAAAACATCCTACCTAATTAATCTAAAATGCATGTCTTCAGATTGTAGGAGGAAGCCGGAGTACCCCACGGGCTCTGGGAAAACATGCAAACGCTCCACAAAACTGAGTTTAAGAGCCATTTATACCTGGAACCATTGGGATAAATAAAACAACAAGGATGTGAAATATAACAAGAGGGATGTGAGTGCTGAATAGCAATGTTCTGTGACACAAAACAAGCGCTCTGCTCTTCAAAATGGACTTTGATGACCTAATGTTGTGTGTTGCATCAAAGAAAGAAAGCCATTAGTTAGTGGGTTGTGGTGTAGACTCCACTATTCAACAAGTTAGAACAATATTTACAACTATCTTTTCATAGTTATTGTAGTTTTTGGTGAAACTGTCCTATAAGCCGTCTCAGTGTCTTTTCACTCTTCAGCTATAAAAACGATGGGATCAGAACGATGTGGAGGCCACCCACCATCTGCTTTTTTATGACCCCAGCTGTATGTTTGAGCCCACTGTCCTGCTGCAGAAAAAAATATGAGGCAGGTCACATCCTGCACTGTGATGGGTTAGAGTGTACACAAGCTCTTCAAACATATCTTTTACTGTTACGTTTTTATTGGATTGATTTATTTATAACATGTTGAGCTAAACGAGATGAGTTTATGACATTGATGAACCCTCCCTATGTAAACATAAACGATCCAGCATCAGTATTTATTATTACCCCTCAATGTAACAACATAAACCTAGAAAAAGTACAGTTACTCACACAGAAGACTAAATATTAGACTAACCAACATTTAAAACATTTTAAAAGGTGCACAATACACCTACTTTCAATCTCATTAAAAGTTTAAGCATGAAGTTTCTGATATAAT
Source organism: Arrhamphus sclerolepis (assembly GCA_037176975.1). Lineage (NCBI taxonomy): Eukaryota > Metazoa > Chordata > Actinopteri > Beloniformes > Hemiramphidae > Arrhamphus > Arrhamphus sclerolepis. The sequence continues at coordinate 8,887,818 of JBAMYA010000023.1, read as the reverse complement.
CTCTCTTATAGCCTATAGCCAGTAATAGCAATGTAAATGTGATAACAGAAAAGGAGGAAACATCAGTGGGAAAGCAGACTAGTATTTCCTCTTCAAATGCACTTATGTAAGTGTTTTGCATATTTTTTTTATATATATCAAATGTTCTCATCTAAGCAAAGGCTGGCACATTCATTTCATCTTCCTCTAAAGGTAGCAAGTGCTGTGAATGCAAGGTTTTCATGACGAACAAGGCACATACAGTAGTATGACCTAGCATGACATGACAACAACACATCTCCTGAGAGTTTCAGCGGTGGAAACGTGCTGACAGTTGCATTCAATCTCAGAAAAAAAAATGTAATCATTTACTATAACTTAAGTTTCAGTTTCACCCAAGTCCACTTATCAGGAAGTCGATGATGGAACATTTGCATAGGGATCCACTGGCAACATGACATATTTACTAGACAATGGCTCATCACAGCAAAAGCTTCTTTTTTCTCTCAGCATGACAAATTACAACAAAAGCATTAAATACACATATGGAGGAACCTGTGCTCTAGAGCCTCAGTAAATCAATAACCCTGTGAGATGACCCTAACAGCCACTTTATGTGTGTGTCTGTGAGAGTTTTTACGGTCATGACCTGCTCAAAGCTATACCGAATTATCAGTCATACCCACTCATCATGGGAGCTGTGACGTTTCTACCTCGAGAGTTATGTGCTCCGAGTGTGAGAATGTGGCCAAAGCAGTGAAAGCGTGTGCATTCATAGCAGCTGATGGCAGGTGGAAGCACCTCAAGTGAGGTCATGAGTCGAGCATCAGTTGTCATGGCATTTATTAGGGAGCCCCTCACCCTGACCTGCTCTTTCAAAGCCATTCATTTCATATTTCACAGTCTTCACTACAGCAAGATGGTCATCCTATCTTGAAAACAATATAAGAATTTAGGGGTCAGGTCGAAGGAGAAAGGAGCAGAAAATCCTGGTGACACAGCATACTATAAATCTCATTACAAGCATGCTTCTTTTTGTTCAGGGCTGCGTTTTTTTTCAAGGCAGATTCCTGTTTGTATGTGTGTGTTTTTAAGCACTGCAGAGGGGAAGTGACAGCAGAAGCCCAAGCCCTGACCTCTAATCCTCTAATGCTCATCTATGTCCTCACCCACTTGATCTCCTATCTTTGTCTACGTATGAGGAGGGATCGCACCCCATGCTTATCCTCTGTGGGAGAAAGCATGTAAACGTACAGTCATGCATATACATTTATATACTAATATTTGTGGCTTCATGACTGACGAGAAGAGACTCATAAGCTATACAGAGCATTTCTGGGCTGTGCACCACTAACCTACTTTGAGGATCTGAGCCATCAGTCTCTCTTTGAATCTGTGTCGCTGCTGCACATCTTCATCTCTGTTCACTAAGCATATACAAACTGACTTACTGAACAAACACATCATCACAAGTACATGCAGACAAGTTACTCTAGAGTCCTCCTACTGTATTCTTAGACAAATAGATAGATAGACTTTTTGTTGTCAGTTCAGCATCCTGATGGCTGCTGGAAAGAAGCTGTTGCGGAATCTGGCTGTTCTGGTTCGTGCTGCACAACCTCCTTCCAGAAGCCAGCCTGGAGAACAGTCTATGGTGGGAGTGGGTGGGATCTCTGATGATGTTAGTGGCCTTTCTCGATTACAAGCTGCTGCCATTTTCAGGAGCACTGAGCCGCTGATGTGGAATGTGGAGGCTTCATGACTGCAACATCATCAGCATATTTCAAAGGATGAAACATGAATGCATTTTGAATCATGCAATAGTGTCTTACAGAAAAAAAAAACTGAGTGGGTTGGAATAATATGCATATTTTCTTAAAAAAATGCTATGGCAAAGACTGAGAATCTTCTGTAGTAGTTTACTGACACATTGACCCCAAGGTTAAGTCACTGACTTTTACAGATCACTTCTTAAAGCTGAGTTGGCATTTGAGTGGCACTGCTGCAGTGCCTTAGGGAGAAGACAAGAGGTTTGTAAGATGATGAAGGCCAGTGAGGGGCTCTACAAACACAAACGCTAGATGTCAAAGGTGTGATTGGGACAACAAGAAGTGAATACAAAGAAACTGGGAACCAGACTATACCTTACAAAACATAAAAATGTAGGATTTTCAGTTCTAGACAAAAGTGATGTCAAGCATCAGCTGGTTTTGCCAGACAAATAAAAATGCCATAACAATTAAAATGATTTGTTATAACTCATTTGAAAGTAAACTTACTTATTTGGAACAGCTGTCTCAAGGACAGGAGGATCAATATGGGCAAAACTTTGGGATTATTTTACCACTAATTGATTTTCTATTTGACCTCAGGAAGCAGCAGCAGCAGAAAAAAAGGGGAAAAACAAGACCAGGGTTTGGGTATCTGGACACTTATCTTGTCCAGTGGACAATGGACATTCAAAACCTTTTTCAAATCAATATGATGCACAAGTTAAAGCAGCAAATCCCAACACTGGTACAAGCTAAAAACAACACTTTTTTTAAACTGAAATTTTACTTGAAAAATAAAGCCAGAATACATATGTTTTCCATAATCTGCTGAGACTACTACAACTACTAAGCGTTGAAGCTATATGACTAACAGTGAACTTCCACATACAAACATGTGGGAGCGGAGCTTATATCAGGACTGACTCTAATCTATGACTGCACTGAGAAGTAAAAATCAGACATCTGTGGGGTCATGAGGGTAAGATGGTGGCTTTTGCTTCTTACGAGACCGTATTGTGTACTTTTTTGTTTAGCTTAATGTGACTATAGGAAAAACAGCAACAACAGCAGGATTACTGACAGAGATACATTTGACTATCATTTGGGTATAATCTGAAAATAGTCTGCAAAAAGGCCTGTTTATTGTGCCCGCGAGTTTGGTAGTTGGTTGTCAAGTGGTAACAAAATACTAGAAATCTGGACCGCCTTATGCAATCGCAAAAAAATAGTCTCATAAGGTTTAGAAATGAATTCAATCCCTCCTTTTACATTAAATCATTTTAAAAATGCAACTGAGCAGTGGTTTGGGGTAAAACTTAGGGCCGACCTTCTCCTCAGTCCTTACAGCTGCTGTGTCTCCATTTACCCCTGAGTCCCATTGGTCCCACTGGGTGTAGAGGAAGAACAGCAGTGCCACACCAGCCATGTTGAGAGTGTTCTCACCAGAGGTGCAGCGGTGTGGGCGTAACCGTCCTCTCTGCTTCACTACAGACGTGCAAGTCTAAGCCGACTTGCACACAACAGATCAAACTGGCAGGAAGTCAGACACAATAGTGACAGAGAGAATGCGGCCAATTTTCACCATGATCCGGCTCCAACACATGATCATAAATGAGTAAACACAGTAGGTTAAAGAATAGCCAATATATTTATCACTGTAAGACTTTTTTGGTTTATTTGTTTTTACTCCATGAGCATCAGAAGCAACCCCAAAGTTCCTCCACAGGTTGGTCTCTGCCACAGACGACCATGTTGTGGTTTCAGAGTATGAAACTCTGGATATGGTGGCAGTCTTCAGGGGATACACCTTTTTCCTGCAGGTCAAACTGTCTTTGTGCACTTACATAATTGTTCCAGCACTCCCTTTTCCTGTCCACTCTAGTAAGGTTTTTTTTTTTCTTTCCCTTTCTGACAGTCCTGAACCACACACCTAAATACACACACGCACACTGAGTCTTTCATAGAACCAAGGCGAACCAAGAGATACACAAAGGTCTAAGTGGATCAGAGCGTCTTCCACTAAAATTACCTTCTGTACAGCCTTTTGGGAGTATTGGAATGCGCTGATTTGTTCCAAAAGGGAGAAAAATAGCGTGATTTTACTTCACGTCTACCCTCTACGAGCCCCTCGATGGTCTTAATCGTGCAAAGGCAGATCCAAGTCTGTGACTGTGTTGAGCCATGGTCCTTAACTGTCCCGCTCTGACTGGTAGATGAAGAGAAAACTGGATACTTCCTGGAAAACCCATTTAATCGTTTTCTTTTTTTTTTTTTCCCCCTCCTAGGCTTGAGACGAAAAGTAAGTCCTGTCATCACTCACTTATTAAAAGGGCTTTGGAATTGTTCTTTAATCCAGGCTAGAGAGGATTTACACACGACTCATGCTCAGATAAAAGTAGCCTTTACTGTAGTTTGCAGTAGCTCATGCACAGAAGGAGACTAAATCCTAAAAGTTGAGATTTTCATATCGGTCAATCTCTCTTAAAAGTCTGCAGAGTCCCACTTAAGCCACAGAGGGGATGTCACGTGCAAATATGACGTGTTATCTGATATCCTTGGAAGGCCAAACTCAACAAGGGCCCTCTGTGTTCACTGACCTTTTGGTCAAAGATGAAACACGCACACTTAAGTCTTTACAGTAATGCTGAGCCTTGCACAGAAGCCAGGCATCTTTTGCATCTCCACAGCAGCAGCAGTGTACAGCAGTCAAAACAGATGAAGACAAACAATCTTTAACAGGGATGAGTCACTGGTGAGGGCTTAATATACCCGAAAAAATGTGTCGGTAACTTGAAAGTCTGACACAATATCTTGACTGTGATTAAATAGTATACATCATTATAGCTGATCGTGGTGCCACCTGAGTGAATGAAACTAAAGTCTTGTTTCTGTCAGGACACAAAGTGTTTTTGCACAACTCTCTCACCTTTGAAGGGCTCTTGGCATCAACAAAACTACTCACTGCTGCTCCTGGTCATCCTGCAGGGCCCTTCAGGTTCTTCGCTGTCACACAAGAAGAAGCCAGGCCCTCGCAGGCTACCCTAATGGAGCCCCTCATGCTTGACATAAACATCCACGGTCTGTCGGTTTTCCCAAAGCCACAGTCCTCTCGATCCCGGTGCAGGTGAACGAGGTGAACGAGGTGACCCTCCCCAAAAAAACTTTTTAAAAAACCTACAGTGAAGAAGAATTAACCTTGAAAGCACTATTTAAGGCTTCAGGATGTTCCTCTCTTAATTCCTTTAGAGAATACTGGGGAGATAACAGCAGCTGCTAAATCAACTCCTCAGATCCCAAGTCTGACACAAGGCAGGAAGGTGCTGCCTCTGTCCTGATGCCGGCAGATGAATAAAATCTCTACGTCCAGCTCATCATGTGCATCTCTTATTACCTGAATTTGGCTGCAATGTACATTCACCCCGCAGACCACACACTGAAACACATATTCACATACTGATGCACCAAGTTGAAGGGGCTGGTTTACACAGAATGTAAATAGAGCAGTCTGTATCCAAAATCATAAGACATCACAAGGCCTTCAGTGAGGCTAGTGTCTTACATAAATGCCCTGATTCATACCACATGGGTATCACCCATAACTTCCACTGAGCACACTGTATACAGCTCACCAACACATGAAAGGCACACACTGAAACAGTGGACGTAGTATATGTGTGTTGTCAAAGTCATTCATGCAAAACAAGAATGTGTTACAGTAAGCTACACTCCATCCCAAAGCTGTAACAAAGCTTGGTGTGCTCCTGTTGGCTCATAGTTCATTGAGGGAGGATTGCAGAAGAAGGGATTGTATGGCTGAGTGTCACACGTGTCAGGCAGATTACTGTAGACCTAGTCATTATAAACCTTGTGCGGTGCAGCCAACTTTGCAAAGATGAGTCACAGCATTCTCCAAAACACAACAGATATACAAACAGTAACCAGAGAAAAACAGCATAAAGGAAAGAAATAAAGGACTAGTTCAGGCAGGTGTCAATAAAAGACTAAGTTTTAGCAGCCATAGTAATAGACTGTATATAAAACATGGATTTAGATGGAAGAGTTGAAGCTGATGTATCAATGCATTTGACATGATTTCTATAAACCAGCAGGGGACGACTCCTGTGGAAACATCTATTTGTTACTCGATTTATTACCTTAGTAAACATGTTAATGGTCTCCGTTGTTAGTTTCAAATCTTAAACAATAGAGTGGCATCACATTGGTTACGTCAGTCTTTTACTTAACAGTTTCTGGGCTGTGCTCAGGCAAGAAAATGGTTTTGACAAGAGAATGGCAGCCAATTCAAATACGACAATGCAACATTTCAGATTTGTAATGGAATGTTGTCTTCCAAGTTTAGCATAATGTGAATCTGACAACTGCAACCAAAAGACAATTGCGTTTCACTTGCAACCAAAAGCTGTGATTTCAAAGCTCCAAGAAGAAAATTTGAAACATAATACTGTCTGAAGTCAGAATTCTAACATGAATATTTAGAGGAGGGGGGGGGGGGGGGGGGGGGGGGGGGGGGGAGGGGTGGGGGGGGGGGGGGGGGGGGGGGGGGGGGGGGGGGGGGGG
>JBAMYA010000023.1:8800728-8874460 GCA_037176975.1 Arrhamphus sclerolepis | reverse complement strand
ACTCACCACCCAACGGCCAGGGGCAGCACCCCGTGACCATAGCCGACAGGACCCCCGGCACAGAGGACTCCTTCTGACTCCTTCTACCATGATTTGCAAATAAATTCTTTAAAAAATTAGGGAATGTGATTTTTCTGTATTTTTTTCTCATTTTGTGTCTCATGGTTGAGGTATACCTATGATATAAAAAAAAATTACAGGACTCATTTTTTTAATTGGGAGAACTTGCACAGTTAGTGGCTGACTAAATACTTTTTGCCCCACTGTATGTTGGTGTAGATTATCTGTCCTCCAGGCCCTGGTGATCCTAAGTGCTTTAATAGGAGGGACCTGGACTTCTTTACTTGGCGTGAGAGGCTGTGAAACCACCTGAGGATGAGCATCACGGCTGCACTGTGATAGGTGAAACCTGAAACCTCTCCCTTTGTTCAATGTTTACTTCCCATTTGACATAAATAATTTCTTTCAATCCTCACTCAGACCATCTTTCTTCTCAGTTCAAAATGTGTACATTACTGTCTTCAAAAAAGGAGCGTTCCTCATCCTTGAGCTGCAGATGTATACAGATGTGAGCAGCTGGGCCTCCTGCAGAGCTGTTGTTTAACTTCTGCTAAATAAGCGTCAGCATACTTTTAACTCCACTAAGGCGCGTATACATATCTGAACAGGGTTCGTCTGGGTGCTTTGCCCCGTTTGGGTGAACCAGTTTCCGTCTGAGGCTGTTGTGAGGTTTGATGTGCACCAGGATGTAATGTTTGGACAAGAACCCAAGTTTATCAGATTCTCGTGCCACATATGGAATGACAATATTTGTGCACCTACTTTTTTCTTTTTTTTTCCTCTTTACCTCCTTTTGTTTTGGTTTTTCTTTATATATTTATTAGCTGGCTTGACAAAGGCTCAGTTTGGATATTTGTATATTTTAAAGAGCTATGCCAACATTTTGGAAATTAACTTTTACATTATGTAGAAATTAACTATGTAAGATGACACCCAACAATCTTGTAAGTATACATTACAAAGAACTAAATTATCATTTTGGCAAATGCCACAACCTGGGTGGAGTGATACTTGTGCTTCCTTCACCAAAAATATATCTCCTTATATGTGCGTGTTTGTAACGATGTCGTGTTTCATTCTACATGGGTTATTTCTACAAAATGGAAATGTGCAAGTCATAACATGAAAATAGACATTTTGGAGGAGTTTTCTTTGCGGAGTTATTTTGTCACTTTGGCTAACGGGGGTAATGGATGCACAGAGTGGTATATTCACTATATCACACTCCTGAGTTGATGGCAAATACACTAAATTCCCAAAATGTTGGCGCGTCCCTTTAAGTTTGTTTTCTTGGTGTGTTTGCGACTGCTGCTGTGGGTTTGCATGCTTCTCATTCCTCGTATATCTTAGGATGTCCGGTAAGCACGGTGAGGCCTCCAAGGGGTGAAAGGCCAGTGTTTAGATGGACAGTCACTCAGTCGGTTTAGGGTTTGTTTGTTTTTTGTTTTTTTTTTAGACAGGCAGTGATTTCACCAAAGAAACCATACAGATGACACAGAATCTTAATTTTGGTTCAGTTAACAGTAAACAGAAGACCTCGGCAAAACCAGACTCGGGGGAGCGTGACCTCTTGCCTTTTCAGAGACAAAAGGGAGGTCAAACACAGCAAATTTACAAGTGAAATCATTTCACTTTCAAACCTTTGAAAAAGCACGTTTTTACTCTTAATATGGGCCTGGGACAACTATCATTTACCGAGTATTTCTAGTATCCTCTGTCTTCATCCCTGTTAACGTCTCATTTATTTAAAATAAATAAATGAATCGATAAATGATTTCATTTTTTTATAGTCTGCATTTCTTGTTGTTTTTCAAGACTTTATCTTTTTTTTTCTTGTCTATTTAGGCGTCATATTTTAAATGCAACCAGAGGTTAAAGATGGGTGAAGGAGGGTTACACTTCAAAAACACATTAAAGCATGTGGCTGTTGTAAATGTTGTAAAAAAAATTAAATAAAGAAATAAAATGAGACAACTGTTACTGCATGGAAAAGAGGGAAAAAGGCCAAAAACTGTGATTTCATTTGTTTATTTCTTCCAGAATTCATTCTTGCCCTCAGTTCAGCAACATCAAAATCCCACAGAAACTCACATCACTGAAATTAAATCTCGAGATGAATGCAGCTAAAAAAAATAATATATATATATTCTGCTCTTGAATCACAATATGACTTCTCCAGTGCTACTGATGTGCAGAAAACACAGCAGCAAGTGAGACAACATGTGTGTGAATCTGAAAACATGCACTTTTCCCGCTTATACTGCACTTGTGTAAAATTTCCAGTTGAAGCAGCTGAGCTGTCTTCTTCTAACTAGTCTCTGTTAAAGAAAAGTACCGCTTGTATCTCTAAACTTAATCAAAAAGAAAAAGAGAAAGAAATGGCTGAGCCACAGATGACAAAAAAACATGCTTGTTTATGTCATGCTGTGGAGACAGATGAAAGTGAAATACGTCCAGGTTTTGGCCGTGACAGACCACTGAACATACATGTCAGACAAGAGAGAGCAGCTTGACAGCAACAATCATCTGATTTCATATTCCATGCTATAGTCCCTGCTATCCAGAGGGGGAGAGGGGGCAGAGTACAAAATCTTCACATTCTGAACGAGCAGCTCCTGGATCAGTTACCGCAAGCAGTCACTACTGCCCTTCACCTGCAAAGGCACCAGGCTCGTGTGATGGCGGCCAACGGATACAAGCGACTGTGTCACTTTATTGCACTGTCATACCAGCGGGCAGAGTGAAGTGTCTTCTTCCTACACATCGCTGTGCAGGATCAGCCGGTGTTTTTAAATGGCTGGAGCATGGCAGTGCTGACGGTTCACTGGTATAAATCCAACTGGAGGCATGGAGGACTCAGTGGATTTCAATGTGGACCTGTAAAAAGAGATAAAGACTGTCAATTTCTAAAGAAAATGAAAAATCATCAGAAGCAGATTATTTTTCAAGGCTGTTGTTTGTGTTGAATAGTGTGAAACATTTTAGCTGAAACTACGCTGCTGAAGACTCTCAGTCATTCAGGTTACTGTGACTCTTAAAGGTTTGAATCGGACCCTTGTTCACATGATGGAGAAAGGCTGCAACTGTCCCTTTTGTTTTGTTTTGTTTTTTTGGCCCACACAGACACTGAAGAAGAACTATGAGGTAATGGATAAAAATATAGGGTGTTTTTTGAGAACAGCCAGTATGATTAAAACGATTATTTTAAGTGTCTAAGGTAGGCTCATTCCCACAGATGAATTCATTAATTCAGTCTAATAAATTTAGCATTAAGCATTAATTGTGTCGAATTATTTTTTGTCTTCTCGTTGGTGGGAATTAAACAAAATTAAAACAGCCTTCAGTTTTAAGAATAAAATTTAAAAAAATTGAAATGATTGTTCTGGACTGGTGTTGACATACATAAAGTTTGACAAAACCAATGACCCACCTGCAATCTGACATTGAACATCATCGAGGCGACGAGGTAAAGATATGGGAATCTGATTCTCAGTCGCCACGCGAGATCAAAAAATATCAACAAAGTCCTCGTCAGTCCTTTAGAAAACACTCCGTAAGTCCGACCAGCGGAGCCCGAAAACCGGAGCACCAGATACGACAGACCCGCCATAAAGACCACAACCGCCCGGCGGGTTGTTGGCTTGTTGAGTCAATTGTAGTGGTGAAGCTGGAGAAGGAGAGAATAGTGTGTGTTACGGTTCATATTTGTATCATCCACGGACCCCGAGCTCCATTTTAAACATATTGTTGTTGTAGCGGAGCTGCTCCACCCAGAAATCTGCTCAGGAGGGGACAGATAACGCTGCGACACACGGATGTAGGTGTGTCAGGGTAGAGAACCCTGAATTTTGACTGTCAGGATGCCACTCGAGAAGGAGATGTTCTTATTTTATGGTTAGCTAATTCGAAAATTTACTTTTTTGTTGTTTTGTTTTTAAATTGTGAAGAACTTTGTGCTGTATCTAATTGTATGAAGAGTGCTATATAAATAAAGTTTGATTTGATTTGCTTTGATTTGAATTGAATTGAATTGAATTGAATTGAATTGAATTGAATTGAATTGAATTGAATTGAATTGAATTGAATTGAATTGATTTGATTTGTAGCGAACAAATGCTAAGATACTTAGAAATATTTTATCATCTCGGGTAAGATATTTATAAAGATTAATGTGATCAAGAAATTGTATATGTCAGACATTTATCTATCTATCATAAAGTTGCTAAGTCATCTTTGTTCATAACACTTAAACTTTACGCTACAATGCCTCAGAAGACACAGCCTTTAACTTTGAGCTCCTTTCGTATCATTCTGGTTTCTTTTTTCTTTGTTCTTGGTGAGACTATGCAGAGAAAACCTCCGCAAACATGATACAGAGGATGAAACATTTTCAAGGATACTTCCCTTGTCATAGCATATTTCTTCAAGATAACACATTACCCAAATGGCCTGACATTCAGATGAGTGCAACATGAGCAATCCACACTCTTTAAATGCTTTCTGATTAGATAATTCACATTGTATCATTTTCTGGCATGGTCTCAACTTTATAAAATACGCCTCTGCCAAATACCAAGTTGAGACAACTTCTGCAGACTCTAAGTACTCTGGTTGAACCTGTCTCCTGAGAATTATTATTTAAGATTTGTTTCCAAGAAGCATTCTTACAATAAATCAATACTCTACCAAATGAAAATTCTCTTACTTTTTGTGCGTATTTTAATTCCAGCATTGGGTTGTATGTGTGATAGTTCTTCAGACAACCAGGTGTTTGTATATATGATGCATTCTTCTTTCAAGAAGAGGGAGGTGGCCACCGTCCGTAAGCCTGCTTCTGCTAGAGGTTCCTCTTATCCAGGGAGTTTTCCTCTCTACTGTCACCTTGTGCTTGGTGAGGAAGGGTGGATTGCACCAAGGTGAAGATCTGATGACAAAGTTTTTTTTGTTTTTTTAATAACATTTTTTTTTATTTGGATGGAATTATAGTGAGTTATTATTGAATGACAATGAACTAGAGTCTGGAGGACTGATTTCTTGGTGTAATGCCATAAGATCATATGTTGATTGAGAAGAAGAGACTACAAAAACTGCTGAAAATGTGACTGTCCACTACCCTCCCTGGATGACATTGTCCTGGTGCTTCTCTAGAGCTAATCTAATCATAAGAGACCACTACCACTCCAACCTCCTGTTCAGCATACTTCCCTCCAGTAAGAGGTACATGAACCTGAAAAGTAGGACAAAAAAAAAACTAAGAATCAGCTTCCTTCCATAGTGTGACAACACTTAATATGCACTTTTAATGAGCTCTACCTCATGCATATATTCCACATGCAACATCTACATCATGCATATATTGCACATGCAACCATTATTTATACCTACTTTATTTCTATGAATCTGCCAGAGCCTATCCTTGCTTTTATGGATGAAAGGCAGGTGAGTTGATTGCAGGGCCATATGTAGACAAACAACCACATTTACTCACATGGACAATTTAAATTTGGAACCTGACCTGCACGTCTGTGGATTCTGGAGGCAGCCAGAGAACCTGGAAATAAACCTGGAGAACGTGCAAACTTCTCCCCCGTCTGCCAGGTTTCAAACCAGGTACCTTCTTGCTGTGAGGCAACAGTGACAACCAAGCCACCAACTCATGCACCTTACATGTCATTTAATATGTGCTCATTTTTATTTAAAATGTATACTTTTCTTCAGTATTCATCTTGGTTTTCTTTCCAGTCTGTTCTTAATTGCACCTTTTCTGGTGTAGATTAAATAACTTTCATTGTATTCTTTTTATGTGTTTTAAGTTTCTCATCTTCTGTATTTTTCAAATGTAACAATTATATCTATCAGTTATGGCACATAATATTACAGAGAATATTACTGGACGTTGTAATAATACACTTGGAATAAAAAAAACTTCAACAATGATGACATGACTTTGAAAATAAAGTTTAAACATTTTTACATATTATTATTATTGTGATATTATCATTAATATTATTATCACTACAACAATGATTGACAAAATTTGTTTGTTTGATGGTAATGTAATGTTTCTTGGTCATGACTTTAAATAAACAGAATAATATTTGTTTTACTGACTTGGCAGTTTCATTTCTCAAAGGTCCTTTTTCCTTTATGGACATTCTTCACAGTTTCTCTGTAGTTTTCTTATTATTCATATTGATATCAAAATTATATTGTATACAATATAATTCCGCCTTTCGCCCGAAGTGAGCTGGGATAGGCTCCAGCAGACCCCCGTGACCCTGCACAGGAAATAGCGGGTATAGATAATGGATGGATGGACAATATAATTCCAATATCAATATGAACAATGCGAAAATTAAAAAAATACATTGGGACATAAAATTTAGTCATATTATCCAGCCTTAACACAGAATAAGCAAAAAGGCCCGCCATACACCTATCAATAAAATGAGATGATGCATCAGTTTAAATGAATATGATTTTATAACTATATTCAACAGGAAGCAATAACAACAGAAGGGAATGTTATATGATCAAAATAACAATAAAAATCCCACTAATAAGGTGCAGAACAAAAACTTTTAAAATTAAAACAAATTAATAGCTCTGTCTTGAAGCCTGTAAGGCAAATAACAGGTTTAAATTTTCTCTTTGAGGTTCTATTGTAATCACTACAGTATGACGTAATTTCCTCAAGCGTCGTCGCACCCTAAATTACTTTTATTTTTTATTTTAAATAATCCCTTTTCTGAAATTAAAAGCCATCACCGTGTAATATATTTCTCGGTGCGAGTTGAGAAATTTGCCAGAGTGTCTCTTTTAGGAACGTCTGATTTTTGTGAAGGTGTCTGTGGGCGGGTATCAGCCCTGTTGCTCCGGATGCAGCCTCTGCTGGTGGTTTCTGGCTGGTTTTTTTTTCCTTTCAGGGGTGGTGGCCGCTGTTTGTGCTCCACAGCTCCCAAAGCGGCCCACGGAAGCATGGGAATGTCGCCACCGACTTTCTGAGTTAACTCGACTTAAAGTGCCAAATAAGTTACTTTAAGTTTCCCTTAAGCTTTTCTTTTTTTCCCCCACCACACCCGAGGAGTTCTGCTGTGGCAGCCGAGGGCCGCGAGCGGGAGGCTGTTGGACCGTTTCAGCAGCGAGCAGTTCCGGACAAAGAACAAGAGACTTGCGCTAACGTTAGCTGGCTCTGGGGCTCAGTTAGCATTCCTCTAGCCGCGGAGCTATGCAGGCCATAAAGTGTGTCGTTGTCGGAGACGGGTAAGTGGACATAACCGAGCCGACTACAAGTTTGTGCCTTTTTGTTGCGTGTTTAAAGACTAAATGTAATGTTGGCTGAAAGGCTGTCATCAAACTAAACAACGCTGAATCATTTTGTTTCTTGTTTTTCCAAACGGTTGAAGTTCGCCAACAAGCTGTAACTACCCGAACATTTCAGTCATATGGATATTATGATTTATAAAACTTATGTATACGATTTTGTATTATTTAACATTATTATTATTACTGATATAACGAATCATTGTGAAAAATACAACAAGGTGGTTAATCTTTCGCACACATTTTCCACATATTTGGGTGTGAGTCAGATATCACACGGTATTAAATATACCTAACCTCACACACACACACAAAATTATTGTTTGCCAATAAAATTTGAGAAAACGTGGATTTTTAGGTGCTAGGATTCTTGTTTGTGCTAACTGTTATTTGTTGCATGTTGTGCGCTGTGGTGGTTACATGGGGCGTGTTATCTGTTTCTTCATAGTTTTTATTAAATTTAAACCTTTTTTTTTTATTCTTGTCTTGCAACACTTTAAGACAGATGGTTAACATACTAGCCAACACTGACGGTCAGATGTGCAATAATATGTGGGAGGTAAACCTACTTATGACTTGGTGTTCAGGGTGTGGTGGATACCACAGCAGCACAGTCATTCATGGACCTGTGATTGAGTTACATATTTAATTTCGATTTAACCTGAAAGGAACATTGTAGTGGACAGAGTTTCATTATTAGCCAATTTCTGGCCAATCTTGAACTGTGTGTATCTCACTCAAACAAATGCAGCTTGTTTTTCCGTATTTGTTGTGAACGAGTGAATGAAGTCATAGTAATCTCATAATTTGATTTAAGGTTATAATGAACTTGACACTTTGATTTAAGGTTAAAAACACCATTGCAATTAATTCATACCTGGAATTGCTTTTTATTTGCTCCTTTTCCTATGATCAATGAACGAGTCTCTTCTTGCTTTCAGTGCTGTGGGTAAGACGTGTCTGCTCATCAGCTACACCACCAATGCCTTCCCCGGAGAGTACATCCCCACAGTGTAAGTGTCTGAGACTGCAGTGCAGCGTGTATTTATTTATTTATGTCTCCACCTTTGTCTCGTACACCATCAATGCATGATTGAAGTGACGCCTCATTCTGAAGTTTTCATTAGTAGCAGAAAATCTGCTTTCCTCATGGCTGAGCTTACAACAGCTCTTGACTGGAATTACCATTAAAGGAAACCTGCGTGACTGGAAGTTATGTGGAAAGTTTGCTCCTTAACTGATTCTAGTGCAGATATCTTGATCCTTATCGCTACAATTGTGATACAGACCAGTTAAGTAGGCATTTGATATGCAAGATCTTTAGTTCATCCAGACTATATAAGCGATGATTTATTTTAAAGGGAAAGATGGGCGATTTAATGCACCACAGATCAGTTAAGAATTTTATTTCCTGCTTCAATCTTGCCTTGTCTGTTTCGCGGCACATCTTATGTTGTTTACAATATTTACATTGACTGATGGTTTTGGCTTCCCTCAGGTTCGACAACTACTCGGCCAATGTTATGGTGGATGGGAAGCCAGTGAATCTGGGACTTTGGGATACAGCAGGACAAGAAGACTATGACAGACTCCGCCCACTTTCATACCCACAGACGGTAAAAAAAAGAAAAAGAGCTGTATCTATCCAACCACTTATCAATTCCAAGAATAACCCACTAAAGAACATTGTGGTAAAATGAATCAATAAGGAAGTTTGACAGAAAGAAAACAACACACTTTTGTGAACACAGGATGATTTTTTTTCTTCCTAACAGGAAGAGAATGTCTTGTACTCTGATTGCTTTGTTTTCATTGTCTTATCAGGATGTGTTTCTCATCTGCTTTTCGCTTGTGAGCCCTGCCTCATTTGAAAACGTCCGTGCCAAGGTGAGTAGGGCCTGAGCGGGAAACACCGAGGACTAGAGGGATATCTGCAGTGATTTGTTTAAAGATATTGTACGGAGAGAATCTTTTGGATCTCTTTGACTGGCCTCCCAGTACAGCTGGGTTGCATGTTTGTTTTTGGTTATCCGGGTCTAGTTGGAAGTGTCAGTGCTTTAACTTCAGTAGCATGAAAACGCTACAACACTTTTCGGATGTAAGCCTTATTTAACACTTGGTGTGCATTACTTCTGGTGAATGAATTGAAACAGCAACAAACAGAAACAAAAACAACGCAGTTGGCCAAAGTGCTGAGCACTAAAGGAATTAAATAAAAACAATAGAGGAAAAACAGGTGCTACTGTAGCCCCAACACTGTGGGTCTATAGCATAGATCTTGTTATATGGCAGTGTTCTAGTGGGCATTGCAGAGTGTTCACAAATGGCAACAGTTGTTTGAAATGGCAGCTATATACTCAGGCTGCTGATCTTAAGACATTGGTTTACAGGGAACATGAAGCAAACCCCCATCTCAATGCTTTACAGTCTTCTACAGAGATTAAGAATATACTAAAGGGAGTTTAATTTAAAAAAGAATTTCATCATGTGCTTTCTGTGGGAAAATAAAACGGGTTCAAAAAGTTCAAGTGGTTCAGAACTAGTTTCAACACCAGCAGCTGGTGGAAAACCTCTAATCTGGCTGTAGATGAATTGTGTGCCAGCTGAGCAGAGTTCATTGTGGGAACAGATGGTCATGGTGGACCAGACAGGTTTGCAGTAAAAAGACAGGTGCATGAAAACATCCTTGACTTGAGACATGACGGGATTAATGATTGATTTTTTTTAACACTGAGAATACGATCTTTGTCCAAAGAAATAAACAACTTGACGCTTTATTTTCTCTATTCAAATAAAGATGAAGCATCACCATTAGAACCAAGTCTCTAAATAGGAGCCCAAGTGAAAGGTTATGCTGGTTTGAGTGACCTTTTTGTAGCTTGATGAGCCTCTTAGTATATTCGGTCACAAGCTTGAACTGTTTTAAAAGACTCATTCTGGTTTGTGGAGAATGTTTTTGTTTTTACAGTTGCTTTAATTAAAATTTCACAGAAATGTTAAAAATTAACACCAGCTTTGGTGTTCCTCAATGTGCTCCAACGCAACCCAGCAGGACTGTGGAGAGACATAATGTTTCCTCGTGGATCACATGATTACTTATATGCATGAGTTTCTCTTGGTGATAAAAAACCACAGGAAGTTATCTGACGCTGCAGTTTTCCTTTTGCTTCTAAGAGTAGTGTACAAACATGTTGTTTATCTAGCTCATAGTGTAGCTGCTGCTCTTCTGTTGCTTCTGAAATTTTACAGATAAGATTAAGGAATTCAATTTTTGTGCATCTGTAGTAGAAATGAGTTGTTGCCACACAATAGGTTATGTAAGACATTTAACAGATAAAAGACCTGAAAAGTTACACCTCAGAATTTTTGCCCCTACAGTGGTATCCTGAGGTGAGACACCATTGTCCCAACACTCCCATCATCCTAGTGGGTACCAAGCTTGATCTGAGAGATGACAAGGACACCATGGAGAAGCTGAAAGAGAAGAAACTCTCCCCTATTACCTATCCCCAAGGCCTCGCCATGGCCAAAGAGATTGGTAACAACCCCTCAGAAATGTCACATTCATTCACTGCAGTGTAGGATTTTAGAAAGTAACTCATGGCGCTTTGTGTACATCTTTCTCAGGTTCTGTCAAGTACCTGGAGTGCTCAGCCCTGACCCAGCGTGGCCTTAAAACCGTGTTCGACGAGGCCATCCGGGCCGTCCTGTGCCCTCCACCTGTCAAGAAGAAGGGCAAGAAGTGCATTCTCCTTTAAGACTTCATGAAGTAGAACAGTTACAGGGGAACATGACCGCTAATGGTGAGGGTGGCTAAAGACAGAAAAAAAAAATACACCAGTATACACTTCAAAACAATGTGCTTCAGATTGTCCTTCTATATGTGTAGTTACAGCCATTTCCATGACAAATTCAACATAGGGTCAGGTTAAGGAGAAGGGTTTGGACTATTAAAGACCCTAGTTCTATGTATACTGTATAGACAAACTATGAATTTCTTGAGGCCTTCTAAAACAGATTGGATGTTTTGTAAAAATGAATTGTGGAATGTCTTCAGTTTATTCTTCCACTTGTTGTCCACCCATCTTTTTGTTTACAGTCTTGGTTGTTTGTTTTGAGTGGAAGAAAATGTTGCCAAATACATACACACATGCTGTATTTTAGCCGAAAAGAAAACTTTTGTTTCACTGTCTTCACACTTCAAAATTAGATTTGACAGTTTGCTGACATGCTGTTTGCGCAGCTCCTCAATCAATGGCGTTTGAGTCACGAGTTAATTTTTTTCTTTGTGAAGGCAAGTCGTGTCATCTCATGGCATCTACGAGGAGCATGAAGTAACTCATCTGTGATATTCCTGTTGCCTCAAGTGACTACTTGTGTCCCATAAACCTTATTGCCAGTAGTTTCTCTGTTCGATTCATGACGCCTAAAACGTGCTGAATATACAGCCTTGGGAAAAGATCTGCTGCCACCAACAGTGCTATTAATCCCTGAAAAATCAAAAGGATCCAGTATTTTCTGTATTTTATTCAATTAGACCTGTCGGGTTTGTCTTTCTTTTCACCCTCTTCTCCAGTCCACATCTCCATAGATGAGTCTCAACTGTACAGCTGCCTTGAGTGCAACATTGAAAACTTGATTACATATTGGAACAGAAATGTTCAGATGTCTTGGTGATCGGGAACAAGAGCACCTTTAATGCTCTGTGGGCATTTAACAGATTATTTTTGTGCAGTACTTTTTTTTTTTTTTTTTGGAAGCATCACTACTGGTGAAGCAATGTCACTAAAAAGAGCATCAAATAGCTTATAATAACAGTAACAAAGCTACTGTCGGTTATGGTGTAGTATAGGGTGTACTCATCTTTTTGTTATAATCGTGATTTGATTCTTTTGTATCTTTCTTCACAGAAGTTACACGCACTCACTGTATTAACTAACACTATGAATATCTTTTGTTTTATTACCTCTACAGTTAACGCTACCTTAATCTCCATACAAGCCTAGCTTTTTGTAATTAATGCTGATAGCATGTCTGTGCATCATATACTGAAAACTAAGATTAGAATTGCTACAGTTATATATTTTTTTTTGCCTATTTACAAAATGTATTTGAACTACTAGATCAGGGGTTAAGTACATGTTGCTCATCGGTATTGTACTCAGACATCAAGCTGTGCTTTTATTCAAGCCAATGTAATGACTCTAGTTTTATGGATAAAAGCTATTGTCACTTTTTGAAAAAGCCAATAAATTCAAGTTAAAACACTTATTTCTTTCCATTTGTCTGTATGCGTAGTCCCACTATTTTTATTTATTTTTTAATCATTTCTAACTTCAAATCAATCTGTCCTTCTGACTATTTGAAATGTTTAGTTAATCGTGAAACTGTTGAAGACAGGGTGATGCAGTTCTACTGTCGGATCACTTCGGCTGATGTAGGAGCCCCACAAACGAAGAGAACCCAGCTGAATCAACTCCAAACATAAACTGAATAAAACGAGCTTAGTGAAGCCAAGAATTGAAGTAGGACAGGGCTGTTGGCGTTGCACTGGGCTTTTTAGTCTTCAACAGTAAGCCCAATACAGAAGACAGAAATCGGCTGCAACCAGCTTGATAATGAGTGGTGTAAATATCACATTTGGTATAATTTACTGTGACAGGTGGGATCTGTCACGGGTTAATTATGACTTTAAATTTGCTGATTTGTCAGCAACCGAACTGAGCTGTGAATGCTTCGGTCATGACTGTGCTGTTTAAAAATAGCACTTTGCGTAATCAGTTTTGTTACATCTGCCTCGTACCCTTTTAAGAGTATAACTGGTTTAAATGTAAGCCTTTAACTTTTGTAGCATTTGTTGGAGAGCATGCGCAAATATGTTTAACCCCCCTGACATTAAACATATTTGTTTAATGTCAGGGGCTTTATCCTGACACAATTCATTAATCAGATAATGGAACAACAATAAAAAAAAACGGTTAAATGTGAATTTAATCTTTTTCCTCCACCACTCTTGATATCAGAATCAGTACTGATTACTGGTGAGTATATATCTGACTTGCATTGGAACTCAAAAGTGCATACGAAGAGCAATAAGCCAAAACAGTCCCTTCTATGGCAAACACATCTAAATGACACATTCCATGTAAACTGGACCTTCTTCCCTTTCAAGTGATTCACTGCACAATAAGACTGAATCCTCCTTTCTGCCTTGATGCTTTTGTTATTATAAATGCTCATTTGTCACTTCTGAAACCATGAAAGCAGTTGTGCTACCAACCTGAAAGAGGTTCAACACCCAACAATTTTTACTCAGAAACAATCGTAGGGAAACAAATGAATGACTCAAGTGAGATTTTAGTGAAAGTTCAGAACCAATTCATTAGTAAAGTGTTTATTTTTTCCTGAGTTAGCCGTTTTCAACAACCAAATTTCACTTCATCTTTCCCCTGGTCATCTCCAACCCCTCTACAGTTTCACTGCCAAAACAGAAGCAGCAAAGTGGAAGTGTGTTTCAGGACATGCATTATTTCCTGGATGAAACATCATTTAATATCAGAAATACATTTGGAAACTTTAGCAGGGTTGAGCCTTTAATTCAGATTTATCGCTATAAACTATATATCTAATCTCACATTTAAGGGAAGGGCCTTTCAAATAATTTGTATTGCAACATAAACCAAAACCTAACAAAGTCAAGTGAAATATACCAGAAAACTATAAACCCATTAAGGGTCAGTAATTCATATGGCACAGACTCTACATCTGAAATCATAAATTAATGCACTCCGTCTCATAACATTTGACAGCTTTTGTTGATCTCATGTACTTCATCGCTCGCAGGTTGATGCCAGTTTTGTAACAGCTCAGGAATCCACGAATCGCAACAATGTCCCCGACGTTGTAGGTATGCTGGAAAGAAAATAGAAATCAGTATTCAGTAAGGACTATCAATATGTAGGATTAGCCTGCGATACCTGTAAGTGATCAGCTCCTTTAAATGGTGGTTTAGTTAAAGGGAGCTCCTGCACAAATCTATTTGGGTCTACAGGATTAACTGGCTTGTTTTTGACAATAACCACAACCGCTTATTATAAAGCCTGAGCCAAGCCTACACGAGTGCTGCCAAAGCAAGTATGAACCAAGCCAAATAAATGCTCTTTTTATTTTCAGTACCAAATAAAAAAAAAGAAAGAAAGAAAAAGAAAACACAGGATATAACCAAATATTACCTTTCTACCAGATCTGCACCAACTATGTCGTGGATATGGTACTTCATGTGGAATTTCACTTGTGAAGTTGTCTGCCGCTGCTCTATGTCTTCCTTTAAGACTTCACCATATTTGGCCTTCTTCACCATGCCGAGCACTGCTTTACGGCCTGACAGAAAAAAACCAAGAAGTCTCATGGTTAGAAACAAACACTCCCAAGTAACGAGACACTGTCAAAGATGAGAATTAAAGAAACGTGTGCGTGTGTCGAAATTAGGTCAAAGCACGAAGGAGTCACATAAAAACACCTTGTATAAAATACTTTGTGAATTTGCCAGAGTTGGGAATGGAAAGCCACCAGCTGCCTGCATCCCGCACTGTCAGGACCCCTGACTTCACCAGCTGCCTGTTTTCAAGAGAAAAAAAAACCCCATCCTGATCTTTGAAGGAGTTGAGGCTCATACAACAAATAAAAACAAGGCTCCTTACATTCAAGTAAATATTGTTTTGACATTATGTACTTCAGTATTGAACAGCACATTAGATGTCAATCTTACGTTATTTCTGAGTCTGTGAAGAAGTAATTCCTCAGCATCTTGTCTTTGCTGAAGCTCAGATCTGTGCATGGCGACACCACTTTCTCCAAAAACTTCTCCACTGTTGTTCGAGTCACCTTTCCTTCCTCCCCTGCCAGAACTTTGGCCTTGTAGTCAGAAGTAAATACCAAGCCAAAAGCTTCTGAATCAAACCCCAGCTGGAACATCAACAGCTCTCCACTCTCACGCAGTTTATTCTAGGAACCAAATGTATTGTGTATTCAACATTCAGATCCAGACACAGGGTTACTTAAAGCATGTGTGACACTTACCATCTCCTTGTCCACCAACGTCTTGTCATGTGTGGTATACAGCTGGTGCTTTAGCACAATTTGAGGTAAGGCATCATTGAAGAGTTTTCTTGGAAAGAGTGTCATGAGGTACTCCAGGGTGGATTTAATGTCTGCTGGTCCTTTTGGAAGAAGAAATGGATGTCAAGTAGAAGGCTTACACTCCGATTTCAATTATAATTTATGTTGCTTTTCGGGAGACACACCTACCATCTCTATTATCAACATCCCCAAATTTTACTGGGCCATTTCTACTTCTCTTGACTTTGAAAGCATCTGATATCAGAGCCCGTTTTCTGTTCATACCTGGAAAAGAATGACACATCATATCCGACTGACTGCATGAACGCCTTCAGTCAGACAAGGTTTCCATGTCAACTTTTTAACTAAACAATCAACGAGCGGCTCGTCCCTCGCCATCTTCTGTTGACTGCATTTACAAACATATTGTTTTTTGTGTGTGTTTAGACACACTTGAATACTAAACACGACAGAGGTTCATTGTTAAAGAAGCTAACCATGTTAGCCAGTGCTAGTTCGATTTATTTGAGTAGTTTATTTTATTTATTTTAAAATCCAGTACCTGATAGTTGGTAGCAATAAACAGCAATTATTTTTCACATGGTTCTCTCCAACCGGGCGTTTCTCCATACAACCTTCTCCACCTATGGAGCAATTTTAAAAATGTCTAAACACTTAATTTGAGATTTAAAGGGAGCGTCGTGGCTGCCACCCAGCGGATTGGCTATGAAACTTCATGCGGAAATGACGTCAGAGGTGTAATGCTAGGTTGCTACACGCTAACTTTCTTGTAGTCTTTCTTATTTGTAATGTTACTGATGATAGATGTGATATAATTGTCAAAACTAGTTTCTCCCCTTGTCATTTACAACTTAGTAGCTTTTGCTGTGACCAAGAGGTAGGCTTCCTTGATTTATTTTCAAGATAAGTCTGTGCAGTAATTTAAAAAAATGTATCTTTAATGTAATTTAGCGTTTCTATATGTTCATGTTGTCTCAGTTGTATGATAGTAGTTGTTTTTTTTTTTTCATTTCTGTGTGGTAGTCTGTGTGTGTAAAGTATGTCATTGAATTTTTTATTTATCTGTCTTGTAGGGCTGGGTAATTAATCGAAAATTAATCAAAACCGTAATTCAAAACCAATAATCGATGTAATCTTGCTCACGTCAAGTATTTCCCTTCTTTAAATATTCATTCAGTCACCATATGTCCTTAAACTGTGTGTGTTTCCTTTCTTTCTTTTTTTTAAAGGAAAACATATGCACTTTTATTACATATATATTCAAGTTGTTATAGTTGATTGTGCTAAAACCCTTGTCAATGATCTATGAGGGCAAAAAGATAAAGAATCACTAAAATAATCGCTCAGTAATCATAATAGCGATAACTTCTCCTTATATTGATTTGAGGTCGTTTTACCAAACCTTACTATCTTGTATTTACTGAGAAAACTTGTGACATGTTCAATACTTATTTTATCTAATGTATGTGACTTTTGTGCTCTTTTTAAAGTAATTTTGCACGATTGTGGTTGTTTTATAGATTGAGCATTGATCAGAAAAATTAGGAAGTTTTTTTTGTTTTGTTTTTTTGATTGCTTGTTTAGCCACGCATAAAATAAAGTCACAAGAACTTCTGGATCATCAACATCATCAGTTTGTTCATTGCTCTGTTCACCTTCAGGTATGGACCACCACAGATCCAACAATCCCATGTCTTCCTACCAGCGCCACCGCCACCGTCAGACTCCATACAGACGAGAAAGGGAAAGAGACCACTGTGACAGTACAGGCTTCAGACCAACTAACCATCACCGGTTTCAGTGTGTGTCAGCGCCAGTTGCAGACCCACTGAGCTCTCAGGCTTTGAGCACCAGGAAGGAGCTTTATGAGAAAGACTTTCCTTTGTATAGGCAACCAGTGGAACTGGGATGTTTCTCCCTTGATTCACAACGCCGATTTTTTAATGATGGCAGACAGATGAGATACTACGTGGAACCTGACAGAAATCCTAACTTTGACCTAAAAGATGGATACAAGGACCGCTACACAAAAAGAGATGAAAATGTGAAGGAGAAGCTTGACCACATTCTCAGGTGGATTGTAGCAAACAAATCAAAGCTTAAATCTAGAGAAACCACAAGCTCATCATGGTGAGATTAGCTGTTAGTTTACTTCTGCTCACTCTTGGTCAATGCTAATAGATACATGCATGATATTCTTGACTCCCTACCACCTCTCCTAACAACTGCACCTGTAGGACAGGTATTGTTTGATCACCTCTGCTCCTCCCAGTGCTTTAGATGCCGACTTTGTGACATGGCGTGGCCATCTGACCAAGCTGCTGACCACCCCCTATGAGACAAGGGAGGGCTGGTTGCTCGCAGTCACAAGGTTCAACGGCACAATTTACATCAGTGAGGTGGAAACAGAAGCTGCTCGGATGGAACGACAGAACCGAACCGCGAGGCACCATGAGATGATGTACTGGGGATACAAGTTTGAGCAGTACATATGTGCAGGTAGATGGATCTAGTTCTTTTCTGCCAGGAAATAAAACACACATGATAGAAGCCCTCCAACAAAACAAAACAAAATATCCACTGGCATGTGACCCCTTAGTGATGGGGTTAGGATAATTAAAATATAATAAGTCAACAGATATTGTACATCATTGAATTAATTCATGGTTTAAAAAAATTGCATGATATGAGAATAAATGCCACAGGTTTGGTGGGATTTCAGTGCTGTAGCTTATAATGATAATCGGTTATTGAAGAGTTAAAAATTCTCATTGCTGTTTTTGGAGGGGGAAAAAAAAATACAAAATCTGTTTTCTCCACCAGATGTAGCAGAACAAAAACAACTTTGTGATCCATAATGCTGAATGATAGTTACGGGTTTTATAATAACCTCTGCTGCCATCAGACAGATTCTGACCATATTGAAACACAAAGTGATAAACAGATCCTCAAGCGATAACGTTCCACCATTGTCCTTACCTGCAGAGAATGCTGACACTTCACCTGACCCTACCGGAGTGGTTAACACTAATGAGGCCTTCTGCACTGTGGTTCAGACCCGACTCACAGATCACAAACTTCTGTTCTCCGGGGAGGTGGATTGTCGAGACAAAGATCCCAACGCCCCACCACCTCCAGCCTGTTATGTGGAGCTCAAGACTTCTGCAGAGATCTGCACACCCAAGCAGCGCAGCAGTTTCCACAGGTGGATGCCACAGCAAATCATCTCAGTAACCTTTTGTCCCATTTGCAACGTTTCTGAGGACTTTTCATATTTTTTGTGGACTGAACAGGTTCAAACTGCTTAAATGGTGGGCCCAGTCCTTTCTGCCTGGAGTCCCTCGTATCGTGGCAGGTTTTAAGGATCACGACGGCGTTGTCGTTTCTGTGGAGACTTTTCCTGTCTCCAAAATTTCCCAGCTTATCAAGGTAAAAGGCCATACTTTGTAAAAGTAAATGACTCGTCAAGTACCAGTATCTTAGCATTGGAAAAGTAATCTTTGCTGAGGTTAAAAAGATACATGAGGAAATCTAAAAGTAGATTTGTACAAGATTGCACATTGAGTCAGTTTTGTGTCTTTTTTGACAGAATGAATACAACTGCTGGAAGCCAACAGTTTGTATGAACTTCTGCTGTGAGTTTCTGTCTTTTGTGAAGCGTGTAGCTACAGAAGACAATCACAGGTGTTTTAACAAACTTTCCTCTCATTTTTTCCAAGTTGAAATAAATACATGTTTACATCTCTATTGTAAATGAAATGCATCTGGTTTCAGAGTGGTGTACCTGTTCTCCTGGGAACCCCGCTCAGATGTGACCTACTCTATTCACCGGGACTCCCAGTATTCATTCCTGCCAAACTGGTACATCAGGGAGAGGACCAGGAACGAAGGCTCACAACTCCATCCCTCCTGAGTGAAGATGCCCTCAAACCAAGGACTTTTTTTTTTTTTTTTTTTTTTTACACCAAAACAGGGACATTTAATGATGAATTTGCACTTTTGTACTAATCAATACTGCATGATCTTTTAGTAATCTTATTTTATCTGGCATATGTTGACTAAAATAAAACCAGCAGATGATATTGTTGCTCAAAATTTATTGTTCTCATTACAACTTGGATTCCCAAAACATGTTAATTTCAGTTAAAAAGAAAATAGAAAAGAATATTAAAAAAAAATGAGTGGAGTAAAGATGACATCAGCTCATCATTAGATGATCCATGTAAACATGTCAAGTACATAGTTATTAAATAAGACAGTCGTTGACACCTGGGGCATAAATTTTGTTCAAATGCATCACTGCTTCTTCTTATTTGAAGGCTAACGGCAACACATCCACCAGTTTTCATAACTGGAGCGTCTTTCTGGCAAAAGAGCTTAAACTGAGTTGGTTTTTTTTTCCTACTTTCAGTGGGTGTGCAAAAGAAAACAAGAAGTGGAGAGGGTGAGCAGAACAGATGAACATAGCAGCAGATTTGCTTGTAATAAAACTGGTGTTGTCGGCAGTCTGCGCTCTCTAAATGCCCTCATGTTGGAAAAATAAAGTGCTCATACTCGGCTCAAAGGCTATGATCTCCAAAATGCGCTGTTACAAAAATCACGATCACAATAATTAAATAATTGTTACACATACTGAATCAAATAGTTTTGACTGCAACAGAAGGAGTAAACAGGTGTTTATGGCATTTGAACGATAACGTTTTGTACGCCAAAACAAAAGTACTGCAGCACCAATGAACTAATGGAAGACACCTGTGTGACAAACTGTGCATACCGCATACTGACCGTTACACGAATTAAGATAAAACTCAGTGCTTCACAGTCGTCTACAGCGTTTGTGCAACCAATTCACAAAAATTTAAAAGCACTCGACAATTAACTGCAATGTTTGAGTGTGTGGCATCTGCTGTAAATTCATTGCAGCCAATTTTGTAAATTTGCATTAAGTTCTCTTTTTTTAATATTAGTTGTAAATTATGACATGAATTAGAAGAAAAGGTTGTACTTGAGTATTGTTTTGTGTGTAAAAATTACATCCACACATTGTAAATAAGTCTTCATCTCACAGTAATTTCATTGAGGTTCTGTCTTGCAGGACCTCAATTATGTTGAGATTTACATAAAAGTGTGTAAAAGGAATGCTCCAACGGCACAGATTAAGGCAACTACTCCCCCCCCCCCAAACACAGCAAACCCCTGATGTGAGGTGAAAGTCTGACACCCTGAGAGGTGCAATTATTCCACATCATGAGAATTTTGATGAATGTTCAGTGCAAACCACATTCCTCCAAAGTTGTCATTCAAGTACGTAAAGCCTGCAAATTAAAGCTACGCAGTAAATTGAATTTACATTTTCTTTGATGCCATGTTAGCTCTGTAGCCTAGCAACAGCTTAGAAGAAGTCTAAAACAGACAAAGTAGGAGGAAAAAATATCTGCAAGGGTAAAAGTGTTCAAATTTAAAGCCCAGAAGCTTATAAAAACGTTAAACCCAACTCTGGTCATCAATGAACAAACATGAAAATCTGTGGCCTTAAAAGGCAACACTTCTTAATAAAATCTGAATAAGATTGTAGAAGTTCCTAGCATTAATAATAATTATATACACGCACACAGACACACATTATCAGCAGCAGCAGTCATCAGTTGACCTTGCTGGTGACCAGATCAGTGCTTCAGTTTCTTGTTCAGGCCCATGAGTTTGAAGGTAGCGGCAGTGATCTTCTCATAAATGACAAACATGAGGGCAGCCGTCAGCACCGTCTGCAGCAGCTTCGCTTCCAGGCCCTTGTACAAACCAAGAAAGCCATGCTTCCTGCAAAAAGAAAGAAGGCGTGTAAGGCCAGATCAGAATGCTTACCCTTTGTGACTGAATGTTTGTGGATACATTTACCGCCACACTTACTTGATCCTGTCCATGAAGAGGAAGAAAATGTTTGAGAGGCTCCCCATCACGCCACCCCTGCCGTCACCTTTGTACTGACCAAACTGATGAAGAAGAACAAAAGTTTTAAGTATTTCAGTGTTTCAATGTTGCTTTTAGTTTTTTGTTGTTGTTTTTTTCTCTCTTGGCAATCAGCACAAAACAAGAAGTTACATAAAACATTTACCCTCAGGATAGCTTGAACTGTCTGCAGAGGGTATGTTGCCGTGGTAGCGACGGCTTTGGCAATGGCTCCAATGACAAAGATCTCTGCCGAAGATATCTGTGAAATGAAATAAAGATGTAAAAGTATCTTGAGTTGTTGCAGGAGTGTAACATAACTACAGAAATGTAATCTTGGCAATTATTCATTTTAAATATGTCAAAATCTGTTGCAACACCAAATACCACCGTTAAAATTAATGGGTCATGTAACTAGCTTTCTTTAAGTTTTCCAGATATTATGAGTCCTCCCCAATTTTTGTGCTTTGGTAATGAAATCAAACAAGCTTCAGGTGCATTTTGAAGAAAAGCATAGGGAGTGAAATTATGTTTCTTAATGTTAGAAATACTAAGGGCAGAAAACTTGAGCTTCCAGGCAGTCTCAAAAATACAACTGTCCTATTTCGACTTTTTTGGTCAGGGTAAAATATCTCCCCCCAGGATCTCCATTTATCCCCTTAGATCCTACAGTATTAATGAAGGTGGAGAAAAGGAACTCCTAAGGACTGTAGTTCTTTCCTGCATTCACTCACCTTCCTTCCACCCTTGCCTGCCTTCCTCTTCATGGCTTCATAAAACATGAACTGCACAGCTGGGTTGAGGACGAGGATGAGGGACGGCAGCGTGCCATTCCACAGAGTTCCCACCCCCTCGTTGGCAATGATCTGTGAGAAAGCATCTGAAAGGTGAAAGAACAGATGCAGCATGTTTTTACAGCTGTACGGAAAAAAACAATAATGTGAAGTGTTGAACCCGATTTTAAATAGATACCACACACCAAAAATGCCTCTGTACCGCGTCTGCTGGAGGTCTTCATTTCTGAACTTCACCCCCTGGAGCTTCAGTCGAGTGTTGACCACCCACATGGGGGTGGTCAGGATCACATTTGTAACCCCTGCACGGGAAATACATTTTTACATTATTTGCCTTTGGTATTTCTGACTGGATGATTTGCTGCACATGGTTCTTGGCTCATTGTAATTTATTTATGATTTAATTTTGGGTGTTGGATGGCAAAAAGGACACTTGAAATTAATGTTTTCACACAATCATTTTAGAAAATTTGCATATCATGTTCCATATGGTTTTCAAAAGACGATAATTTGGCTGAGTAAAGAAAAAAGTGAATATAACTTTTGTATGTTGTCACAAAAACTCATCAGGACATCTTGAAATCTCTCTGTGACATCATCTTCTTATGAGCTTAGAAATGTTTACTATGTGCCCTTACCTGCTACAACCCCCATCAACAGGTCTGTGCCAGGTCTGGGTTTCCCTGGTCCAGATGCCACCACCTTCTTCAATGTATTAAAGGTGTAGAAGTAGACAAAATTGGAGCAGCACAAGCTGGAGATGACTGGGAACCAACCTCTGTACAGAGACAGACTGGGAAAAAAGTGGTGGTAAGTCTTCTTGGTGACAAATATTCAGTCAAGATGCCTTTATACCAGTTTACTGGTCTTTTACAAACACAAGTCACAGCTTTTAACCCCTTAGGATGTGTGGTATTAGGTCCTAAAAAATAGACTTACAGGCCTTCTTCTTTCACTATCTCAGCCAGAATGACTGGGGTAGAACGGGACTTTCGTTTCTCGTCCACTGAAAAAGAAAATTGAAACATAATAAACACAAAGTGGCAAAACACATAGATCAAGGCCTCTAAACGATGAAATTATTGCAGAGAATCAATTTCACACGTGAAGGTTGTGAAGGACACGAGTACTCCCAGAAAAATTGTTTCAGTGTGAACTATGTTTGTTAGACAAGGGTATCCATCTAGAAAGGTTAAACCTTTTTACTGTGACTTAGACAGCAGCTCTTCAGGATTAAAAAGTATGAAAAAAAATTATTTAAAACAACACGTATTAAAAATTAGGAAAAGTAAAAACACAATCCATTATCAATAACCAAAGACTTGCCTGGTATTCATACTAAAACTTCACTTGCACAAATTTGGAAATCTGTGCACATTATTTTAAAACATCAACCCTTCTCCTCCCTCAAGTAGACCAATTTTAATGACAATGAGTAAAAAATGAGCATGGTAAACCCACTTATTCAAACCAAATTTCACCAAGTGTGATTTCCAGACACTCCTTCCTAAAGTTGAGACGAGGAAAGTCTTTTACTATGCACACCGTCTTGATGATGACATAGCTTTTCAGGATGATGATGCATCTTGTCAAAGGGCAATGGACATCAAAACTTTCCCTCAAGACTAACAAGCACCAGTCCAACACAACATTACGACATACCTGATGGCATCTGTGGGAACAAATCTCCTCCCACAGAGATGCCACAACACAACCCACAGGGTCCAAAAGATCTGTTGATAATATACTACTGTCAGACACTCCAGGACACCCTCAGATGTTCTTTGTTTAGACTCTGACTTGTCAAGAGCTCTTCAGAGAGCACAAGGCAGCTATGCTCATTAGTGGGTAGTCATAATGTTATGCTTCATCAGTGTGTGTCGATGGCATAGCCTGCAAATAGTTCGGACTTCAATATAACTGAAAACCTGTGGTGGGAATTAAAGAAAATTGTCCATGTCAAGGTTTCAAACAGCAAAGCTGCTCTGGCAACTGCAATAGGAGAACATTAGAGCCAGATCAATGAAGAATACTATTAATAGTTAGGTACGTGCCTAAACTTAATTAAAGAATTATTATTATTATTTAAAGAATTAACGCCAGGGGTAGTAGATGATGCCTTAAAATTTTGATTAGAATTGTGATTTTATATTTTTATCCCCTGCTTTGTCTATAAAGAAAAAAAATACGATTGACTACAACGTTATCTTTTTTTAAAACTGTATCTTAAAGTCAGATGATTGGTATGAATGAGCTGATATATTTAAAAACAACAACAAAAACAAAAAAAAAAAAAACTTTCTGTCAGTTTCTTGTTTTTTCTGGACAAGATGAAACTAGTGAATGAACAACACCCAGGACCTCCACTAGTTTTTGACAGGAGTTCCTAAACCTGTTCTTCTTGAAACCTTTGAATTATTTTATTACATAATACGGCAAAACCTCGCATTGCACAATCCCATCATGTTTCAGATGCTAAGAGGAGGGTATTCAACATGACAACACCAGAAACTCACCCTGCAGTCTGCTTTTAGCCGTGTCCAAAGGGAAGAAGACCGTCATGGCTGTCACGCTCCCCTAGAAGACATTCCAACGTTATAAACAACACAAACACAAACCAAGATGGCAAAGTGCTCCGTCACTCATTATCCTGTTATGGTGGTTTTTAACCCAATGTTGTTACTTCAAACGTCAAAACTTTGAGCGGACTTAATTAGCTTCGGATAAAACATGAAGTCGTTTCTGTTAAGTTTTTTTTTGTTTGTTTGTTTGTTTGTTTTTGAGGGGGTCTTAAACTCTGCTCACCATCGCACCTGCCACCGCGTGAACCAGCGTCTCGTAGGACAAGAGGCCGACAGCCGAGGCGCCGTTGTCGGGCATCTCTGCGACGTCTCCCGGTCAAACTACACACAACTAAAGCCGGGAAGTAACCGCGGAGCGACCCGTGTAGGAGGGGGGATAGCTGGTGGTCTGTCCGCCGTGTGAAGCAGTGGGGTGAGTCGGGGAGTAAAGAAAATGCTCGCATCTACAACTTCATGATGATTTCGGAAACACTCAAGGAGAAAGAGAAATATGTAATACGGTAAACCACAGCTTCCGCTGATTGGTTGAGCCAAGTTGATGGGTTCTTCTTCTTCTTCAGATTTAGGCGAAACGCTACATCCGACTTCTACCGCCACCTACAGGACTTAAGGTGAAGTGCACCCTGCAGAACAAAAGGGCGTGAGACCTGGTGTCTTCGGCTGCGAAAGACAGACTCTGTGTTGAGATTTTATGTCCTAATAGCCATGAAAACTTCCGCGGTGATATATATCCAGAAGATCAAAGTAAGGTCCAGACAGCATCAGCTCCAGGCTCCTCAAGTCCTGCACAGATCAACTGTGCAGGATTGATGAACTCATGTTCAACCTGAGCCTGAAGCTGGGGAGGGTGCCACAGCTGTGGAAAACATCATGCACCTGTACCCAAAACTCCGCATCCCAAGGACCTCAGAAGCTACAGGCTGGTGGCACTAACATTCCACCTGATGAAGACCCTGCAGCAGCTGGTCCTTGTCCATCCACATACCCTGGTGAGACCATTGTTGGATCCGCTGCAGCTTGCCTGCCAGCCTGGCATTGGAGTGGACAACGCAGTGATCTTTCCTTAACATTGAGCTCTGTCTCACCTGGAGAAACCTGGAACTGTGGGGATCATGTTCTTTGATTTCTCCAGTGCTTTCAAACACCACCTACGCTTCTGAGGGACAAGCGAGAGTGCACCGGGGTGGACCACCACCTCACATATTGGATCTTGGATTACCTCACTGAACGGCCACAGTATGTGAGGACCCCGCCTCATCACAAATGAGGTCGACAAGGAGTACAGAGAACTGGCGCAGGACTTTGTGGACTCATGCCAGCGGAACTGCCTCCAGATCAACGCTGGGAAAACTAAAGAACTGGTGGTGGATTTCCGCAGGCAAGCACTCTGCCCCCCAAAACCAGTGAATATCTAGGGCAGTGTTTTTCAACCCTGGTCCTCAAGGCACACCATCCTGCAAGTTTTAGATGTTTCGCTGCTCAAACACACCTGGCTCTAATTAGCAGGTCATTGACAGACTTGTGTAACCCTTGAAGACAAGCTGATGGCCATCCAATCAAATGTGACTGAGCAGGTAAACATCTAAAATGTGCAGGATGGTCTGCCTTGAGGACCAGGGTTGAAAAACACTGATCTAGGGAATGGACATCAAGATGGGGACATCTTATGAGTTCATCTGACTCCATAAGGGTGTTAATCTGAACAATAAATTGGACTGGACTAATAACACTACTTCTCCTTACAGGAAGGGTCAGAGCAGACTCTATTTACTTAGAAGACTGAGGCCTTTTGGAGTGCCGGGGGAACTCCTGAAGAGCTCTGTTCTGGGATGCCCCCTCGACTCAGTGGAGGTGGTAGGAGAGAGGAGGATGATGGCTAAGCTGTCATCCATGATGGAGAATGATGCCCACCCCCTGCGGGAGACTTTAACAGCTATGGGGAGCTCCTTCAGTGACAGACTGCTTCACCTGAAGTGTGTGAAGGAACGCTGTTGCAGCTCCTTCCTTCCTGCAGCTGTCAGACTTCACAACCAGCAGTGGTCCCAGTACACCCTCACTAAGACTCAAATCATTTAACTATGTGCAATAAAAATAAAAATGTTCATGTGGAATAACATCAACAAGACTTAATGTGCTTTATTTTATTTTATTTTATTTTATTTTATTTTATTTTATTTTATTTTATTTTATTTTATTTTATTTTATTTTAATATTTATAGTGTTTATATTGTTCTACTATTTTCACTCTTTTGGTACTTCTCTTGTTGCTGCTATAACACAAAATAATTCTCTGCTGTGAGACAAATAAAAGATTTATTTTTATTATTATATGTCAGGTTTGTCCATGGGCTAGTGGTTGAGGACTTGTGCTCATCACTGGACGGTCACTGGTTCCAGTACCAATTATGTGTGTATTTTCTCCTGTGGGGAAATTATATTATTTATTTAATTTTAAATAAAAAAAAAAAAAAAAAGAAAGTTTGCACTTATATATGTTACATATAGTTTAAGTAACATATGTAACTGGGCCCCACCTAAAAACCATGTGGATGCCACTTAGAGTCCATATGACAAACACGGCCGGGGCCACCATGGAACCTGCAGGGACCCATTCCAGAGTCTACTTTTAGTTCATATTCAGTCCACATTTAAATGCTGGCTGAGTTGCTTGTACCACCCTCAGATTTGTTTAACTGAAGCATCAGGTCAGTAAATGTCACATTTGTTTGTGACTGATTAGATTTTTTATTGATAATGGGAGAGTCAGACCACTCCTGCAAGCATTTTCCAGCAGCACATTCCAATAATTCTCAGTGAGGTTAAGATTTCGATTCTGTTATTCTCTCAGATTAGTTAAAGTTAAGTTTTTAGTGGTTACTTCAGATACCCAAATACTTCATATGCATTTGCGCACTGAAAAAAAAAAAAGATTCCTGTGATACTTCCCTTCTAAATGAATACCTGGCTTTTTCTTCAAGTGCAAACTAGAGAACTTTGACATGAAGGAGGGCATAAACCTCCCCCAGATAAGCTTTGTAGGAACTTTTTATCAGTGAACTGCATGAATTGTTCCACAATTCTCCAAACTTCGAATTTTTTTTTCTTTCTTTTTTGGAAGAATTCTCTATTTATCTGTTTAATCCACCCTGAAACAGAACAAACTATCATAAATGTAACATTTCAGCTTTTGTTCAAAGCTGAAATGTAAAGCCTCAAACAGACTAACACGTACAAACACGTACAAAACTAAGTAAAAAAAAAAAAAAAAGAAGAATGAAAAATCACATTCATCAAGGAGCCCTTTATTCACAGAGGACCTTGGTGGTAACTGGTCCTTCTATGATGGATAGTCCAACATCTCCAGACAAGCCTTCACCTTCAGCATGAGGGTGAATGGCATAGCAGAGCTTTGATTCTACCTTCTCCAAATTATACTTCCAATCAAGCAAATTAACTCCAATCAACTCAAAGAAGAAAGTGCCCTGTGGTAAAATTAATTAATTAATTAATTACAAAACAAAACAAACAAGCAAACAAAAAAATGGCTTTGTTAATGTTATTTGCCCTTTAAAATTATTGCTAATTACACATACACTTTCAGTATTTTCTGTCATCTGTTGTCATTTGTCTTGTATTATATCAGCAGCCTTACCCCAGTAATCCAGCAGTACATAGTGGGTTAGATCCAGAGCTTTAAAACACAAATCTGCACACTGACCAGTTTACATGACTGTGGCTACCCCATTATAGAGTATCTTAAAAAAATAAACATGTTAAAAACAAACATATATAATGCTATTTTTAATTTTACTGTATTTAAATTAGCTTTAGACTTAATGTGATCTGAAAAACAGAAAACATTTTACTTAATATGCGTAACATTGTCGTGAAGTAATGAAATATGTAACTGTTTTCACCTTAGATGTACTGCAGTAGGAGTAACACAAGACAGATGAAAAGGTTCAATAATGTTATACAACAGCTCTCACTGCAAAAGAATGAGCTCCAAGTAAGTGATGATGATGGGTTGTAGCAGGAAATGGTGAGGCTGGCCTCACTGGACTTTGCTTTTGTTTTATGGTTCTGCTTCTCATACGCCCAGTGATCACTTTGTTTGCTCGGCTCAGCATTCACCATTGCTCATCTGCCACTAGTGAAGGAACAAAAGGAGAGACAGCGACATATTATTTTTTATTTTGTTTCAGTTCTCCTTAGAGATGTCTAGATACCACAAAGCAGCAACTGATGGCCACTTGGACCTTCTGAAGGAGGCCACGAAACAGGACCTGAACTCTGCTGATGAGGACGGGATGACTCCCACCTTGTTGGCGGCTTTTCACGGACACGTCGATGCTCTTCAACTCATATGCAGCAGACAGTAAGCATAATCAACTCTTATTTGTTTGTAATAGAATACGTGAACAGAAGAACACAGAAAATTATATAGATATGTGTCATTTATAATATTAATTACCTCAAACTATGCTGACAGTGGAACCCATAACCATAGTTCATAGATCAAAGGTTAACATTACAAAGGATTTTTATGGCTGGAAAATTCTGAGATGTGAGTTTTTCATGTCTTCATCAACTATAATTCACAATATTGTGACCTAAAACTTCAATGCAGGACTTGTTCACATAAGCCGAGCCAAGTGTTTAATCAGCCAAGTCCATTCTGTAAAACAAAAGGGCCCTTCATCTATCCTCACCAACCCAACCAGGCCTTGTTCAGTACAACAAAAGCCTTGCCAAAATCTAGCTTGGACCTCGGCGAATATATTTGTAAGATGTTGTTTAGCAGCTGTTTCTGTTTTGTGGACAAATGCAAATGAAACGTTTCCACTTCAATCATGACCAGCATGAGTCAGGATTTATTACAAGGTGGCACAATGGTACAGCAATCAAAACCTTTATTGCTGTTCCAAAAAGGCACAGCTTACTAGGACTTTGACCTTGTAAATGCTGAAATATTGTAAAAAGTAATAGACAGAAAAGTGTTAACCACAACTTGTATCTTTTTATTTCTACAACCATATTTTCTGGAAGGCTTTGGTTGTGTGGGTGGTGCAGAGGTCACAGAAATTAATGTATTAAATACTATATGATACATTCAGTATCATAGGGTTAAATCCTAAACAGTTCTCCGATTATCATGAGCCTTATTCATTCTGGTGTATTGTTGCTATATTTGCTTTTGTGACAGTGTTTGAAAATGTCCTTCATCTTGTTTGCTTTCTTGCTGAGAGAAGTGAGATGAAGATTCACACTTATGCTACAGCTGCCGCCGGCAATTAGCAAGGCCTCGTCAAGAAACAAGACACAGAATGAAACACGTGGCTTAGCTCCATCTTAGAGGGCAACAAAATGTTTCCAGAGTGAATTTAAAGCTCCAGCTCAGCCGTCAGAGTAAAGATTTTGCTATTTGAAATTCACAGGACCCAGTTATAGGAGTAACTTCAGTCTTTCTAGGCTTTGACTCCTACAGATACAAAGTTTTATTATCATGAAAACTTGAAACTGCCCATGAAACATTTTAATTTCCCTTTTAAGAAACTAGGCAGATGAAATTATGTTAATAATAAAAGTGTTAAATGAGCGATATTACACCTTTTTTGCTTTAAAACGTGACACAATTTTCTAAAGAAGAAAAAGTAGTTGTGACAATCTTTTGTCAAAATACCAAAAACATATTATACAACAGTTCCTTTTTTAACCTTATCGTTACAGCTCTGTTCATAGCAGCCAGTTTAGGGAGGAAAAGTCCCCCTCTCCTCTGTGGAGTGTGCATCTTTTGAAATCAGTGTTAAATGTGGTTTATGCCCGTGCACTGAACTGATCCTTTATGTCATAGCAGGGAACCTTACGCCGTAGCCTTCACCATAGCCTGATATACACGTCTCCTGAAATATTACTTCACTTTGGATTGGCATGCACCGTACCCAATGTAAATAGGTGGCTTGGTATTTCCTTCTATGTATTTCCTGTTACCACCACTTCTTTGTTGTCTTCAAGCTGGGTAGAAAGTAGTAAACAAAAGGAAGCTACACAAATACACAACACCACCACCACACCTCTGATGGTGTAAATACAGAGCAACACAAAAAGCAACCGACAAAAGAGTAAATGGTGATACACTGGCTCCTATATGTAGGCTACGTGCAACACTATACAGTGTCCAAAAGGTGGTACTGTCGTAAACTGTGTACAACAATTGCTACATGGTAAAGTTGTTTTGTGTAGGGCTATCGAAACTGTGCAATTTGTGAAAGTCAATACTTGCCTGATTTAACCATTACTTTGTAAAAATAAATACTGCACATTAGCTGGTGTCAGTGAACGACAGAAGCAATATAATAACAACAGGAATCAAAAACTGTTTGAGATCATTATTTATGTAATTTTCCCTCTGCTTTGTGTTATACAGAGGAGACCCAAACAAGAGTGACATCTGGGGAAACACGCCACTGCATCATGCAGCGTCCAATGGCCACATGCACATTCTCAGCTTCCTGGTTAACTTCGGTGCCAACCTTTTTGCACTTGATAATGAATTTCACACAGCGATGGATATTGCAGCTGCTCGTGGCCACATGGACTGTGTACGCTTTCTAGATGCTGCTACCTCGCAGCAGACCGTCCAAAATTCGAAAAAGGTCGCCAACCTGAAGAAGGAGGCCCAGAAACAGGCAGAAAGGCGAGTGAAAGTCTGTGAGAAGGTGAAGAAGAAACACCAGACCAAGATGGATAAAATGCACCGTGGAGCAGACGGTACTGGGTCAGTTACAGAGGCGAGCATGGCATCAGCTTTCTCAGATGGCGGCAGCATGAGGGGCATGAATGAGCAGTTCTCCAAGCTCATTGCTGTGGAGAAGTCTGGCTCTCTTACAGCCAGGGTTAAAGGCACACTCCAGAAAAAGCTTGGGAAGAAAGATAAAGGTGCACAACAATCAGGAGGAGATGGGAACGTTATCTTCCTCAAACAGGACAATGGTGTTTCTGATCAACCGGAGTTTCTGGATGTCTTCGATGAGAAAGACGAGAACATGTTAGAAGAGAGTGGATTCGAAGACGACAATGTCAGCGAAGAATCCGGCCAAGTCAAGCAATCCATCTTCAACCGGCCTGGCCTTGGGGGCTTGATTTTCATGAACAGGATGAATATGGAGCCAGAGGATTTTCCCAGAGGGAACAATGAAAGTCTTGGTTACCTTGTTCAGAATACGTTGTTTGAGGGTGAGGAAGATGCTGCTGGCTTTGAGGAAACCGGTGATGATGATATACCATGGGAGCAAGAAGATCTGGGTCTGGATGATGAAGAAGAAGAGGAAAGCTCTCCTTTGGATGTGTTCTTGTCTGCCATTGCCTTGCCAGAGTTTGCCCATGCTTTTAGAAGAGAGCACCTGGACTTAGAAGCACTCACACTCTGCTCTGATGAAGACCTGAAAAGCATTCGCATTCAGTTAGGACCCAGGAAGAAGATCCTGGAAGCTGTTGCTCGCAGAAGGAAGGCTCTAGACACTTCCGGCATGATGAAGGACAGCTGCTTGTGATCTATCACAGGCGGCACATTAATATACAGTTATTTATAATCTTGTTGTTGACAACAATTAGTCAGAAATTGGTGTATTTTCTATAGTGAGCAGTTAGTTTGATTCTCTGTAGAAAACAAAAATAATTCAACAAACTATTTCAAAAAACAAATGTCATTTCTGAAAATAAGAAGTGATTGAAAGATGAAGGAAAGTTTTTTTTTTTTTAATGGACAAATATTCATACACAAGAACATTTTGGATGGAAATAAGAGTTGTTATTGTTTAAAGCACATTATATATAACCATCAGTTATTCAACACAACAAATAAAGCAGGGATTGCTGTAATAATGTAATTGTCAAATAAACAAAACATGATTGCAAAATACCAGTGTTTTCAGCTACCACACAATGTTTTTCTTAAATTCATTTTTTTCTATGTGTCCTGTATCATTTATAATTGTTCAAATATTTACCACATGACAACAATATCATAAGTAATTGTGAAATACACTGCAGAATTGATTTAAAAAAAAAAAAAAACAGCTACATCCAGTTCATATAACCTGTATGAACAATATTTGCACTGATGTCGTAACAAAATCAGCATTTGTTTAGAAATGTTGTCATCTCACAGTAAGAAGGTTCCCAGTTCCAGCTGAACTGAAATGTGTGACTGAACTTCAGACTGTAGCTCTTATAAAAGTTAAGTACCACCTGCTACGGCCTACACAGTCATCTCCCTTGCTTCCTGGACGCTAACTAGCACTATTGCTACATTCACTGATAACAACAAGTTATCAGTGTTTATAAGTTATGTCGATTGGTGACTTAGAGGAAGGAAATGTAACTAAACATCCTCAGCAAGTAAAACATGATTCACAATTTCTCATAAAAGAACACGTTTAAGAAAGAAAAAAATCCCAGCTGTCAACCTTGTCCTGACCATACTCAACATTTTCCTCATTAAAACTGGCCTAAGATGACCTCCAGGGGACGGGGACTGTAATGGACATGTCTGAGACTAAATCAGAGAATGACTAAAAGCATATCTTGACCAGAATCACCCTTTAAAAAAAAACGAGTTTTTATCCATCCATCCACCATCAAGCTTAGCTTGATGGCATGATGCCTAGCTTGATATGTTGTATGATGGTATGATGAACCAAGCTTGACAAGGACGTATTACTGGGCTTCTTTCTTTCTTGGAATACCTGCACGAACAGGGAATTTATTGACTGACCAAAGTATGGCAACCTTTGCCAAAATAGGCAGAAATGGTGCCTGCATTTGGCTGTTAGCTTTTGTTTTTTTCTGTTTGACCCATTTGCTGCACAGCAGAGCAACAGATAAATCTTTAGCCTAGCTGCTGCTGGTAAACTGGAAAAAGGCAAATGGTGAACTGGGCACGCTTAGAACTTTGTGACTCATATATTTTGTAGACCTCATTACTATCATTATCAATGATAATAATAATAATAATGAATATTTTGACTTGTACATCAAAGTTTGATTCAGGAGGGGAGTACACAGGCGACTTCTTGACTTGTTAAATGTTTAAATGCAGGTTTATCTTTAATGTTAGTCCAACTATGACAAGTTCAGTTTACTTTGATTTCAGTCAGGTAAAAATGAGTACTATTAAATCTACGAATTCATTCAGAATAATTCAGTAATTTTTTTTCTAACATCATATAAATTATTTGACTGTCACTTAAAACACGTTGTGGGCCATACAGTATCTAAAATCTGTCAATTCTATACTTCTCCTTGGGCTTTGTGTATTTTGATTTGTGCCTTTGAACATAATGACTATTAAACCATCAGCTGCTGTAATTCACTACTTCTTCAAAGCTGAAAAAAAAAACGAACTGTGATCACAATACATGTAAAGTGCAGCATTACAAGTCCAGCATTTTAAGGGGTAATCTTTAACTGCTGATTTTGTGTGACGCTATTGCTGCTGCTCCAGCAAAATCTGTTCACCATTAAGAAGCTGCAGCCTTTTTATCTACAAGATATGAATGAACCTACTTACAAGGTGGTATGTAAAAGTAAATGATATGGCAATTTTATCTGTTATATCTCAACTTTCAAGGTTAGGTAGCACTGCTTCCATAATAATGTTCAGACCCTGATAACCTCAAGTGGGTGAGTGAAGGAACAACAAGATTAAGTTCACAGAAAATCTACGCCTAAATCTGATTTTAAAAAATGTTAACGAGGCCTGCTGCATAGCCTAGTGGTTAAAGCAGGCGGCTCATGCACAGAGACTCAGTCCTTGTGCAGCGGTCGCGAGTTTGACTCCAGTCTCGCAACCCTTTGCTGTGTCTCCCCCGTTCTCTTTGGCCCACCTTCATCTCTCTCCTGACAGTTAATAGGCCACTAGAGCCCAAAAAAATCTAAAAAAAAAAAAAATAGTTCATGACATGTGAAACTTAATGAAACCTTGTACAATGTACAATGCAGAAGTACACGTTTACCCAATAATGCTCAGCTTTACTCATATAGCACTTATCAAACCCAACTGAAACCAAAAGTCCTTTACAGAGCAAACAAGACTCCTAAAGAGAATTAAATTATTATTAAAATAAAACAAATCTGTAAAAGTTGTAAAAAAAATTAACAAGCAAGCTATATTCAAACAGGCCAAGGATGTAAGCTTAAGCTGGAAACTCATTATTATTGATCCTCATACAACACATCAAAAAATATAAGCACCATGGGCAAGGGATTACTTTGTGGAAACTTTGTGACAGCGTAATATTCACAAATACAAAATTAAAACTTTACTGTGGAAAAAAAATAAGCCATGTTGATCTTGTCTATGGTGTTGACCTCATTCGGACAAAACATTATTCCATATCTCTTGTTGGAAGAAATGTGTAACATGTTCTACAGAGCAGAGATGAAAAGGACCATCCATGTTATCAACAATAAGTCCAAAATCTAGACTCTATGATGATACAGGCTGGGGCACTACCACAGGTAGCCAGAAATAACATTTCTGTCTCTGTCTGGCACCTCTAGTGTATTGCGTATAGCGTTTGAGGTTTTAAAGCAACATATGATGCTTTTAAGATGACATTGTTTCCTGGAACATTTGTGTATTTTTCATCAAGACAAGGCAAAACAATGGCAGCCACGTACTGTTACACCTTTAGAAGTGTTTTCAGGAAGAATTACACAAAAGTTACAGGTGAAACTCTACATTGCTTCGACTCCTCAATGCCACAAAACATTTAAATTTTATGAGAAGGCGTGACAACATTACAACATTGTAACAAGTCTACTGTCTCAACTTTGCACAACCAAGGGATTGAAAAGATGATGTACTTTATAAGTAAAATACTAAGTATGCAACATTTTAAAAATAAGCCTTTTTCAGAAACCAAACTTGGATAAATAATTTAATTTACTTGTACATCTGTCCCAATTTTTAGGCCTGATTTTTTAAAACCAGCAACAGTCCTAATTATACATATACATATACAAATGTTAATGAATTTTCAAAAAATTACCCTTAAACAATAA
The DNA here is from genome assembly GCA_037176975.1 of Arrhamphus sclerolepis. NCBI lineage: Eukaryota > Metazoa > Chordata > Actinopteri > Beloniformes > Hemiramphidae > Arrhamphus > Arrhamphus sclerolepis. Next base: position 8,838,552 of record JBAMYA010000023.1, on the reverse strand, counting down.
CCTTCAAAAAATAATCCTTAAATTGATAAGTTTTTGTCATGATGCAACCCACTTTTATGGTCTAAAAACACAATAATTGATATATTTTCAGCATACTTACTGCAAACAGGATTATTTACGATTTGATTATAACAGCACGTTATATGTGACAGAGTAGCAACATTTATTTATGCACACTGTTTTTTGTTATGTCAAAATTAATAAAATACTCGCATTAAAGAACATTCGACACACAGATGTTCACTGAAAAAAATTTAACTAGAAAAATGTCATTAAAAAAAACAACCTTTTCCTGTTTTAAAACTTTTTTTTTTGTTACTTTGTTACACCGGCACCACACATATCAAAAATGTGTCATATGGCTCAAAAATAGTAATTTGAATGGATTTCAGTATGCACATTTTTTGTGCATAAGGTCTTTAACGTGAGTGTTTTATTTACAATTTTCTAAAAATGAAAATACATATCTATGAATTAAAACCCAAGACTCAAGGCGCTTGGGTGAATCAAAGGGTTAAACATCTTGAGCAGTCTGCGCTGAACTGGATCGGAGACACCGACGCTCTAGTGTTATTGGTGGTTTGTGTAAACCTGGGTCTGTGATTGGATGGTAGGGTTAAAGGAGGGCGGGTCTTGTTACTACAGCTGATACCATCTGGCACCAACCGTCTTAAAGCTAATATCGGAGGTGGGCGGGGCTTTTGGTGAGGGGCGTTAAAAGCACAAATGTTGGTGCTGACTGAAACTGGTTTGTTCTGAATGTGGGAAACTGCGTTTGTTCCGTGTCAGTCACGACTATGTTTTACAGGTATTGTGTTTGAGTGTTTACAGTAACCGAACCCAGAGTTTCGCCTTTTTGTGTATCGTGGGTATCCTGCTGAGCCGACTGAGTACTCGGTGAAAGTGGCTTGCTCACGCCGCTGCATCTGAGCTAAGCCTCATTAGTGGAACAATCTGTGGGTTTTTCTCCGACTTGTTGCTGCTCGACTTTGACTTTTTTTTTTTTTAATCTGAAATTGAAGCTTCTTGCATATTTACGTCATGATAGTTGTCTCACTAGATTCGTTTTCTGAAGTGTCCTTAAGCTCACTATTCCCGTTTGTTTCCCCCCAGGATTCCCTAGCACAGGCAGATATGGCTGAAATAATTGCCGTTAGCTCGGGTTTGCTCTTGCCGTCCACTATGAACGCCATGTTCCAGGTCCAGGAGGACGCCGTTACCGCTGCCGCTCCCCCGGCCTCCCAGAGTAGCGAGGACTACTTGTTTGTGGAGACCAGGCACCCGAACACGGTCCTGCAGGGCCTGAACAGCTTGCGGCTCAACAACGCCTTCTGTGACGTGACTCTGTGCTGTGGAGGGCAGGAGTTCCCCTGTCATCGCATCGTGCTGGCTTCTTTCAGCTCCTACTTCCAGGTAAACTCACCTCCAGTTCTTTTATATGTCAAAACCTCGAGGACATCGGCCTATATGCAAGAACACCTTTCTCTCTTTTTCAAATCTTCAGGCCATGTTTTCAGCTGATCTGATAGAGTCCAAGCAGGAGCGTGTTGCCATCAATGGTGTTGAACCTCAGATGATTGGCATGCTGGTGAGCTATGCCTACACATCAGAGGTCTACATCTCTAAAGCAAACGTACAAGTAAGTAGTCTCTTCCCACCTTTTCCTTAGTTTTCATACACGTGTGCTAAAAGCCGATGTGATTTGGTGCAGGCGCTGCTGGCAGCAGCCAACCTGCTGGACGTGATGGCTGTCAGAGAAGCTTGCTGTCGCTTCATGGAGCGTCAGATGGATGAGATGAACTGCGTGGGGATTCACTGCTTTGCTGAGGCCCACTCGTGTAAGGTGCTGGAGAAGCGCAGCATGGACTACATCTTGGAGCACTTCAGCAGTGTTAGTCAACAGGTGAGAGGCAGAAGTTAATAAACCACCAAAAAGAGGGGACAAGGGAGTAAAATTAAAGCCATATTATATCTGTTACCATACTGATTTATATGTTGGCATTTGAATGGGTTAGTGTTTTATTTTTTTCCCCAGCAAGCAGTAAAATAAATATATATGTATGTCTATGTGTGATGCAAGCCAAACTATTACTAAAACAATATTAAGAATGGAGAACATCTGTGTACATTGTTTTTGTTGGCTTGGCTGCATCCATACCAGTATATGTGACTCTGTCGGGAACTTGTACCTGTTCACAGTTCAGGATCACAGGTTGCAAACCCCTCTGACTCTGAAATTGAAATAATTAGGCCAGGTATAAATAAGTGGATGAGGTTGTGTCAACCACAATTTCAACTGAAGTTGGAATGCATTTGATCACAGTCCAAACACCTTAAATATTACTGTATGCTCTTCTGTATGACACATGAAACACTTCTTCACATTTGTAAAGTTGCAGACAGTAACCTTGGTTTAACATTTTTGCTTTAAAGAAAGAAGAAGAAAAAAGCTGGCATAATTTTTCATCAAAGGTCCCAGTTAGTGCTGGGTCTTCACAGTGAGCAACTGGTTATGATGTCAGTGCACACCATTATGACTGTAGAAAATACGTTAATGTCTCCTTTGTTACATTTTTCTCTCCTCACTTGTGTTTTCTCTGTGAATATGGTTTAACCTTTGAAATCAGTCAACCTAGGCTCCAAGGGTTATTAGCGTCCACCAAAAATATCGAAAGCTGTTGTCTTACACTTTTAATACTTTGACACTTCCTGTACTCTCCTCCCTCCAGGAGGAGTTTTTGTCACTGTGTGTGGACAAACTGACAGAAATAATTGCCAGTGACCTTCTCAATGTGCCCAAAGAGGAGATGGTGTTTGAAGCCATCATTTTGTGGTTAAATAAATGTTCCTCTCGCAAGCAGAGCTTCGAAAAGGTCAGTTTGACTTGAATTTGAACAATCAAATGAACTTGTTGCAGCTGTCTTATGTCTTTTGTTGTGGATTTGTTTTCCATTGCAGGGCTCTAGCAGAAGACTTATAATCTACCGCGTATCATAGTTTATGATGTCATGTGAAAGAACTAAACCCCGCAGCTGTTAGTCTTGAAGGCATCCATAAATAAGTGATGTCACGTGTAAAAGCACTAATGCTTTGAGAGTGTCCCTCAGGCACAGATGTGTAACAGGACACCCTTGTAGTTTTCTAGATTTCATAATATTTACATATTTAAACTCTGAACTTCTGATATGAAAGAAGACTATCAGATATTGAACACACTTGGTAAAGGAAGATGTCATCATGATATCCAAACAGTTCATTTGTTTGTTGGCTTTTGTTCAGTGCAGATCAGGAGCGTAAGGGCAGAAACTAGATTGGGGGATGGAAACAAATAAAAGCATCTGTTTTTGTCTCAAAGGTGCTAGAGCACATCCGCCTTCCTCTCATCAGCCCGTACTACCTCCACGATGTGATCGAGTCTTTGGAAGTGGTGAAGGAGAATCAGGGCTGCCAGAAGCTCATCTCTGAGGCCAAAGACTACCTGCTCCTGAAGGACCGCCGTGGAGAGCTCTACTGCCCCAGAGCGAGACCTCGCAGGTCTACAGGTAAATGTGCTCGTGTCTGTGATGTCTTTTTCATAGAGGACAAATAAAGCCTTGTTCATGTCTGAGACTGTTGAACCCAAATGCATCAAGCTTAAAGAGACTGAAGTAAAAGATTTAAAAAAGTAACCTGCATTATATTGTTAGGTGTGAGTCACTTTATTTGTGTATAAGACTGTTCTGATTAGTGTCTCAGTGTTGCAGATTGAGTAAAAAAGTGAAAAGGAAATTAAAATGTATACATAATATGGTGAATTAAGCATCCTCTTTACCCCACAAGGACTTTGTTTTTAAACTAATAAATATCTTTAAAGCTAGCAGGCCACAACTGACTCTTCTGCTCATCTACTTCTGTTGCCATGGCAACAGGGACAGCTGAAGTGATAGTGACAGTTGGCGGAGAGGATGACAAGGTTGTGCTGCGCAGCGTTGAGAGCTTCGACCCTGTGACAAACCAGTGGAAGAATCTGGCGTGCCTCCCCTTTGCTGTGAGCAAACACGGACTGGTTGTGTCAGGTTAGGTTCATTTGGGTCAAAATTCATTCATAATTCACTGGATGATATGCCCGGTAGTGCATGTCGTCTGTCATTAACGACACATGAGCTTCATTGCAGTGCATGTGTTTCCCACCGTCCACATCTCCTTGTTTCTTTGTAGGTTCAACTCTGTATTTGGCAGGAGGAGAGTTTCCTGATGGCTCAGCCAGCAGAGAGATGTGGCGCTATGATCCCTGCTTCGACTCCTGGATGGAGATGGCTCCTATGAATGTAGCTCGCTCTGAGTTGGGTAGGGCTGTCTCAGTATGAACCCTGCCTCTGCTTTCCTTCATTTAAAAAATTGCAAATTACTGAACTTTTCTCTCTCAAGAGCTAAAGCTGTGCTCTTTTTTTTTTTTCGTTCATTTTATTTGCCCTTTATAGTTATCAGTTGAATATCTAGTTCCCATGGTAACATGATGCATAGCAGCACAATGTTCAGCTCAACATGTGGATAATTATTACAGTATAAAATGAACATGACTGGAAATCTTACCATTAAAATGTCGGCATCTGATTATCTAATGACATGCTGACGTGAGATTATTTTCTCTCAGATGCATCAGATTAATTTTTGTTACAATACCCTGAATAGTTTTACTTCACTTTTTAAAAAAATAAGGGCGGGGGTACCCATCAAAAGACAACCTGAAATGATCTTTGATGATACACTTGCCATGAATTTCCTGCTGTAAACAGGTACATGTATATTAAAACACAGTCTTGATGATCATGTTAATGTGTCCATCCTCTGCTCTCAGGCCTGGTGATGCTGGATGGCTTTGTGTATGCCGTTGGTGGATGGGAGGGCCGCTCCCGCCTCGACTCGGTGGAATGCTACAATCCCCACACCAACTCCTGGCAGTTCACACAGTCTGTAAAGATGGCTGTCACAAGTCCTGCAGTGGTGGCGCTGGACGGCCTGCTCTACGTTACTGGTAGGAAACATGCAGGTTTTCACTGACATTGTTTTTGTTTGTGTATTTTAAAACTGAAAATTCAGTTCACTTTATTTATTTAGCATCTATTTACAACAAGATTCCATATATTACACACATGTAGGTGGTGCAGTTCTGGAGGATGGTGATGGGACAGATCTTGCACAGGTTTATAACCCTAAAACTGCAGTGTGGACAGAAGTTGCTCCGATGCAGATCGCTCGCTCCGGTTCAGCTGCCTGTACACTAAAAGGAAAGATCTATGTTATAGGTAATAAACTCTGTACTGTTCAGACTTTTTTTTTTTTTTTTTCCCTTGCTTTTCATGATTGGCTGGCATGACATCTCTCAAACTCTCGTGTTTTTCAGGTGGATGGCATGCTTCTACAGAGAACACTGATAAAGTAGAGTGCTATAACCCTAAGACTAATCAGTGGACTATGTGCGCCCCAATGAAGGAAAGACGCTACCGGCCAGGAGCTGCTGTGGTGGACGGCAAGATTTATGTCTTGGGTGGAGAAGAGGGCTGGGATAGGTGAGCTGCAATGTTTGTGCCATCCAATAGGTGTCATCTTCTAACAGAAACTTCTCATTCCTCATTCCCACAAAACAAAAATTTTGTAAATCTTGGGTTTTCAATATTTGCAGACGTTTATTGTTGTTTTAATTTACTTGCAGATATCATGATACTATTGAGAGGTACTGTGATGAAACTGACACATGGGAGATTGTAGGGGAGATGCCCACTAGTCGCAGCTGGCTCAGCTGTGTCTCTCTCCAGCTGAGGAAGGACATTCACATAAACAGCTGTCCTGGCACGCCAAACGACAGCTAAAGGGAAACGTTAGCGAGGAGGGCTTTTGTGGTTACGTTTTGAACTGTCCATGCAGACAGTGCACTACCAAGCTCAGAGCTTTGGACAAACGGCAAACGGAGGAGCCTGGAATTGGCACAGAGCTTTTGCTGGTGACAAAATGTGATCGCTTCAAGTTGAGGACGACATGTGGAGTAAGCCTCATTCACTTGGGTCAGTCCTTTTTTTGGGTCGGCGGTTGAAATGCCAATATTTACAAACATGATCTCAAGTTACTGTGATCTACAATCCACTCAGCAGTCTAAACTCACTCTTTGTATGATGTGAACATGTTTTAGGTGTTGTTTTGATGTCCAAACACCCCAAGTTTAAAGATGTTCCTAGCCAACATAGTGTATTTTTGTATCGTGTGATGTATTTATTTGGGTTGTGATTTGTTGTCACAATGACCTTTTTTGTACATATTAGACATGTCGTCACAAAATTTCTGTGGGTAAAGGGTCATAGTGTATTTTTAAAGGTCACCTGTGGATAAAGGTTTGTTTACAGGATATATATGTGCAGTCTTTTGTAATTAAACCTAGTGAACTCTGAATGATTGTCTTTACAACCTGTGATATGTCGAAAATATTTTTGTAATGTGGTCATGTGAGTCCTTTTTAGTGAATTTAAGTACAATTTGTTTGTAATAAAGATGTTTAATTCTTTACCATTGTTTGATGTTATATTTATATCTTTCCCTGTTTTACCAAGAAGCCTGAACACAAAATGAAATACAAATAGCTGTTAGGTAGACTTGATATTCACATTTCACTGCATGTTTTGATTTACATGCAGTAATTAATGAAAGCAAAACATCTAACAATAACTAATCTGTCAGACAAATATATCAAAGTAAAAAGGTCAACACTAGGATAATTTAATTATTCAAGCATTTTATATGAATTGATGTATAACTACAGATTTAAAAAAAAAAAAGAGTTTTGGGTCTGCAGCTTCATGTTTTTGTTTTGTTTTTCTCTAGTTATTACGTGGGGCCTGTATCATATAGCTAGAGTTTGCTTTAGTGAGGTAACTTCAGGATTAACCCTGGGTTTTCTGTATCTCAAAACTGGGTAACTGTTTATCAGTGCACATCACCAGGGTAACATAGGCTGAACGGCTAACCTGCTCCATAGCAGAGTAACTCAGGCTTGAATCCAATCCCATATAAAGCCCCACACACTGACCAATCAGCTTTTCGGGGAAAATGACGTGCTCTCACAGATACAGTCATTGGACAGTGCACATATATATTGCGAAGAAAACCATCAGCCAACGTTTGAATATCAAGAGTCTGTGACTTTAAAGGCTGAGAAAGTCTGCCAAACAAAAGGATAGTGGGTTTCATTCCAGGCCCTGCAGTTACATCTTGATTTTGTAAAATTCTATAGTTTAAGTTTACAAGCATCAGCCCACCATTTTCTCATACAGCTTAATATCTGGATGGATTTTATTCATTTCATTTTATTCATTGTGAACTTCCCTTTGGGATTAATTAAGTATCTATCCATCTTCAGGCCACTTGGAATATGGTGGCAAGGCTTCAAGCCTTATTCCAGTCTGACGTTATATTCGAAGGAACAATTTACCAGAGGCAATAATGTTTTTGTGTTTATTTTTAATCTGCTCACGTCCTTGACACCCCCGTGGGATTGCATCTGGGGAAGATTAAATGACTAATTGTCATACATTCTATTCATTAGCACAACACATTGATTTCATGGGATTCACGGCTATGATCAGTATCGGATGTACGTGTAATTTACGCATTTCCGCGGCTCATTATGCGTTACCAGGCATTTTGTCTCCTTCTGGCACCGGCAACATTAGATTTCTCGCGTAGGTTGTCTTTTTCTTCTTCGTATTTTATCGGTATGAGTCGCTGTTCCTCGGTTGTGAGGTACGGCGCTCTCTCTTTCCCTCCTATGACGCTCATGGCGCTCATGATTGTGATTGGTCCGCTACTTCGGACTCTGCCCTATGAACCTGCGCGTTCACGGGTCTTCATGAGATGGCACTGGGTTGAATTAATGGGTTGTTAGACAGCGTCGTGATACTGAGTACTTTGATTGGGATTTGTGAGGGTTTGAACTGCAACAGCTGCAAAGGAACAGGCCCTGGGCACACTCAGGAGCATATGATCAGCTGACCTTAGAGAGTAGGAGGATGTGTATATCAGGATGAACCAGTGCAGAGAGGTAGAGTGAGGTTAGACTACTTAGGGGCCTAAATCAAATAAAATAATTTTTAAATAGATCCTAAGAAGTACAGGCACTGAGTGCAAAGAAACTAAAACTGTGAGCCAGTTAAAGAATGTGGAGTTGCTTTCTGAACCATCTACAAGTGACAGAGGACCCTCTCAACTGTGGACTCACACAGCAGAGGGGATGGTGTATCTGACATTTTGTCATACTAAAACAAGCAATCAAATTTATTTTTCCAATATGCCACATGCTTTCAATTAGTGCTGCCCCCATGTACAGTTTAGGGGGCAGTTCTGGCTGTGGAGCTGCTACTTGATTGGCTGCCACATGCGTTAAACTGTTAAAGTATGAAAAGGGATTCATACATGGGGTTATAATCCCCACATACAGTGCATTACAGTAATCCACTGGTAACAAAGGCATGGATTAAGATTATGATGTCTCAAGATGCTGCCTTGAAAGATAAGGCTTTAATTTAGGCCATTTAGCTTGACTTTACAACTGCTTGGATTTTTTTTTTTAAGAGCAAAGATTTTGATGTTTGGTTGACATAACTGGGATAATATGCCTTCTGCTAATAATAATAACAACAACAACAACAACAACAATAATAAGAATAAGAATAAGAATAAGAATAAGAATAAGAATAAGAATAAGAATAAGAATAAGAATAAGAATATGGTGCAGTTGTATACATTTATTTTGAAATCTCATCAGCTTGGCTCCCCGCGCGGTGGATTCTGGGTCAGACGTCAGTCCGCCGCCATCACCGTCTACCGGCTGAAGGAGAGACTCAGGAGTCATGAGGGGAATCCGGTCCCTAAACAGTTTCTCGGTAGGCTCTGTTTTTCATCGTGGCTCGGCGGTGTAAAACATTGTCTCCTGACTCGGTTCGTCTAGGTTTTCGAGTCGCTTCGAAGCTGAAGCCGCATTTATCTGTCACAGTTAGCCCACTGGTTAGCCTCTTCGGTGGTCATCTCTGCCTCGAAAACCGGATCGAAACGTTTTTGTTTTTTTTAAAGGGCTGTTTTTTTTAAATTCCACTTGAACAATTTAAATGCTGCAAAAAGAAAAAAAGGGGGAAAAAACGTCAAGGAAGATGTTCACTAAAACAGCCCAGATGTGGTTTCGTCTTCGTTTCGTGTGGTTCTTTGCTGTGCTCGATGCCACCTGAAGGTCATTCCTGAACTCGAGGTTTCTCTTTACTCTCGTTTCGAGGTTTATTAGATTAAACAACACACCTGCCTTTGTTACAGGATGATGACAGCTGGATAACTTACGGATTCACTGTAATCCCACGGATTATTTAAAGGATACTTGATTAATGTTGTGGAGGTTTTCTCTTCATACTTCCTGAGAGACTCCTTGTTTGCTTTTGACATCTTGTACATTGATTCTAACTGGACTTATCCAGTATATGCTATCATCTTATTTAAATCTCCCTCACTGTACTTGAAGACAGACTAGCTTTTTCTTGTGGTTGAAATGCCTCACATAAAACAAATCATTGACCAGAAGGAATCAAGTCTTGATTCATTTAACTAACATGATTTTTTTTTTTTAAATCCCTACTGAGGAAGACTGATTTTAAATCCTAAATGGCATAACTTGCCTATATACTAGTTTTAAGACATCATCTCAGATATTTTCAATTATGCATAACAGTTTTTCTAAAACATTTGACATCAGGTCATCTGGAAAGCATTTTGTTCAAGGTGCCAGATAAATTAAAAACTATATTATATTGCTTTTCATTGCTAAACAAATTAATATTTTTCTTTTCTAACATTCATAATAACTGAAGTGGTCTCATTTTGCTTTTATCTCTGTGATGAGGGGTTTCGGAAGAACAGATCAACATTTCTTTCAGTCATAACATAGTGAAGTAGGTGTCATCAGCTGTTGCGTAACATGGGAGTTCATCTTTAGTGCGGTAGTATGACACGAGTCTGCATTTACGGCGTTCTTCATCTTATACAGGATGTACCTGATTCTGGAACTTCCATGCTCTGGCAATTTTCTGCATTTGTTGTCATAGACAAGCACATGTAGAACTTGTTCTAGTTGGAGTCTTTGATTTTTCTCGCCGCTGTTGCCCACAGAAACGCTGCTATGCTGCTGCCAGGAGGAGTGAAAGTCTGACTGAACCCCTTGAAAAACTGAAATCCTCCAAAGCTGCATCTCTCCCTCCACAAAATGTCCAGGTCAGTGCTGCTCTTGTGAATGCCTAAGTAGATTTTCTTTTTCTTCTGTGGGACGCTATGGGCAAATTCTAAGAGGTAAAAAGATGGACAGCAAGTAACGCTTAGGGAAACTGCTCAAGGATGTCACTGATTATAGACTGCTACTGACATTTTTCTATTTGCTGCTTCAGGTGTCAAAACTCCCAAATGGTCTGGTGATTGCATCGCTGGAAAACAACTCCCCATTGTCAAGCGTTGGTGTGTTTGTGAAAGCTGGGAGTCGCTTTGAGACCGTGGAAAACAATGGCGTCGCTCATGTGTTACGACTGGCAGCAAACCTGGTAATCTGAACGAGTTTCTGAAAGTGTGATGGCTTAAAAAAGTGCTATATTTTGTTGAAGTAGCACCTTCATCCTCAGTTTTCCCCCCCTTCCTAGACTACAAAGGGAGCATCCGCTTTCAAGATCTGTCGCAGTGTGGAGGCACTGGGGGGAAGCCTGAGGTGAGTGATCATAGCATCTCCAGGACAGTTGCTGCCTCTTCCATTATTAATATCAATGTAAACACCAAAGTGCACCAAGCTTAACTGAGTTGATTTCTGTATGTCTAGTGTGACAGCATCAAGAGAGACCATGGTCTACACTGCTGACTGTCTGAGAGATGACATGTAAGTTCTAGTCATTTTTTCTTCTGACACAGTTTTTATTCAGAGTCTTCTAAGGCCAAACTGATGCCCTAAGTTCGATTTATGTTTAGAGATTCACTTTTGGAGTTTCTGGTCAACGTGGCGACGGCTCAGGAGTTCCGGCCGTGGGAGGTCAACGACTTGACGCCAAGGGTGCAGATTGACAAGGCTCTGGCTCAGCAGTGTCCTCAGATTGGTGAGAGTGACTGAAAGTCGGCTGCGATACAGCCTATCTGAGTACCACGAAATATGACATGTAAGGTGGCAGCACTCACACTCATCTGGGGCTTTGCAGATTTGCACCTTTCTGTTTTCCCCGAGTTATTCCAGAAAAAGTAAATGGGATCACGCATCTCTGAAGGGATAGATTTGTAGCTTCTTTGCTTTGGAGCAATGTTATTTACACCTCACAGCATCGCAGTACCTCACCGTGCTTGTTTGAAAGTAGAAAAATGTCATAAATTGAACAATCTGTACAATTTGATTTGGCATGTTGCGTTCTTCACTGGAAGTGGTTATGTCAGCAAAAAGCCCCAAATGCAGTGTGTTACGACTGGTTCTGCCACCTAACAGATAAAAATAGCAGCATTTTTGCACACTTGATATGCTCTATTTCACTTTAAAATTATATTTTGCACGTGAGACACCAGGAGTTGTTTTCTTCTTCCAGCTTTTAAGTGCCCAGTCTTTACTAAAGCAAACTAAACTGAATAGGTGATTTAACATAAATGATGATCCGTATATAAAGTGATTAATTCTCCGTCCTCCTCCTCACAGGTGTAATTGAGAAGTTGCATGAAGCGGCATACAAAAATGCCCTGTCCAACTCACTGTACTGCCCTGACTACATGGTTGGTCATGTCTCCTCTGAGCAGGTATGGTTGTTTTCATTTTGGGAAGGGACTAAGCCATTCTCTGCCAACTTGGAGAATGATTAGAATACATGTGTCTTAATATTTGCACCCCCCTCCTCCCCCCAAAACAAACAAAAAAAACCCAACAACTTTTAGACCATTGTGTGGTTTGTGTGTTGCTTTTAAGCTCCTCTCCTCCCCTTTATCCTTCCCTGTAGCTAAAGTCATTTGTTGAGGACAATTTCACCACTGGCCGAATGGCTCTTGTAGGATTAGGTGAGTGCTGTCTAGTCTATGTTTTTGTATGTGTATTTTGTTCGTCTTCTTCTTTCTCAAATGACTTTATAAATTACCAATTTTATACAATACTTTTTTAAGCTATTGGAGTCTTGAAGTGTGTCTGTCTTATAAGTTATTGGCCTTCAGCCCAAAGACACAGAAACAGGGTGTCAAAGTGAACCTCGGTTTCCACTTCAGTTGTGAAGTAATCTACTGGCTTTTTTTGTGCATCCATTCAGGTGTACAGCACTCTAAACTGAGGCAAGTGGGAGAGGGGCTGAGTGTCAGCAGCGGGGCAGGAGCACCTGTGGCTAAAGCTGTGTACAGAGGAGGTGAATGCTCAGTTTAACCAACAGCAATGCACTGTTAACATGTTCTCAGCTGCTTTAATCTCACTATGGTGATCTGTGTATAGGTGAGCTGCGAGTTCAAAACAATGACGACCTGGTCCATGCCCTGATTGTCAGCGAGGGTGGTGTGACTGGCAGTGCTGAGGCCAATGCCTTTATTGTGCTGCAAAGGATCCTGGGAGCCGGGCCACATGTGAAGAGGGGCTCAAGCATCACCAGTAAACTGAGTCAGGGGATTGCCAAAGCTACTGCACAGCCATTTGATGTAAGTGAAAGAACAATGTTGTTTGTTTCTTTTTTTTTCTTTCGCGTTCTCTTATCTGTGCTGTAGTGTTTTCACATTTTCAAGCTTTAGTCCAGATCTGATTTGGTTTGTGTGGTGTGAACACAGTTATAACACTCGGGTACAAACATCCCCCTCCAGCAGAAGACGTGCTTCATTTTCATTACTTTTAATTATTTGGCAAAAGTGATGAGTCGAACCTCGAATCCAGGAGAAACAATGCGGTTTTCATCCTGGCCGTGGAACACGGGACCAGCTCTATACCCTCCACAGGGTGCTTGAGGGTTCATGGGAATGTGCCCAACCAGTCCACATGTGTTTTGTGGACTTGGAGAAGGCTTTAGACCGTGTCCCTCATGGCATTCTGTGGGAGGTGCTCCGGGAGTATGGGGTCTGCGGCCCTCTACTAAGGGCCGTGTTTTCCTTGTACGACCGGAGCAGGAGCTTTGTTCGCATTGGCGGCAGTAGGTCAGACCTGTTCCCAGTGCATGTTGGACTCCGGCAGATCTGCCCTTTGTTCATTACCTTTATGGACAGAATTTTTAGGTGCAGCCAGGGGCCGGAGGGGGTCTGGTTCAGGAACAACTGGATTTCATCTCTGCTTTTTGCAGATGATGTGGTCTTGTTGGCTCCTTCGAGCCAGGCCCTCCAACTTGCACTGGGGCGGTTTGCAGCTGAGTATGAAGCGGCTGGGATGAGAATCAGCACCCCTAAGTCCAAGGCCATGGTTCTTGACTGGAAAAAGGTGGTTTTCCCCCTCCAGATCGGTGGAGAGTCCCTGCCTCAGGTGGAGGAGTTTAGGTATCTCAGGGTTTTGTTCACGAACGAGGGAAGGATGGAGCGTGAGATTGACAGGCAGATTGGTGCAGCGGCTAACTAATCTTCATAAATTTGCCAGGTCGTAAAACAAGTAATACACCACTATAATTCCATTCAATCAATTCAATTTATTTATATAACGCCTATGTACGACAAGTCATGTCTAGGAGCTTTAAAAACCATTTAAATGCCATCAGTGGCATGGAAAAAACTCCCTCTTGGGAAGAAACCTTGAGCAGAACCCTCCTGTCGAAGGCCAGCTGGGTAAGGAGGAGATGAGGACAATTAGGATAGCAGCCTAGGCCTATAGCAGCATAACTAGGAGGTGGTCTAAGAGTTAAAGGCTTTATCAAAAAAGAAGGTCTTAAATGTAGAGAGAAAGTCTGCCTCCTGGACCAAGGTTGGGAGTAATCAACAATACAGGAGGGCAATTGCATAAAACTAGAATTATGAAATCTGGGATGTCTGAGAAAGCAGGGAAATATTTGGCATTGACTTCATCCAGAAATCAGGATGGGAAAACATGACTATGTCAAGCCAGGTGTAAATGATCCTGGTACACGCATGTTTATGGTTTTCTTAGGGAGACTGTGAGTTGGGTTTACTGATACAGAAATGGAGACGCATGTCACTTAGTTTTGCAACAGCAGCAGGCAGTACAGCTTCTATTAACAAACGTCTGCCAGACAGACAGTAGTGGTCATACTGAATACATACTAATCGAGTATAAAAGGTACACTTAAAGAGCACATTTGCAATATAACTTCTTACTTTGAGAGGTATGCGTGCAAGATGTGTGCATTTTGACCACATTGGAATTTCATTTTAAGAGACAGAGGTAATCCAAATGTAAAACTTTGAAAATGGAAGATGACAGTTTTTAATCATAACCTTTAATATGCCTAATAATATAATTTCTAGCATACAATTGTGCGATAAGTAATGAAACGCAATACAGAACCTGGGTCATGTCCTAGTGCAAGTGTAGTGTCCATTAATGTGATGTAATTTAAGCATCAGGACCTTCCAGCATTGATGAGAAAACCTGATGTACCAATCTGGACAGTCTCTGAACAACATGATGTTGCTGTCAAATCCCACATCTATGTGTGTTAGCATAAAATCTCCCTTTCATGCATGTCATGTTTGTCCTATATTTTTTGTTTGTTTTTTTCTTCTTCTTAAATTGACATTAAGTCAGATTTAAACAAAACAAAAAACAAAACAAATAATGATAATAATTATGTAGACAGCAATCACAAATCACTCTTATCAGATCATTGTTGCTGTGGAAGAATTTTCCATGAAGAAAATCAGCTTTATATGCCCCAGAGGGATGTTTTGTACTGATGTGTGTGCAGTCTAATGCACAAATTACTTTTGGGAAAGCTGTAAAGCAACATGAGCTATATTTTTGTGTCTGTATAACACACACTCTTTTATTGCCAGCCCCCACAAGAGGAAAGCCTCGACAGTAGACAACACAGATCATCTGAGATTATTTTGGGGACCAAACAGCCCGCGCAGGCACTGGAGAAGCTATCATTTTTGTAAATGTAGTACTGAGGAGTTGGTGACCTGTCCCCAAACACTCCTGGTACCCGCATCTGCTGCCTGTCTGGGCTAGAGCACTTAGAAACACATGAGTGGGACTTTATATGGCCCTAAGTACTGACTATATCAGAAACACCTTTGTGACCTCAACTATTTCTAACCATCACAGCTGGAATGATAATGTTAAAGAAAAATATATGTATACTATGGATCAAACGTAGCATTCTTAGTCAGTTACAATTGTAAGGAAACCGCAGGTTGTCTCATATCTACAGTATTGTAAAACTACTACACTTTATTTGTTTTAAGAGCAAACTTTGTACAATGAAATATACACTCTGATGTCCTCTGCTTGTCTTCAGGCCACCGCCTTCAATGCTTCATACTCCGACTCAGGTCTGTTTGGCATCTACACCATCGCACAAGCAGACTCTGCAGGGGAGGTACATTTCTAAGTTTCCTGGATTTAATTTCAGATGTACAGAAATGTCAGAAACTGAGTGCATTCCTCTGTTCAGGTGATCAAAGCTGCCATTGCTCAAGTGAGAGGTGTGGCAGAAGGAAGCATGTCGGAGGCTGACTTCACACGAGCAAAGTAAGTCCTCCAGGAGGATGGGGAGGCATCTGCGCGTCAGGTCCAGTTCAACCAAAGCTGCTGCACTAAAAAACAAATGAGCTATTCTTGACTGCGTTTGTCTTTGATACGTCTGTTCAGAAATCAGGTGAAAGCAGAGTACCTGATGTCATTAGAGAGCTCTGAGGGTCTGATGGAGGAGATTGGTGCTCAGGCTCTCAACACTGCAGCATACCAGGGTGCTGATGCTGTCCTCCAAGCTATAGACACCGTCACTAAGGATGATGTCGTCAAGGTAAATGGAACATATTTTTTATCATTTACTCTATTTAGGTTGTAAGAGCCAGTCATGTGTATATTAATTCACATCTGCTTTCATTTTATTTAAACTATCTAACATTGTATGACTTGCATGACTCTTTCTACTGTACATGTGTGTGTGAGTGTGTGAGTGTGTGTGAGTGTGTGTGTGTGTGTGTGTGTCTGGGAGAGAATTAACTGTTAGCGTCAGTAGTTTTTGTGTGGGTGTGCTGTTTAGGGCAAAAGAAAAAAAAAGTTCATGTCATTGCAGGATTGTTGTTGTTTTGCTTAGTTGTGACGCCTCCGCTGTCTCATTTGACCTCTGTTTTGTTGTCATGGCAACATCGCTGGAATGCAGTTACCTTCTGAAAAGGCAGCAAACGTTGTTAGTTTTATCCACAGTTTTTCAGACTGTACCCTAAATTCCTTTCCTTTGTGGAGAAATGGATTGAAGCTACATATTTCCAGCTAAAGTTCTCTTTTAACCTCTATTTTTCACTAGAACTAAAGGTACCGACAAGTGTTTTTTTTTCCTGCTAAAACCAATGACATAGCCATCAATTGCTCCATATTTTTTCAACAAGTTGTTTTTTCAACAATGTTAATTTTTTTTTTTTTTGGATAATCTTAATATCAAACACGGGCATGGAAATAACTATTGTTTTCTGAAGAACCAAGGCAGCAGATGAAGTTGTTTTTAATGAAAATGCGTGGAAAAATTTCCATATGAATCTAAAAGGCAACTTGGTATATTTTTGCCTTTGATATTAAGATCATTAAATAAGCTATAGTACTGGGTAATGAATTAGACTACCTTATTTTTCTCACTCTCTCTCTCTCTCTCTCCCTCCATAGGCTGCAAATAAATTTGTAGATGGCAAGAAAACCATGGCAGCCAGTGGAAACCTCATCAATACACCATTTGTGGATGAAGTATGAAAAAAAATATGAGAACAGATGATTCTAACTTGGGTCCGCTGCGCCTGACAGCGTGATAAAGAAAGACGACTCCAAGGCCACAAACTCCTGCAGCAATTCATCGGATGGCACCAATCATTTATCTGTCCCGCAGTTCGTGTGAATACCAAAGGCGAGCTGCATAATCATAATGCAGTTTGTTTTTGGGATTGTCAGTTTAACTGTATATCTATGTAAATTAAAGTAATAACAGTAAACCAGTTGGGGTTCACTTGAATTTTGCATCTTAGACTGAATTCAGTTGTATTCTAGTACGAGTATAATCTGGTGGATGAGAAATCTGTTCTTCGTTAGATTCCCACCAACTCTGAGAGCACCTGCTTTTGTGTGATGTTAACACCATGCAAACATTTGAAGTGAGAACATTTAATTCAGCCATTGAACATTTCCAGCATGAAGAGGTACTGTTTCATTTGTCAACCAGTTGGGGGACCCACAAGCACAAATATTAATACATGTGTAAGAGCTGTAAGAACGAATGCTGGGTTTAATCAAGGTTTTTTGAGCAGCGATGTTTTTGGCTGTCTGATCAGCAGGATAAACAGTTGTGAAATAATCTTTGAAATCCGTAACTTGGGAATAAGAGACAGTTTTAGAAAACATGTACATAAATATTCAAAATAAAAAGAAAAAAAATCATGCACTGGTCCATATGGTGTTACTTTTTTTTTTTCTAATACTAGATTACCATTCATTCACAGAACACCTTAAATGCTGCAGCAATTTCAAACTTTTAAAATAATACAAAAAATTGGAGTGCTAAATATTGACTTAGCTGTCAGATCTGTAAGGCTCTGGGGGAAAAAGGCCACTGCAAAATTATCAGTTTTTCTGATTTTACTATTATAGGTTTGAGTTTGAGCAAAATCAACATTTTTGTTCTCAAGCAGCTAACAACATTTCCAAATAAAAATACTGTAATTCCCAGCATTTATTTGTGGAAAATGAATAATAAAGTGATGTTTTTTAGACATTAAAGCCATCATTTTTAAACAACACTATACTAATGTTTCAGAAATCAATATTTGGTGGCTCAACACTGATTTTCAACCACAACTTTCAAGGGTCTTGGCATGCTCTCCAACAGTGATTCACATTGTTGTTGGGTGCTTTTATATCACCTAATATAACCTTAAATATTTATTTATGTATTTATTTTTTGAAGTGCCAAATGATTTCTATTGTTGAAAGGATTGGTCTGTAGCTAGACCAGTGCAGCACCAAGACTCTCCAAGCTATACTGTTGTGATGACTGTAGTATGTGCTTTAGCATTGTCTTGCTGAAATATGCAAGGCCTTCCCTGAAAGAGATGTTATCTGGATGGGAGCATATGTTATTCTAAAACCTCTATGTACTCCAGCATTGATGGGGCCTTTCCAGATGTGTAAGCTGCTCACCCCATGGGCACTAATGCAACTCCATACCATCAGAGATGCAGGCTTATGAACTGTCTGCTGATAAACTCGGATGGTCCTTCTCGACAGTGTTTATGAAAAGAATTTCAAATTTTGACCTTTGGTCTGGTGCAAAGAAACTCCTCCTGATCCTCTGAATATTTTAATGATATTGTATACTGTAGATGGTAAGATCTTCAAAGCTTTAAATTAAGGAATATTCTTCTGAAACTGTTCTACAATTTTTAGATCCACTTTATTGCTGATTGGTGAACCTCTGCCCATCTTTACATTTGTGAAGTTCTTCCTCTTTGAAATGCTCCTTTTATATTCAGGCATGTTAACGATTTCTTGAAACTGAACCTAATTTGATATCAAATACTGCTCCATTTGCTTTTTATTTACGGCAGTTTTTATTTTAAATGTATTTTGTTATCCCTGTTCCAACTTTTTGGAGATATGTTGCTGCCATCATCAAAGTCAAAATGAGCAAATATTATCCATGAAATGGTGAAGTGTCTGTTTCAAGATCTGACACTTTCTAAATTCAGTTCAGTTCAAAAAGTACTTTATTAAATATTGCAGCAGTCTCGTGATTTAAGTCTCTTCAAAGATTCATTGTAGATGTTCCTGAAGCGGTCTGTGTTGCAGCTGATCTGAAGAACTGTGACAAACACAGTTTGTTCAGTTTCCTGTTTTCATTATGTTTTATTGGGAATCAAATATGGGTTTTATGAAATTTTCAAATCATTTCATTTTGTTTTATTTACATCTTATGAAGCGTCCCAACTTTTTTTTCTTTTCTTTTTTTTTTCAAGGAACTGGGGTTGTAAATAAAATTGATCACCACTGATCATTGTTGTTTCTACTCCAATACCAGTGGACCTCTCAACTTCAACGGTGTCCAGCAGGGCGACTCAGCAGCTCAGGAAATCGGGGCTCTTGTCTTCTTTTTATAGGGTATCGCGAGAAGACATCCCCCCTCCCATTCCTTATCCTCTCCCAGACCCGCCTGTGTGTGTATATGTGTGTATGTATGAGTTTGGGTTTGAGGTTGCTTGGGGGTGTCCGCCTGATGTCATTTGGCAGCAGGGGAGGCTGAGCTAGCGGTGGGCATGCAGGCGGAAAGCATAACAATACCGCTACAATTTTACCGTCCAGACTGGGACATTTAAGCGCCCCCTTTTGCTTGAAACGCGCAGCGCCTGAAATCGTCGCTACACGGTCCGGAGCGGGGGAAGAAGAGGGAGGCTGGCTGGCTAACGGACTCAAAGCACCAGATGCTATTCCAGCGGAGACGGAGGTCGGGCTCGCATAAGCAGGCGAGGGTGATGGGTTCTCGTTTTCCTGACGGGTAACCCTAAATGTCTACGTAAATAACAACAACAACAACAACACAGTAATTGTGAGTTGGGTGCAACCTACTTCGCTTCTACTGGACCTTCCGTTGATGTGACATTGTTTCTGAAATGCTCGCGCAGTTGCGGTCTCGGCCGTCGAGCCTCTGGGCCGCAGCTCGGCTCACTGAGCCCGAATCTGGGATATAGCTAGCTAGCTGACTGCTAGCCGCAGCTGTGCCCGATGCTGCTGTGGTGGCTGCTGCTCCTCAGCGGAACCGAAAGACGACACGAGCAGTTCGGGGCCCTCAGCGGCTGAGTTAAGCTGTTGTTTTACCTGACTGGACCACAAAGAGCCTTTGAGATGTGATGCTTTTGTGTGTCACATTTGAGCCGTTTGTAGCTGGGGGCTCGCGCTTGCTTGACGCGGAGAGGGTAACGTCGCTGCAAAATGCACAGCAGAACCACAACAACAGGCTCCTGCTGCTGAAGGGGGCGAGGTTAGACTGATAACAGCCCACCCAGAGTCTCCCAACACCTGGGGTCACATTTGGACAAGTACCGCCGCACCCCCCCACGTCCTTCACTGTTTCATCGGTTCCCGAGATGGATAAACTAACGATCATTTCAGGGTGCCTGTTTCTGGCTGCAGATATCTTTGCTATAGCCAGCATCGCGAACCCAGACTGGATTAACACTGGTGAATCAGCAGGTAAGTGAGCCCAGCTTACTACAAGTTATGCTTTGTGTGTTTTGTTGGCAGCATCTCTCTCCACATCCCATCAGTGGTTGTAGTTAGATAATCCTTTGAGAAGAAACGGCCCATTGTGGGCAGGGTTTCATCTCCAGCATCCTCCTTTGTACTCCGCAGCAGCATTTTTGTGTTGTGTTTTATGCTGCTCTGTAGATTGAAATGTTCAGAAAATTCTTACAGGCTGACAGATAATTGACCTCTCACCAGGAGTCCCTGCAACAAGCCCGTCAGTCAGGCAGTTATTTAATTTTTCAGAAAATCATCATCATAGTCATTATAATTTCCTACATCCCAGCGTGGAAGGATTGTTAAAAACAAACAAACAAACAAAAATCAGCATTAAAATAGAAACTAACCAACATGTTGATCTGTAGTGATTGTAATTATTATTATTTGCACTCTTCTGTGTGTTTAGGGAGTCATTAATACAGAGCTTTATTTCAGTATTAAAGCCAGTGATATTCCTGTGATAATACCAATGGTTTGGCATTTGATGTGACCTCCGTCTGATCAGTGAAATCATTGAGCACACAAGGACTAAAAGCAGTTGTTTATTTATGGTATCCAAGCTGATGCTGGCTATAAGCACGTGTTGTTGTTGCTCTGTATTATTTGTCAGCCTTCAATGCACATTCAGACTATTGACAGCTGCTAGTCTTTGTTCCCATTGCACAATAACAGCTTAGTAACTGGGTCGGGATTGTTCATCATCTAACAACACACAAACAGACTGTATTAGCTTGGCAGAATAAGTAATCTGCCTAAAAGGAATAATAGGATGGAAATTAGATTTGAACATTATCTACACTGACATCTTATTGATTGTACTGAGTAATGGCTCTCTCGTGTGTTTCCTGAGATCTTCAGTTCTGTACCTGCATGTACGATCATTGAACCGCTGCTATTTTTGAAGGAAGTATTGTCATTTGAGTGTGTTGTTATCAGTGTGAACGAACATCTATGACACTGTTACTCTTCTTACTTCCCCGAACCGGCTTTGAACTGAGTATACTAAATCATTTTCAGTGGTTTTGTGAGATGTGTGGGTGATAAATTACATTGAGCTCCTTCACACCCCTTTTTGTTTCAGATAACTTTGAGAATATTACAGCTGTTGTTTTGGAATATATAATTTAGAGCTGCATTTAAAAAAAAAAAACAATGACATTATTATTGCTTCTTTGGTGTGGAAGGACATTTTCTTTTATTAAGAATAGCAAAGTAGTTTGATCAAAGCCTCTTCAGGAGATTGAATTAACGGGTAAAATAAAACAAAACAACAAAACTTTTAAAATGTTTTGAACCACAAACTTGGCAGTTATGTGCTCTAGAAATACCAAATGTATGAGAGGATATTTGTGACATGCGTGTTAAGTCAATGTTGTAGCTTTTTAAAGTTGCTTTTTGTTTATATTAGTGCGTGATGAAAACATCATTTTGCATTCATGTTTTAAAAAATCTATTTATTATATAGGTTAGGGTTGGGCGATATGACCTCAAATCTATATCACAATTAATTGAAAACAGGTTACCTTGATAACAATTAATGAGCAATTTTTTTTTGTGCCTTAGATCAGTGACAAGGTTTTTAATGTAAATTTAATAAACTATTAAAACTGGAATATTTTTCTCATAAAAGAGACATAACTATGATTTTAAAATAAGTGATAGGAAGCACATACAGTTTAACTATATATGGTAATTTTAAAGAAGAGAAATAATTGACTTAAGAAAGATTACATCAGTTATTATTTCTGAAATGTCATTTTCAATCAAGTTTTCAATTAATTGCCTTGCCCTAATATAGGTCCTGAATGCAGGCTTCCTGTGTAGTTGCTATGTTGATTATTTTTTTTTTTTTTTTTCATTTTTTTGTGCAGAGCTAAGGTGATGGAGACTCGAGATTCACCGTCAACATCTGACTCATTTTGCACTTGTTAGCTTTACAAACATTCACCAGAGGCAGTTTCAGTCGATGGAAACACCGCTGCCATGGTTCATCATAGCGAGCCTGACTTTTGTTAGGTGACCAAAATATTTAATATCTGCTGTGTGCTCTTGTCATTTCATGTGTGAGCAGTTTGGTTTGGTAAACAAACTCTGCTACACTTGCTCATTTAAGTTGCTGTGAAATATGTGGATAGGCCTCTAACATTTCAGCACTTTTAATTTTCTGTTTATTTTGAAACCTAACACAAATTTGGAAGTTACATCAGCTGTAGCCTAGATCTGTTATTAGATGATAAGGAGCGTTAACATTTGTTTGGGATTAAATAGACATAAATCAGAAGAATTCTGAATGAGAATGGGATGCGTTTGCTCAAAAATGTTAATTAATGTTAGCACTTGGGGCAATAGACCAACATCAAAATAAAATGTGATTTTCAGCCTCTGACAGGACTCAAAAATTTCATAGTTTGAATAGTTCCTATTGATAATCCAAGAGAAACAAAATGTGTATAAAACAAACTTGGGTGTTTGTACAGACGTCTCCTTCCGCTGCCACCTTGTTATAAGTCCATACAAGTCGGCTACTGTTTTCTTCCAAATTACATTCAATATACAAAAAAGGGTGAGAGTTCGTGGTCTCTTCTCCCAAAGAACTAGATCAATACTTAGATGTTTTTGACAAAAGAGGAGGTAGAAGTCATGAATTTTTGTCCTTTTGTGTCTTTTTTACAGTAGTTTGTGTGACACTTGGTAGTATGGATGTATAACAAGGTGGCAGCAGCCGGATGGAGTTGCCTCTACAAAACAGTCCTTTTTATACTGTTTCTCTATGCTTACAAAATTGAAATTAAGTGTCATTGTCATTTTGCTGCAAATGTTCTCACTTAAAACTGCCTTGATTCACAATGTTTTGATCCCTAACAAAAGTTTCAACTTCTTACCATAATAATAGACCTAAGGTTACTTGAGGGTTGACTACAGTTGTTTTCACTCCAGAATATTTCTTAATTTAAAATAGGCTTTTGTTTTAAACATTCATGTTAGGCTAATGACTCTTATCAGCTAACCTCAGGTCTCCAGCTTTGTTGTTGCTTCAGTGGAGGGCTCAGTCCTTCATAGACTGTTTTAGGACCTCACAGTGATGTCTTTGTATGTGACTGACTTTGTTCTACTTACAGCTGAGAAACAAATACATTCTCCTTGGTGCCTTGCTTTGATAAATTCCAGCTTTGTTCAACACGTGTTCTGGTTTTACCTCTTGTTTTGTTTTGAAGTATGCTCTTTTATGGGCCACTGAAGAATAAGTTAACCAATAATAAGACTTGTACAGAAAATGACAGGATGCCCTTTCTTGTTGTTGTCCATACTATTGCTGGGGTTCATTCATGTTAAAACAAATCCCTCTGGAAAAAGTCAGGTAGGAGAGAAAGCACTGCTCTCATTCAACCCAGGATGTGGATGTATCACGCTGTCCTCACTTAAGCGTTTTTTTTTGTTTTTTTTTGGCAATAACAGCTAAAGCTCATTTCCTGTGCAGAGCTTCAAGGCAAAGCCATTAATGTAGGAGTGTAGGATGCAAACTGTGATTCTCAGCAGCTTCACTAACCGCTTGTGTTTTGTACATTTACGTCTCTATTAAGGATGTCATTCTATCATGACAGAAAACCTTTGAAAGAACGTATACACTTAAGCTGGCATTCTTGAGATAAATTAATCTAAAAAAAAGGTAATGGCTGATGCTATAACATATTTACCATTGTTTCAGTTGTCCTTTCAGTTTCTGTCCTTGTTGCATAGAAACAGTTATTGTAACACTGTAGCTTTATTGTGTCAAATTTTATTTATTGTATCTTCTCAGATACAAGATGGAGCTAAAAACACATTACTTCTTTAATGAAAGTCCAAAGTCTTTTTAAGTTTCCAATTTAAAAATATGTGGCAGAATGTCAGGGTTCCCACCTGTCATGGAAAACCTGGAAAATGATTGACCAGTTTTCCAGTCCTGGAAAACATGTAAAATAAGAAAAAATGTAAAATGTTCTGGAAACGGTTAAGTTGTCCTGGGAAATTATTTATCCTCTCCCTGCCTTGTGGGTTGAAAGTTGTGCGCATGCATGTCTGTCACCTGATGTTCTGGGCAACATTAATTAACATTGAAGCACAGCTCTTCTTTGCTGCTAGCAAGTGCACCACCCCATGTGACGCTAACCAGCCAATCAAATTTGCATTTCCACTCAGAGCAGTTCTCCAACCCAGTGCTTCCAGTTGACTTTGCCACTAGATTTAGTGCATTTTCAGACCCCATTAAGGACTTTTGCCTAGACACAAACTAATAACTGTATTGGTCTGCGAGTGTGAGGCTTTTCCCACGGCCACAGGCTCCTCCCTGTCCTCTGTTGAGTGATAGGCAGAGCAGAGTTCTAGTGGGCGTTTTATTTACTGAGTTGTTCTGCCACATCTCTGATTGCAACAGAGCAGGAGATTCTGGGTAATACAGGTAACAGGTAATATTAATGGGCCATGTTTCACTCAGTATTTCACACTTGTTTTATTGTCTGACAATAGAAACAGAAAATAAGTAAATGAAAACAACTTTAGGAATTCTCTTGTATTAAAATTCTGTGTATGTGCACAGATAGATGGGAGAAGAAATTAGAGAGATTAACGACTTCATGTAGACTTAAACTCGGTAATTTCCAAAGAAAGTAGCTGTCAACAGTTTGAGATGCCACAGAAACAACAGGGAAGAGAGGCACCATGAAAATGAGAAAACTATTATATATTATTACCTCCACCAAGGAGGTTATGTTTTTGCCGGCGTTGGTTTGTCTGTCTGTTTGTTTTTTTGTATGCAACATAAATCAAAAAGTCATGGATGGATTTTCATAAAAAGTTCAGGATATGTCCAAATTGGGACAGTGAACAAATGATTAAATTTTGGAGGTGATCCAGATCACTGTCTGGATCCAGGAATTTTCTAAAGGATTCTTTATCCTTGCGAGATGGAGCCATTTTCAGAATATGTGTATGTATCTCCACAATAAATGCTTGAATACTTGGCAAAAAAAGAATGGGACATGGTCATAACAGCATCAATAATCCGGATCCTGGAAATATTCTGGATACTAAGATCCGGAACATGAAAACAGTTGGGGGTTATCATCTTTTTCAACACTGTGAGGTAACAAATGAAGATAAAGATATGCAACTAACACCAAGTTTTAGCTGACAGTCTGTGAAAAAGAAGCATGTTAACAGATTTAATGTGTCTATAATAGTTATGGAGGTAGATCCAGAAGAAAACCGCCATTATGAAAATGTGATTTTTACAAATAACTATTGAACTAATAAAGATATCAATGCAATTCCAGTTGCTAACTGAATGTTTACATGGTCAAGGAATCCAATATAATACTTAGGAGTAATACTTTTTGGGTTTAAGTCACAATATGTGGGGGAACTGTGCTGTTTGGCTGAGGTCTGCGCTCTCTGAGAGCTTTTCTAGTTTCCACTGTTGCTAGCATACATGAATGTGATTTAATATGGCTAACTTAGCATTATAGCTACCAGTCAGTCAATTTGACTTCATTTTGTAACTTTTAAACAAATCAAATGCAATTCAAAGGGCTTGGTAGGCTGATTAAACAATAAAAATCAACAGTAATTATTTTTAATTTTAATAAGTAATTATTTTTCATAGATAAATTCTAGCCATAGACTCCACATCAAATGTCTGGGTAATAAACATAGAAACTATCTGGGTAAATGCAAGTTACAGCTGTAGAAAAGAACACTTCCAAAGAATGAGTTGGACAGAGGAATGTGTTGGTGTATGACGTGGTAACTGGTCTCTGTAGCGGCTAAAAAAAGTCCTGGAAAATAATTTCAGGGAAAGAGTGGGAACCCTGAATGTGCTTTATGGAATAATATTTACACTAAATATTTGCTGCAGAACGAAATAAACCTATCACCTGAGGGTGCATGCTATTCACTGGTTTAATAATGAAGAGACATGGTTTTTATAAGGGTCTTCTTTATCTCCAAAGTAGTTCCATAAGTGTTGACTGAGCTCGAACACCGCCATAGCTAGAAATATTTTACAGTTTATGTCTACAAACAGAGGACACATTGGAGTATAAACACCAAACAGCTTTATGATATAAATATGACTGAAGTAGCATTACCACAGAATTGCACCTCATAATAACAAGCTCTTAGGAACTGCTCCTGTAGTCAGTCTGAATCTGCACCTAAAAATAGATGAAATGGGACACTATTAAATTGTGTTATTTTAGGTATCCCTCTTCAAAGCACAAGGGCACACAGTGTCATTTCTATAGAACAAATGAAACCAGGCCAGCCATTATCATCCAGTTGCCAGGCTGCAGTGCCAGCAGTTCTGACCTGCAGTTTTTCTAAAACTCTACATCTGACAAGGATGGAAAACATGGCAGCAACTATAGAAGACATGGCAACATTCATCAGCATCAGGCAAAGATCATGTAAGATCATGTACTGCATCTGTAACATTCATTGACTAAGAGTGGCCCAAATATTAAATTTGGTATTTGTGTCTCTTTCTTCTCTTTTCTGTAGTCCCTGCAGGTTGTCAAATATGGATTTTAAAAAAAGATTTTTTTTAAATATCCGTCTTAAATCTCAAAAGGGGCATTTTTTCTGAATGTCGAGATGTCAAGATGTGGGGATGTAATGCTGTTCTTTCCATTGAGTGAAATCACTCTTCCTCTGTGTGAGTATTTATCCGAACTGCACTGTTCCATATCGTGGAAGCTACTTAAAGCTGTTTGTTTTGGTCAGAAACTCTGGCTCACTAGTGCGCTTTTAAGTCTGCTGAACAACTGATGACTTTGGAGCAAGTTGCTAGCTTGGGAACCCTTTGGTGGAAAAGGCAAATGTATAAACAGGAAACTGATATGGGACTGTAATAATAAGTTCTTGCTCATCATGCTTTGCCATCCTGATTTAAGTTTGGACATGTGTAATTTGCCTTTTATTTAGCAGCGAGCAATGACATACCTTTGGAGAATGTTTGTTTCTTCATGCTCTTATGCACAGCCGAGTTACATTTTGTTCTCATACATGTTACTGTTTGTTTCTCCTTTTAGATTGTATGCGTGTTTTGGCCCTGTCCAGCTGTACTCCAGGGTTGCTACAATAAAAATGGGGCGCTGTAAAACCCCCCAGCTGTAGCAGAATCAGCCATTGGCCGCTTTAGCTTACCTGCTTGCCGCCCACAATGGTTCAGAGGCCATTTTGACTCATCTCTCCTGAGCTTATGAACATGAGCACCCCCTGTGCTCTGCTAATGACAGCATCATTGTGTTGCAGTTGGGCAGACACGGCGCTCATTTCCTCTCATTTCGACTGAGACATGGTGAGGGGAGTGTTTTGATCATAGTTGGTGTAGAACTGACTGCAGGGTATCGGGGCATGATGGGGGCGTGAAAAAGAGCACTGTCTCCAAGTGCTGAATTGGCCCATTATTTTCTGTAAATGAAATACAGCAAAACCATGCCAGAGTTGTGTGTAAACATAATGTGTTTTACTTGTTCTTGTTTCTAGCAGCCACAAGGCATGTTCACATTACACTGACATTATGTAAATATTTGTGCTGTTGTGCATTTAGTTGAAATGTGTGTGATTATGTGAATCTGAACTTAGATTTCTTGTTTTGATACAATCCTGGGTCTTCTGGCTCTGGCGGGCTCTTAAGTCACACTTCTATATGGTTTTCCTTTGTGGAAGCACTGTCAGCCGTAGAGATGGGTATCAAACGTTGATGCCTTTCTAACATAATTGGACTTGCTTTACCATTTGCCATTGAGATACCACTGAGTATTGAAAAATTGTGTCATTCAACACCTAACTTTGATATTTTGTAGTGACACCCATTGTTTTATGTGCTGTGTGCACCACAGTCACACCGTTCCAATCATCCGGTCCTTTACAACACATTTTTAAACTTCTTTGGATGGAAGCAAAATGTTTCATCATTAGACTGCCATCATTTGCTTTATTTTTAATTCGATTTAATTTTTTTACCAGTTGACTGTCTGGTTCTGTTAGCTGCTGTGTAAATTTTGTAAAAAGCTACTGGAGTGAACCGCGACAAAGATGTTAAACTGAGTTTCTCTGAGTTTCTGTTGATTGTGGCGTTCACAGCTTATAACCTGGACTTGAGTCTTGAGTTCACTTTTAATAAACTGAACTGGGAGAAACCTGGAATGGAATTTGAGGATTCTTTTCCTTGTTTGAAACTGTTGAGACAGGGTATTCATGTGAATGAATGGATTTTGTTGAAATTAGTCTTTGAGTGTAGAATTCAACTCTCTTGAGTTAGTTTTGATAGTTTAATTGTAAGAGGAGACAAAAGACTGGTTAAATCTTCTATGTCAGGAGGGAGCCCTGGCTGTAACCCAATTTTAATACAACCCATCACAACAAAAGCAGTAGAGATTTTACATCTGTCCACTTGTTATTCATTCCCTCGTTTTGGTTTTCTGCAATAAAAACATGAACTAGTGAAAAAGTGAATAATTATTTACATCTAATGTAATGGGGCTTAAACATAACTAAAGTTAATCAGATTTGATTTTTCTTTTTTAATCATCTGAAATAGTTTTTTTTTGGGGCTTTAATATCTAAAACTTCCTGAATGTTAAATTTTATTACACTGGTACAGGAAAAAAAAAAGAGTAATGTTCAGGAATTGGCATCAAAATCAAGGTCTTGTTTTCAGTATAGATATCAAAAGCAGGAGATGACTTGGTAGGTAGAGTTGTTCACCCTTCATGTTCATAATTCCCACTGCTGCTGCTACTTCGTTTGAAAGTCACATATAATAAAAGTCAGCTTGAATGTCTGTAAAAATGAATGATACTCAGTATTCATCAGCATCAGTTCATGGGAGATATATTTTGTTTTCTCCGTTGCTAAGCTAAGTTAACAAAAGGAAGCTCAGGACTGCAAGCTACAGAAAAAAACCAGCACATGCTGCTGCCGATTGGATTTACAGAGCAATGCAAACAGCAATCCTTAAGTATAAACACCAAAGATGTGCGTAGCCCACGTGCGTACGTGCTACAAGGACGTATAATTAAGACTTTAGGCTGTCTACACTGAAACCGCAGTCGACATTGGTCTGCTCAGACTCCAGGACTCCCTGGTAGGTCATATGGGAAATCGGGGACAACCATGTGAAACACCTTTGAGACAACTTATTATTTGAAAATGATAAGAGAGGGGAAACGGATCACATAAGCTGTTTGTACTATATTTTATCCAGAACAAAAATGTGAAAATAAAGATGTGTCAAGGAATTGATAAGCATAATGGGTAGCAGAGATTGTTTGCAGTGGTATGATGCATTGTGTGCATTTGCCCCTTGCTTTGTGGATTTCCCCTTTGGGATTCCCTTCCTCACTGTGACCTCATCCGATGCCTTGCTCTTCCGTTGACTGTAGCTTGACTAGTGATTCTCCTGATGGCTTCAGTTATTTTGCTTGTATAATACTGTATCTGTCAGCCATTAGCAATGGTGATGTGTCTGTGACGGTCTTTGACAAGTTTTTGAGTTGGCACAAACGATCTAGTGCCTTCTTACCGATTTTTCCACTGACACGTCAACAAGCTCTGTGACTGTCAAATAGGACTTATAATCATTTAATGTTTCCCACCCGTTAAAGTAATAATTATGCATTTTCCAAAACATGCTTTTATGCTTCTGACAGATCAAATCAGATAGATAAAACTTTTGAGAGGGACTTTTCCTCTTCCTTTTTCATTACTGCACAAACCAGCAGCTAAACAGAGTTCCAGGGGGGACGTTATAAGCCGGTAAACGGCCCTGAAAGGAAAGTTGTACTTTTGAAATGACCTGGAACCTTCTGATTGGGGCTTGCAGCACTGAACACTTGTAGAACATCTTCACTTTATTACCACCCTTCTGTTTCATATGTATCAAATTTAATATCTTAATTTTCTAATAAAATATGTTTAATTATGCTGCAGTAAAAGTTATTGTTTGTAAACAGACATATAAACTCAGACATTATGCTCATTTCACCCATACGATAAAGGCAAGCCGAGCAGACGACAGAATCAATAATGAGAGATGGATCCGATTGTAACAAGAAAGGAGCAACCCTTAGCCATTCCGTGTTTTTCTCTGATTGTTTTTTATCTTATGTTAAATTGAGCTCCAGTTTGACCAGCATGTCAGTGACACACTTCAACAACCTTAGTTTGCTTTACCTTTCTACTTAATCCAAATGCAATTTGCCCCCAAGCCTGAAAAAACTTGTAATATTTTGTTGCAGAAAAGAAACCTAAAATTGCTCTGCAATACATCTGTTGGCTTACTGTAAAGTACACAAACATAGACCCCTTCACCACTTATTTATCATTGTAAATTCTGCTACACTACATAAAAATACTGTTTAGTTTACCAGAAATATGCAGCATTAAGGGATAATGAGTGAGGGGCTGCTCTCTGGGACTGCAGAAAAGACCCAGTGCTTTTAGCATTGCTTTCACAGCTGCCGTTCACTGAGCACAAACAAGGCAAAGGAGGTTTTTCTCTGAATGATGTACCCATTGTGTATTAGCTGCTTTACGCAGAATATGTGGGCATTTGAGAGAAAAAAAAAATCTAAGTGGAATACATAATCTTCAGGGCATGATAGCAGGTGCATTTGTTTCAACAGTTGTTATAGAATTACCTAAGACACATGTTAATGCTCAGTGTAAACAGAGGCTGTGTTGGGTGGAGATAATTTGTTGCTTGGGGGTAAATGAAAGGTTTATGACATTGTATTATGCAGATAGTTGCATAAAATGTGTTTTAATGACATTAACATAGTTATAATCATAGTTTAAAATGAAAATTTCCAACAATGGTTTTAGTGCCAAATTTTATGGATTTCTTTTGATAAAGACAATGTGAGGTGGAACATCTTGAGATTAGAATGAAAAGC
The DNA here is from genome assembly GCA_037176975.1 of Arrhamphus sclerolepis. Classification (NCBI taxonomy): domain Eukaryota; kingdom Metazoa; phylum Chordata; class Actinopteri; order Beloniformes; family Hemiramphidae; genus Arrhamphus; species Arrhamphus sclerolepis. The sequence continues at coordinate 8,807,187 of JBAMYA010000023.1, read as the reverse complement.
ATGCATCACAAACACGCTGCTAATTGTCACTGAGATTTTAACTGCAGCAGTTGTGTTCCTGCTTGTTGCATTGTTTACCTGTGTTTCATGTACCGTAGCGTGACTGCCTGCTGTATTGCAGGAATTCCTCAGAGATCCAGTAAAACAGCAGGAGGCCTGAGGATCCAGGGGCAATCATCGTAAACTGCTGCCATTAACTGCAGCCATCCAACTTGCTCCTAATGTTCTCAACACCAGAGCCTGCATTTTCCGCCTCTCTCACCTTATCCCTTTTTATTTGCTCAATGATCCTCATGCAGTTACTGTTTTGAGTAGTGGCTGACCGTGTGCTCATACTGAATCTGTATATGTTGTTTGTAGCTGTTCTACTCAAAGTGGTAGTTTGGAGCTGTTTTTTGATATGATATAGGCTGATTGGAGGAATAGGCTGAGTAAGTTTTGATGTCTTCAAAGTGCCAGATCTGTCATGATGAGCCTTGAGCTCCACTTTTTCTTTTCATGGTTGTTACATAAGTACTACACAGTTGGAACTGCATGGCATCAAGGCAGACAGTAAGGTTTAGTGTCAAGGTAGAAAAACCATCTTTTTAGGCTATTTTGCCTGTACTAAAACTAACAGTATTTCTGCATAGGTATTTATTTATTTTATCCCAGTTTTATCAGATACAAAACCTTGAGGTTTGCCGTTCAATATACAGCCTCACATCTGCAGACTCCCAATCTATTTCTTTTGAACCATTGGCATTTTTTATGTGCTTGGTGAGCTGCATTTGCTTGTAAAAGCAGTGCTTTCATTGGGAGTTATAAAAGGGGGCAGGATTTCCTCTGGAAGGCCAGCACAGCACCTCCATGCCCACAGGGCTAACTAGAGAACTTCTGTCACACAGTCTCTGCTCCTCTGTTCATGTTCCAGTGCTTTGACATAATATTCATTGTACACAAAACTAATGTCTGACAAACGCTACTGTGTAGGTTTGGGTACCAGATACATAAACAAAGACAGACACTTACCCCTCTGAAATTCCAACCTCCATACTTGTCTCATACTTATGTCCACCCATCTACCACCCCTGCTGTCCACAAAGACTTTCCTTTTCAGTCAATGGGTTATTTTGTGTTAAATATTTACACAAATTTGTGGGTGATTTCAGATGGTTCCATTGATCATCAGGTGGCACTGACAATATGTTATGTTTCAATAACCAGCACAAGAAAAAGGGAGAAGAAAATTGTTCAAAAGTAAGAATGAATAGGCCAGAGTTGAGCATGTATTAACTTGTCCTAAATTATTTATTCAGAATAGGGGTAAATGTGCAACAGAAGGAGCACATTTTCTTCATACTTGGGGTAAACGATTAGATAAATACTTGAGTAAGCTCTCAAACTTAATTATTAATTGAACTTCAACAGAGGAGCAACAGAAAGCATCTTCTGTGAAGACATCAAAAACTAGCATGAGATGTGAACAGTCCAAAACAGGAAGACTCAGTTGATTAAATGCAGTTTATTAAAACCAATTTTCACTTTCTGAGAATCAGTAAACTGTTGGCACAAAACCCAGCCAAATCACAGGATTGTGTGCTTCTTGTCATTTGGTGGTATTGCAGTGGACCTGGGTCTGTCCTGGGATCTCCATCCAGTTGGACAAGCCTAAATACCTTCCTAGGGAGGTGCCCACGCTAACTCAACTGGCGTTTCTCAGTGTGGAGGAGCAGCAACTCTATTCTGAGTCCCTCCTGAATGGCAGAGCTTCTCGTCCATCTCTTATAGAGAGAGTCCATCCTCCCTACAAAGGGCACCCATTTCAGCTGTTCGTCTCCGCAGTCACATTCTTTCAGTCACTGACCACAGTTTGTGACCATAGGTGAGGGTTGGAATGTAGATTGACCTGTAAACAGAGAGCTTTGCCTTTTGGCTCAGTTTGCTCTCAACCACAACAGACTGGCACAAAGCATGATTTACTGCGGACGCCTGTTGCTTTCAAGCTCCATTCTTTCCTCACTTGTGAATAAGACCTTGAGTTACTTAAGCTCCTTCAACTCGTCCCAAACCTGCAGCAGGCATTTTCTACTCATAACCATGATTTCACGTCTGGAGATGCTTGTCAGCCCTGCAGCATTCAGCTGATCGTGGCTCAGTGAAGCCAACTGGACCATATAATCCATATAAATGTATGCCTTCAGTTTATGCACTTAACTAATTTTTTATTCAGTGTTAGTGCAAAAGAGGTTGTATCTTACATTTTGTTATCCAGGCCAGAGCGGAATAACTATAATTACATTATTTCAATTCTTAAATTTATGTGGATAATAGATGTGAATGTTTTATTGTTGTTGATTATCAAAGGATGTTCTTCCCTTCCCATTTTAAATAGATTTTTATATTAAATTGGGCACATTAGATTGCCTGTCTATTCTGCTACCATGGGACCATATCTATCTTTAAATTAGATTTTTTTCCCCCTCATTATTACTGCAATATTATGGTTCATTAAGAAATCATGGCTGTTTGAGATGATTAGCACATGTTGTTGCAGCAACTGCAGTTAGTTTTCATCGTTTGCTGAGTATTAACATAGAAATCTATGGTTTTAAATTTATGTCAAATGTCGAGTCTAATAAAATATGCTCATGGGGATGTTTTTATCCTCAGGGCCAAGTTCATCACATGCTGTTGCAGAATTATGTAGCACAGGAGCCAAAAAACAACAGCCATATGTACAACAGAAGTCCTGCTCTCCAGGAAAGATCAGGCCACTGCTTCTCGCAGCAGGTTCTCCTGTGCTCAGGACCACTTCATGAACCCAAAAGTTTGTGCCAGGCTTCTGCTTTAGAGAATGCTTATTCTGTTCGCCACCTCCAAACTGGAGGTGGGGACCACAGAAAGAGGAAAAACTTCTGCAACTTCTCTTTGCCTTTTAATGTATCAAAGTCAAGGTAGAAATCCTTGGTGTGATTACATTTTAAATTAGCATTTATGAGCTTAACAATGTATGGCCTCTGCAGCATCAGTTCACTGAGAAAACATAACCAAATGTGTAAGCCATAGATATAGAAGATGTTTTTTTCCATTCTTAGCCGGGATGTACCGATCCAATATTAGGGCCAGATATTGGTCCCAATACTGACAAAATTTGTGGATCGTTATTGAAAGGTTAAACCGTTACGAGTCGATCCGTTGACTTTAAAATTTGCTGCTGATATATGACATGCAAATAGATTTTGCTTTAATTTATATTCAGTTTCAGCAGCTTTATTTTTATCAAACTCATTTAAGTTTTGTTATATTTAATCTGGTGTTTGAATGCTGGTGGCCAATTATTTAGCACTGCTCGTGCAGAATTGTTAATGTTTTGGATAAACACAATCACACCAAACCCCAGGCTTCCATTTTGGTATCGAGACTGAAAAAGTGAGATCAGTACATCCCTAATTTTTAGGTTTTAAAAAGAATAAATTTACTTTTAAAATTAATATTTTTAGCATTTGGTGCATATCTATGTTCCTTCTAAACTCATTGTGATTTGCTTCTAATAAGTTGTGCTGCATTAAATTATTAAAAGTTAGCGATTCTGTACTCTTGTTGATAGGATGATTTGACAGAAATTATTTTCATATCTTCCAGCCTATTTATCTGCAGCTTGGGGTATTTAAAAGAAGAATGAGCTTCAATTTATGTTAGGTCTTACAAATTCCACTTTTTCAACTTCTTTGAGTGTTCAGACCCTTTGCTAAAGATCAGCAATGGACCTCAGTGGTATATTTGTTTGCTTTTTGATTGGTGAATAAAAGTTGACTAATTAGCTCTCATCATCTCCTTGTAGGTGCTCTTACAGTCGGACTAGTCAGGCAATGTCAGACCATCCACGGACGAAACCGGACTTGTATCCCACCACGACTGCCCCCGGAATGGGTCACCACACTTTTCTTCATCATCATGGGCATCATATCCCTCACAGTCACTTGCGGACTGCTGGTGGCATCACACTGGCGCAGAGAAGCCACCAAATACGCCCGCTGGATTGCCTTTACTGGCAGTAAGTGAACAGGACAATGACAGTCGCAATGAATTAAAGAGCTGTAACTGCGCTAAATGTAGTACATTTTCCCTGGAGGTTTCTCACTTTCATCTGTCTCACTGCATTTATGCTGACATTACCCCTTGAAAATACCCAATTAGTACTTGTGTGTACATAATCTAAATATATTACATACACAGACACTTTTTTTTTCGCATCCTTGACATTCATGACTTGTGCTCCTTTAAGTTGATTTCTTGAATATTCCAGCTTGTCTGTACAGTGTTTCTAAAGTGTATTACTGCCCTCTTTGCTTTAATGACAAACTCTTTCAGCTTTTTTGTGTTTTAGTTAATATATAGATAGATTTTTAGAAGAAAGTACTTGTATCCATCTCATGCACAGTGCCTTGTCTGGTTTCAGAAGGCTGTGTAGGATGGTGGAGTTTTATTGGTCTGTTAGCTGAGGGAAGGGACCGCCCCAAGAACCTTCGTACAGATGGAGCAGTGGCATGACAAGCTACAATGCTTGGTATTATTGTTTGAAAGCCGGGTGCATTTTTCATCGTGCTGACACAGAGAAGAAAAGTGCTTGTAGATTTGCATAAACATCCTTTTTTTTTCCATCTGCCGGGCCTCAGGCAGATCTGTCACTTGTATAACACTTTGTAATTACTTACAAATACTTGATAAATCACCATTTTTCACATTCCCAAACCTGCCCACTAACTATCCAGTAAGCACAAATCTCAAAGGCTTGATTGTTAAATGGTTAATCAATAGCTTCCAATCACACACAAAGGAGAAAAAAAGTTGCCATGACAACTTTGAGGAGTTGTGACCCTTGACCCCTTGTTAAGCTTTTATTTGCCATATGTAACAAGAGGTGTGTTATTAGATGAGAAATCGGAGTTTCTTAAACATTTAAAGCATGGTAATTGTCATTGAGGAAATAAATGAAGAGATATGAAGAGAGGTTAAGTGAGAAAATGAACATGAGCTTATGAAGAAAAAGGAAGGCGAGCTGAGTGAATAATTTTGTGTGTAGAAGTGTCGGAATTTAAAAGTAAGAGATGCCAATGTAAAGACACAAATGGAACAGGGACAGAACATTAAAGCGACGGTGGTGGTAAACAGACCGGGATGATTCATGCGAGGCAAACAGGTGATGAAGTCTGAGAGGAGGTAGGCAGTCACTGGCTCCAGGCCATCGGCATCCTCATTTGAATGGATAGCTTTGTGTGACTGGCACAGGCTCACCTCTGTCTTTATGTAAATACACACCACCAGTACTGGTATGAGGGTCACCTGCGGGGGAGGACTGGACCTGCAGAAATAATACATTCTGACAATGTATCACCAGTAAATACAGAAAATTGAGTGAGAATAATGTCCATAATACCTAAACAAAACTTTTTTTCTGTAGGCACACCTCCTAGAGAAAAAAAACCTATGCCTACACTTGCACACACCTCCAATTATTATTTTTATTCACGATAAATGTCCCATTGAACAGGACTCTTAATAGCAACTTCGACTTACTTACAGTGTGACATTCAAATGCTTTGGAATTTCAGAAGCTACAAATCATTCTAAATCTTTACGTTGCACTTCTTTACATATTTATTTTCCAGAATTTCATCCGATATGAGCGCTCTTAAGATGTGATGACTGATATATGTATGTATATTTTTTTTTTCCCCCCCTGGACGCTCAGCACGAAAAAGTGGTGGAAATATTATTTTGTATGAAAAAGAATGGTTAGGCACTAAAGAGAGTCAATCACATGTTTAAAAAAAAAAAACATTAAAAAAAAAGGATTAATTACAACCTCATTTCAAGGGCATTATTACAGAAGAAGAAAACCACAAACGTAAACCACCATGTTGATTAGACTTGTGTCCTGTATACGTGTTAAGTACATTTTTCACAACTTGTTTGCAGTGGTAAACAGTTTTAAGTGACTCCAGACGTGTCTGGCATTTTTAGACAGCTTTGTTATGATGAATTAACTTCTGACAGATTTATGATGCATAAGACCGTCTGAAGCAATGAGTGCAGTTAACAAGGCACATCAGTATCTTAAACCACCCACCATTAGATATGCTGGTGTTTATTAAACATGTTTATTATGCCATGCTATCAGACTACCATTATACATTGGGGTTGACATGGCTCAGCAGACAAAACACATGAAAAATGAGAATAAAATGCAGGGAAAAGTTGATGGCAAACAGTTACATTATGTTAAATACAGTGAAGTGCTCTCAGGAAGCCTATTTGACTTCCGGGGTCTCAATCTAGGCTGTACTGTCTAAATAAAGAAAATGCCAAAGTAAACACTTTGTCATCTAAAAAAAAGAAAAAGGAAGTTCACCTTTTGCACTTAAAAGGTTTTAAGAAAATTTGGCCCAGTCCTTGTATTAAACCATTACTTCGGTT
>JBAMYA010000023.1:8755483-8785592 GCA_037176975.1 Arrhamphus sclerolepis | reverse complement strand
TTTTTTTTTTTTTTTTTTCCTGAAGTCAACAATCCTGCCAAGAGATGAAAATAGACTCACTTGTCAAAATGAAAGTGTTTTATGCTCTTCTGTACCAGGGAAAACAAAAAGCTCCAAATTCCAAGATATTTTAGCAAAAAACAACCTTCTGTTCCCTCTCAAAAGGCTAAAAATTAAGAGAAATTTCACATTCCGACAAGACAATGACCCAAAACACACATCAAGATCAACCAAAACATAGATTCAGAAGAGGAAATCCAAATTCTTGGAGTGACCCATGAGCCCAGACCTCAATCCCACTGCAAAGGTCTGGAGTAAACTAAAAAGAGCCGTAGACAGGAGCTCTTTCTCCCACCTGACTGCATTTCCACTAAACAAACAAACAAACTCTGATTTTGCATTGCAATGTTCTGTTAATCCCAGAGGTTCACACAGTTTTTCTACTCATGAATATCTAAGATTGGACCATTTACATCGATTAGTATCAGATATGATATTTTAGGTGGGAGCTGGTAATGTCATGATTTATTGAGGCGATATTAATTCCAAAATACAGAAATGCATTTTTAGACATTACAGCATGTGCACCATGTTAGTTTAGCACATCGTCACTAATACTGAAATAGTCAAATACTCTTAAGACTGTGGGGAATGTGATTAGTTTTGCTTCTGCTTGCACAGGCCAAACATGCACCATACGTCAGGGGACTCCTCCCCAGACATTCTTGATGTATTTCACCAAAAGTAAAAATATCAGTTTGCCAGTGACGCTACGGAAAGATTTTTACATCACTCTTTGTCCTCCGGAGAACATGAATGTTTTGACAGTCCAGCTGATAATTGCTGAGACATTTGGATTACATTTTCCATGCCTGTCCTCCTCATCCTCACGCTGCATTTCTGTTCTCTCCTCTTCCATCGATCCCTTAATTTCTCCCTCAGTTTTTACTGTCAGCAGCGCCCCGCATACTGCTGCTGACTGTAGACAGGTGCATGCTGGGACTATTGATATCGAGGCACTTCTGTCACAAAAAAAAAAAAAAAAAAAAAGGAGAGAAAAGTGTGGAGCTGAACCATGCTGATGGTCTCAGTCAGGGATGACTGGAGGACGCTGCACTCATCCCAGCAGTAGACAGCCGTAATCTCGTTTGTCCTCTCTTTGTCTTTCTTGCACTTTCAGAGCTTGTGCATTTTTCATTATTTTAATATCTGGTCTGTCAGCACTGACAGTAAATCAGCTGAATTCAGAAACTGATGTAAAAAAAAAAAAAGAAAAACCCTTCTCTCTTTTGTCCTTCCATCCCCTCCTCATCCCTTTGCTCTGAGCCATCCTGCATCAGGACAGCTGCTTGGCTGATTGAGCTCTGAACGATGGATTAAACGGTTCCTTGCCAAATATCGATCACCTGCGAGCCTCTGACCTCAACGAAAGCAGGCCCAGAGAAAAATCTGTCAAAATGTGCCGTGATTGAGTCTGTGCTGCTCTTCAGCCCTCTCAATGGATTTTTGAAACCAGAAATTCAGCAAACTGAAAATGAAATCGCTCTTGTTGACTCAAATCTTTATCTTTCATGTCAATCATATTCTATGTCTCCAAGGAGACGGTTTTGTTCTCCTTTGGTGTAAACTGAGGATCTTCCTAAAAAAACAGACTGTGTTCTACCAACAGGAGATATTTCTTCTCTTATTTCATCTGTCCTTGAAGCAGCAGCGCTGCCATCATCTTTGTCCCAAGCCTCCAGTTTTGTCCTCTGAGGAATTATGCGCCTGTCTGTCACTTACTTCATTTCTCGCTGCTTATCTTTCGGTGCACAAATGGAAGCAAGCCTCAATGGCTGCCTCCAATCAGCCGATAGGCTCCAAAATCCATCAGCTACATAATTATACAGACTCTACATTTGACATCTCTATCACTTAATGCATGTATTTATAACAAGAGAATCTACTAAATATGCAAATGTGCTCATTCAATCCACCCAAAGAATAAAGGCAAGCTGTGAAAATAAGACAGTAAAATCAAATTATTTTTAACCAGGTGAGAGTTGTTGGAAGCAAACTGAAGGTCAAAGAGACCGAAGAGGTCAAACATTTGATTCTCAGTGGAGCCGACATCAATTTCATGTTGCTTTTAACAGTATGTAGGCTGTTCTTTCAGTTAAAAAAAAAAAAAAAAAGATAGTGTACCCACACTGTTGTATTGTTTGAACTTTGTACAAATGCAAGAAAATTAGAGCGTGTGATGGAGGGTCAGGGCGAGCAAAAATATTATGTGTATAAATATAAAGTTTTGAATTGAGCCCTATAGTCACAGACAGAAATACATGTGGATTGTTTTTCAACGGAAGTCCAGAATTACCAGTAAAGCCAGTGAAGCCCGTGGAACAGACAGAGGCAACCAAAGAACAAGCATTTATGGTGGTCACATAGCCGAAAGACATCCAGCTCCAGAATTTTGTCTTTTTCGAAATATGCATATGCACAAATCTATTAAAAGAGGTCACATGAATGTACTTGCAAGTAATGTCAGCTGGCCTCTGAAAAGAGCTGTGTAATGTCTCTTGAGGCCCTTAAGGGAAACCTTGGGGAGGAAATAAAATAAAATTGGGCTACTGATGTCTCAATGATGTCATTAAGCTGAGCTGAAGTATTCTGTTATCTTTTTTTGTTTAAACATGATTATTACAAAGTTAAGATGGCTGTTTAGAAAAAACAAAAACCTATCTTTATTTATTTATTTAAACCAAATAAAAGGTCATGAGTGAAAGTTTTGTATTTTAAGTCTTCGCCACAGTTTGTTTCATTCATTCAGACTGTGCTGGTTTCCCTTTACTGCAGCTGCACTGCACGTCTGCCGCTTCCATCCTGAACGTGTTTTCCTCTTAGGGAGGCTCTGGCTTCATTAACAGGACTGTTGCTGCTGGCCCAGTGTAATTTCCTTCCCTGTGTTTGAGTTGGAGCCAGGGTCACAAAGGCACACTTCCTTCTTCCCGTCTGTCCTCTCTGTCCTCCTTCCTCATTTCTGCACCTGAAGACAGCCATTGCCCTGCAAGTTTTTCTCTCTCAAGTTATTCAGTTAGGGTAGGAAAGGCTATAGATTATTATTATCATCATTTTTCTGATGAAAAGTAATATATTCCTCATGGTCACTAATGAAACATCACAATAAATATTGATTAGATTGCCAGGATGAGTCATGCTCACTCAGTTTATCCCACTTTTTTTTACTCTGCACCACCAACAAGTCTATATTAATTTTCTCATTTCTGTTTTCTTCTGGCTCATGGTACGATACACTCACTCGCTGTTAAACAGTTAAAAAGTGAAATTATTCCCCTGTTTTGCCTCTCATATTCCTCTCAGCATCCTTAATCCTTGTCTCCTAAGTGATCTGCAGGTAATGCACAGGAGTTGGAGAACTGATTCAGTTTAAAATCTTCCTTTAAAGCTTTTCATATCTGTTTTTTTTTTCTTTTTAATGTATAACCTAACGGCTCCCTTCTCCAAGAATCAGCATCAAATGCTCCGACAGTCCTGTGCACACACAGAAGTCACTTCACTGGACACCTGCCAACATCTTTCACTGGAGATAGTTACAAAAGATATTTGATAACTTGTGAGTTCAATCTTATTTCAGTATTTTATTTATTTCTAAAATAAAATTGGATTGTGAAGTGTGCGCGTGACTGCGTGAGGTTGAGCACTGTCAGTTTGCCTTTTCAATGATATCTTCTCCACTTCTCACGCAGACAGGCCAGATTTCAGGACGACCCCAAGTGAGGAAGACACTTAAGTCACCTCAGGACACCTTTGACCCACGTGTACCTGTGGCCTCGTCATCCATGGTGCGCGTAGCTTCGCTGTATGTGCTCAAGAGCTGCTCTCAGCTGTCACAGACCTGCTGCACCGCACTTCCACCTAATTTATCACTGAAGCTATTTTCAACTCATCTCCAAATGAGTCTCCTCCGCAGGTTTCACAAGAGTTTTTGGGTGTTTGGTGCTCTTGCTCACTCTTTGAAGCAAATATGTCCTTATAAAAGTAGATCTCGGTTGCAGTGTCCTCAACACCTTTTGTCCATCACAAAAGAAATAAAAGACAGTTGCAGAACTAAATCACTCACCACCGTCTCCATATTTGAGTCTAAATACCCTAAAAGCAATCTGCACAGCATGAGGTAGAAGAGTCTTTTGGAGACCAACTGATCTGGTATCACAATCTAAACTTGTCATCTGTGGTGATTTTGTGTGTGTGTGTGTGTGTTCGGGATGGGGGGGGCAGGGGAGTGTTCTCATTGTCTGTTTTATTGTCTGGCTCCCCCTGCTGCCAGCTGGAAATCATTATTGAGCATTGTACTGCTCTGCATTCTGATAATAGCTGGGAAATATGGTTTAATTCCCTAATCAGGACTTTTATTTCATGAAAAGTAAAGAATGGCAGGTAATACTTGCTTTCATTATCATTACATCCAGTGTTATGTAAAATGAAAAAGAAAAGCACTTATCTGACAGATGTAAGGAGATTCTGTTGATTTATATAAGGTGCATAAAAACACCTGCATATGCACTATTCACACTGAAATTTTTTGTAAATTGTAAATGATAACGCACTTTTCAGGATGGATCAGTTTTCCCTTCACATACTGTGAATAATGGCAAGGTCTCTAAAAGTTCTTCCATTTAAATGAATAAATAAATAAATAGATAATCCTGAAATTATGTCTATTCCTTCATCTTTGCTCAAAGATGTAGAATCTACAGTTTGTCAAAGGCTTTTGCTTTTGTTTTTAATGGATGCAATATTTATTGTTATAGACTTCTGTGCACATTGTCTACTTTTTACAACCACAGTTTCAAACCATTTGGCCCTCTGTAAGATGTAAAAGCAAACATAATGCAAATCTTTTCATTATATACTTTATTTACAACAGAACATAGGAAACATATCCACATAAAGTTTGGTATTTTTTTCATTGCATTTAATTATGTAAGGCAATTTAGTGTTACACAAATGGTATGAAAAGTGCTGTTTTTATACCACTTTTCAATCAGCTGATTGGCTGATGTCAGGTCAGAGAAGAACGTTGGTGGTGTGAAACATCTGCACCAATAAATACGCAGGAATAAGCGGCGCTCACTTAAGTGCAGGGAGACTCTACATGTGAAAACTCAACACACATTATTTATATCGTACATCGTAGTCCTTCTGGTCGCCTTTCACACTTCTCTGAGACTTCAGGTTAATCAAAGCCAGCTCTACGAGCGTGCCTGTACAACATCACTACTTCCTGTCGCTGCTCCGGTGGGTCAGACAGGGTGACGGCTCCCGCTGGACCGTGATTCATGGGTGCTCAGGACAGCGTTTAATGAGGGAGTAACTCAAGCCCATTTTATCACACCTAGTGCTGAAATAACAAATGAGCATGAGCAGAAAGACGGCCCTGAGGTAGGACAGATCTGGTTTATTGTTGACCTTATTAAATGTGCCTGTCTTGTTCTTCCAGTTAAGTTTATGTGAATTGCTCATATAGGAATACATTCTACGTCATATATAATTGAAAGCACTGAAAAGCAGCAGGAAAGTGCCCCTCCTCACCTCTGCATGAGGTCACTTGGTGAAACCTTTATGAGCACTTCATAGCTGGGACTTCTGTTTGAGGCTCAGTTGCTTTGTGGCTTTCATTCATTCAACCAGTACAAACTGCGCTCCTCGCTTTGCTTTGTGACTTCAGGATGCTACTTTTTGAAGTGTGTCTCAAATCCTTTCAATAACAGCGAACCCTGTTTTATAACAGAGCCACTGCCGGAGCTGCTGTTTAACACAAATGAGGGTAAATTCTTCAACTGAAGTCTGAATTGCATCAAGACGTCATCCACTTAAAGGGGAAGCAGATCAAAATGTGCTCAGCATCACAAGGTCTCGTCGAAATCGCTTCCACAGCAGCTGTCTGACCTCTGGTCATCCAACTGCTGCTGAACACGTTTAAAAAAATAAAATAAAAATATTCAGACCTTTACTTATGTGTTCATTCAGCTGTCTGCTCAGGTTTGGCTGTCCATCTGATGTCAGTTAAATAAAACATGAAGCCTCTTTTTCTGCAGTCTTCAAAAACACCGTATTGAGGAAGTGAGCCCTGCTTGAAAAGAAATCAACATTTCATGACCTTGTGTTTTCATTCACAAGTTGCTAAGTTTGTCACTCTGTTAACTTGGTGTCATCTCAACCAGTTATCTAACATCCACTTTATAGATTGACTCATAAATTTAAAAAAAAAAAGTTTAATTTTTGTCACTCTCTTAGAGTTTTCTGTAGCTATAAGCATGTAAATAATCAAATCCTCTCCCAGCCAGTTTGTGAGAAACTCACTGTTGTTGACGTTCAGTCAGGCAGGTCAATGTAACCCTCAAAGACTTGAATCAAGGCAACGGATCTTTATTTTCTTTGTTCTTAAAGACGTTTCACCCTCTATCCAGCAGGCTTTGTCGGTTCACGCTGACTTTTGTGAAGGCTTGCAGACTACAGAAACCATCTCCACTTCAATCTGAGATGCAGACAACAGAGACTCCTTCCCAGCGCAAGTGTTCTTTAAGACCAGTAAAGATACTGTTCTACTGAAGTACAGTACAAGACATGTTTACATTGAAATCACAAATTTAATGGTTCATACTATGATGATCAAGGTTGACAGTGAGACTGTGGTTATTTCATTACTGCTGCCATTCAATTAATGGAGTGTTGCTGCCTTAGCTAATACAGTTTGTAAATTGTTCATATTATTGTTGGTTCATTGAAATGGTCATTTTACATACTTAGCTTTCTGCAGTGAGTTATGCAGTAAAAATATTACATACAAGTAATTGCTTGAGGGAAAGGTAAAAATGTTATGTTGCGCTATTGCATGAAAAGGACACAAGAGGGATCTCTGACTGTGTATGTTGAAAGATGCTGTATGTTGGGTGACGAAGAAGAACGTGAAGAAGTAAAATGGAGAGCTGAAGCCGATCCACGTCTGATGTCTGCTTATTCTTAGTATTTCAACACCTCAACAGTTATTAAATGTGCAAATCTGGCCAGTGACAGAAGGAGCTAAGTACTGGACATTTGATGGACACGAAATAATCACATTTATTCACTGCGTTTTCTGAATAATAAAAACATAATTTTGGGCTATAAAACTCATTGGATTTCTCTCAAGGCCCTCTCATCCCTTCAAATGGTTTAGTCCAGTTGATACTTCTGCAGCATAAAATCTACCCTTCAAATAAACAAAAAAAATATATATATATTTTTTTTTTCAGAAGAGAAATAAAATGATAAAGAAAGAAAGCAAGCCAAGTGAAAGCAGTTAAGAAACATAAAGTGAGAACAGCAAGCAGTCACACAGTATAAGTTAAACTAAACACCAGTATAACTTAAACTGGGCAATGTATTTTAATGCTGTATGACTTTATTCATTTTGATTTTCACATGTGGCAGGTTACGTCAGCAAGGAACTGAGGGATGTAAGTCCAGTTTTAAGGTAATAGCATCAAATGTGCTAAAAACATATATGTATACACACACATATATATATATATACTTCCATACATAGAGATAGATATCATCTCTTTATCAAAAATGTCTTCTGGGATAAAAGTCAGCTATTTGAAACCGCATGGATTCATGATTATGAGCCCCAAAGGAAAAGATTTAATGTGCATACACAGATGAAGTTTTTTATAATTCAAGAAATATAGAAACATACTGGCTTTTTCGGTGCTATTTGTGCCTACAAATGGAATGTGACCAAAGTTATACTGATGTCCTGAGTGTGTTTCACAGCAGTTAATAAGAGCAAAGATGCCAGCGCTCACTCAGCTGCAGGACGAGGTCTTCAGGTTCATTCTGCTCCCAGGTCACATTTGAGCAATAATTGTGACTTGTATCCCAATCAGAGGCCTTATTGGTTCTCGAGCAGTTATACTCCACTGAATCTCCGCCTGAAAATGAAAATGCCTGGTTTATTTGAGGTTAACTCAAAGTTTTCACACAATAAGCAGTTACGCAGCTGATAGTTTATCTGTTTACCCAATGCACACAAACAGATTTGTGTTTATGAAGAGCAGCAATATAAGAGTACACTTATCTGCATACAAGCTCTCCCTGCAGGATGCTTAACAACAACACACTTTTCTCATTCCAGAAAACACACAATCAAAGGTCTCTTTGGGACTCAAAAATGAGATGGTGTCACTGACTGTGCACCTGATGCTCATGGAAACACGATCCCCCCCCAGCTGTGGGTCTGCATGCGGCATCCAGGTATTACGGTAGGAGATGCTCAGGTGAGCAGGTGAGGGTGCGGGTGGCTCGCAGGCGGCGAGAGGTGGCGCTTTGGGAGGGATCATGGGACCACGTAGGCTGCGTCTCTTCATAAGGTGGTCAGCACAGGTATGGATGCAGCAAGAGGACGACAGCAGCAAGAAATTCACCTGGATAAATAAAGGAAATAAGAAATAAGGTGAGTTACATGATAAGACTATAAAGCAATGTGAGGAAAGTAATAAAGTTGGAGTTTGGGATAACTGGTTTGTAAAATTTCACATCAGTTAATTTGTTCTGTGAGTGATATTTTTCATGAGGAGTTTAGAAATTCTAAGCAGCTGTTGTGGGAATTAAAAAAAATAAAAACTTTTTTTTAATGTGTGTTATGTACATGTTATGTGTAAAAATGCAGGCTGATCCTTCTGCCATTTGAAACATTTAAATTGTAATCACTGAACTGTTCAGAACTGACATATTTTGTATCTCTGGGGGAATTCAAATCAGTTATAAATAAAAGAAATGAAATCAGTTGGACTGTACTTGTTGATTGTATTTTATTTGTATCTTGTGTGCTTGGTGTAACCCTTTCAATGAATGTTTACCTGGTTAAATAAAGGATATTGATTGATTGAACTATTCAGAAGTGGAGGGATGTGTCGAAAGCACACAACTTTATTTTATATTTAAATGGCGCTCTTTAGATTCTAGATGAATAAAATGAGGCATAAATAGGAACAATAAATAACCAACATTTCTCCTTTTTCCACTCATCAGGACATTTATGGAGCTGTACAGTCCCAACATGAGTGAAAGCGGGGCCTCTCTGTTCCAGGTGAAGCAGCTTCCCTGTCCCGGTGTCCCCCTTTTTGGACATCACATGCAAAGCCTCCCCCACCTCACCTACAAACCCAGGGTTGGGGATGCGGCTCCAGCGGTACCATCCAGCCAGACCCCGGCTGTGCGCCACAGGGTGAATGGCGCCACAGCAGGAACCTGCAGCAGCCCCGAGTGTGCAGCCTCCAGGCTGGGGGAGGAGGCAGCAGGTACCCTCGGCATCTCCAAGGGGAAGGTGGTGGTGACAGGAGGAGGGGGCTACTTTGGCTTCAGACTGGTGAAAGAACTTGCCAGTGAGGGTCTGTCAGTGATCCTTCTGGACATGAACAAGCCTCCCTGTGATATTCCTGACAGAGCAGTCTTCTATCAGGTATGGCACAATAGAGAGGTCTATTGTCGCTCTGGCTTTTAATATTCATCCCTATGTCCTTTTTCTTTTCTTTTTTTTCTGGCCTTTTCCTGTTAGTGTTGCCCTGATTTTAAAAATTTAACCAGCCAAACTGAACAATTGCTGTAATAAAGGCAAGATCAAATACCTGACTTAAGGTGTGATTTTTTTTTTAAAACAAAAATATCAATGGAAACTTTTTTTTTTCAAAGGAAACAAATAGCTTATAATGTTATATAAGTCACTTGGCTCTGTGCAGACTAGTATTACCGTACGTCAGTGTGGCTTTCTGGTCAGCATCCTGGATGGAAACAGACACAGGTGAGTGATCTGTCTCAGAGCACCAGCTGCCAGCTGGGTCAGAGAGGATGGACATATGAGTCGGGTTTCACCTGCACGCCACTTGGCACACTTACTTTAATTGTACCTTACTTTACTGTATGGTTACTTTTAACAACTGTCCTTTAATTGGTTTGTTATGGAAACACACGTGGTGCAGACAATCAGCTGATGCTGCGTTGAGAAAACCTGTTTCTATATTTATGACATTCAGCTATCACGTCCTTAGAGGTGACAATAAGTTCTCTCAAGCTGTTTTTTTTTTTTCTTACTTTCTTACAGAGTGACATTCGGGATTATTCTTCCCTCTATAAAGTGTGTGAAGGGGTCGACTGCATTTTCCACACTGCGTCTTATGGCATGTCCGGGCCAGAGCAGGTAAATTCTTCCATGACTTCTGTATCTTCTCATTTAAAGACTTTTTAAAATGTTCTTACAAAGCACCCAAAAGAAAACAGATCCAACAATCCTGCAAACTGTTGATAAATGATCCTTTCCCTTCAGCCTGAATGACTGCAGCACTTAAAAACATTCTTCCCATTAGTTATTATTATCATTAGTTTGAGATTATGCCTCCTGAATATTTCTTCTTGCAGATTTCTGAATTCTGAAAAAGGGAAGAAAAAAAAAAACACCAAAAAACTTCCATTACCATTTTTTTGTACCAAAAATGAAGTGACACCCTTGAGATAGTTCAGGCAGGCATCTTGAGCAAGAATTAGTTTTCACTCCTCTGCGTGGTTTATTCCCTTTACTCCCCTTAATAGGTCTATTTAAGGAACATGAGGTACTCTTCACTCACATGCCTCATGATGTGTCTTTCCCCCCACCCCACTGCCTCTCTTAAAAGCCCTCCTCCCCTCCAGCTTCCACCTGTGGGCTTTGGTATAAATATTTGCAGCCTTTAACATTTGAAATGCTGACTGACTAAACTATCGACTTATTTATCAAATATCTTCATGTGGAAATTCATGCCTAAATGCAGAGCTAATTTTAGCTATGAGTAACAAATTGTAAGGATTTTTAGATACAATTTATTATAGTAATGTCTTGCATCCACTTTTTTTTTTTTTTCGTGCTTGTGTCCCTCACTGAAGACCACCCTCTTTAGACTTGTTTGATCTCTGGGCTCTCTGCATTTCTTCCTTTTTGATTACAATTACATCAGTTACTTCA
Organism: Arrhamphus sclerolepis; assembly: GCA_037176975.1. NCBI lineage: Eukaryota > Metazoa > Chordata > Actinopteri > Beloniformes > Hemiramphidae > Arrhamphus > Arrhamphus sclerolepis. Next base: position 8,774,554 of record JBAMYA010000023.1, on the reverse strand, counting down.
AAAGTATTGGGCCTTTTACGATAAGATGATCTCCTCCCTAAAATAGAAGAAGTGCATCATCGTGTGTTTCAGGCTCATTAAAAAGGCCCTACTCTTTTGCTCTACTTGTACTGGATGCATTTCCATCAATGCAATATGACCAGCAGCAGCTCAGTCAGGTTGTCAGGTGTGTAATGTTAGTCGTAACAAAGCCCAGCTCCTTCTTTTTACTCATATAGAATGTAAATGGAAATAAATTGACAGTTTTTCTATTGTGGTTTCTGACGTCCAGCTGAGGAAGGAGCAGGTGGAGTCAGTCAATGTTGGAGGGACCAATAATGTAATAAATGGTAAGAAAGTGTGACGTGTCATTCTTCAGTCTCACATTTAAAATATGTGATCTGACAGTATTTCTTGGGGTGTGTTTCTGTGTGGCCAATTTTAATTTGATTTATATATATATGTATATATATATTTATTTATTTATTTATCTATTTTTTAAGTTTGAGCTTCTGTTTGGGCCAAAGCATGTCACAAAGTATGGGAACTAGTGTGAAAAAAATGTCATAATATGACTAATTTAACATCTAACAAAGTTTAGATGAACATCGTGTATACATTTTAGTGGAAAACCTTTGTGTGATCTGCACTTTCAGTGTGTAAGGAGAGGAGCATCCCCAGACTGGTGTACACCAGCACCATCAATGTGGTGTTTGCGGGGAAACCAATTGAGGATGGTGACGAGGATTCAGTGCCATATGTGACTAGTGACTTGGTCAGCACCAGTTGAATAAATCCAACTCTTCCACGTCTTGTACATTTTTCAACAATGAGACAATAAGGCAGGCTTCTTTCTGTTCCAGCACATTGACCACTACTCCAGAACTAAAGCAATTGCGGAGCAGATGGTCCTCCTGGCCAACGGATCCTCCCTGAAAGGTGTGAAACGATCAATGACTGCCTGATTACCGAAACACATGAAGAGGCCGCGCTCAGAAGATTGCAATCCAGCTTTTGTGATCTGTGTAAAACTGTGTGTGTTGGAAAGAGTCAAAGAGAAACCTAAGGCAGTGGTTGCCATGGAGACTCAGCTTGCAAACCAACTCTGACGGCAGTTTAAATTTAGCACTGCACAGAAAGGTACTGTAATGGAGCAGCAGTCAGTATACATTGATGTCTCCCACACATTTACTGCCAGCATGTGTGTACCATGGGTCAATGGGTTTATGTCCTACAGTCTGCTTTTTTTTTTTTCAGTAATAGATCTGAAGCATCTTGTTTCCCTTCTTTAGTGTAACCTGACACACTATCAGCAGCCATCAGCCCATACATTTAATCACGCTTAAAGCTTGGAGAAGTCTCATGATATGCTGCAGGTTAAAGTTCACGTATCTGCTTCAGGAGGAAACTTTCCACTGCACTGGCTGAAACAGCATCTTAGCATATAGACACCTTAGCTGCAGCAGAAAGGAGAAAAAAACAAAATACTGAAGTGGATCGTAATGAGCTTACTCCTGGTCTCCAGGATTTAAGTGCTGTTACTTCTCCAGTCTGACTGATAGGACATATGCTTACGCAACAAAGTGTTCTTGCTTTGTTCCAACAGTTCCTGCAAATACACATAGTCGTACATGATCATAGTTATGCTTGAATATGAGTTTAAATGCAGGAACTCTAATCGGGCACTTTTACATACATCATCATCAAAGTAAAAGATCTTTTTCACTGCTGCCTGAGGAGAAAGAACAAACTCCCATGATGAAAACTGCATGTTTGATTACACTGATCACTGCTAAAATGTACCTCTAATTTGACCTCCAAAGTATATACATTTAGTCCTCTCTACGTTTGGTTTAAAGGCGGAGGCATGCTGCGGACCTGCGTCCTGCGCCCCTGCGGCATCTACGGACCAGAGGAAAGACGACATCTCCACAGAGTGATGGTGAGTGCACAAAACTCATGACGTCTTATGACGACTACTAATCCTTTTTTTTTTTTTTTTTTTGCACTGACGCTGGAAGAAATGCACATCTTGCAGCGTCTGAAGCCTCCCCGGCAGAATGTGTTACTGTCTGAAGCGTTTACATTATTGATGAAGCTCTCCAGGCATCCCGTTACACCTGACTTTTTTTTTTCTCCCCTTTTTTTTTCTTCTTCTACAAGGCTGTAGCTGATGCAGTCTGGTCAAAGGGTGACTGTGTTTGACTGAAATGAGAATAATGCCTCAGGCCAGTATTCTGTAGGTTACTTTCACCTGGTTAACATGCTCACAGAATGAATTTGAATCCACCATGGTCTGGAATTTGTTCATTATTAGCATTTCTCTGTAAATCATATTCATCAGCAGCGAAGGATGGTGTTGAGTGGGTGGACATTGAAGATTCATGCTCACAGGAAGATGCAGGTTGGCATTAAAATCAAAGGACTTCAACATCATACACTTATCCATACATACAACATCTGATATGTGCATGACTAAAACTAAACTTGAGGCCTGTAGTTGACATGTTATCAGCAGAACAGGGGCAGCAAAAAGGCACAGAATACCAAAGCATACAAAAAAATAAAACTGAAGTGATGAATAATGGGATGCAGGAGTGTCTTGAAAAGTAGTTTTGAAAATAGATTTTTAAAGTCCATAGAGAATACCATGTTGGCAGGAACTGACTCTGCAAAACCCTAGTTAAAAAAAAAGAAAGTTATTGGAGATTGACTGACTTTTGGAGCCAGTCTCCAATGACCATTCAGGAAAATTCAGTTTTTCAATTTCTAACAAGCCGGATGTAGCCCCTTGATTGGAAACTAGGTGTAAAACACCACTTTCAGCATCCTGCATTTATATGTAGTACACAGTATGTAATGCACACTGGTTTGGTTATGGTCCTTGTATATAGTTCTATGCTACTGTCAAAACTATGCCATGCCACAAGAGGAAGATGCTCACATGACCACTCTGACCATCTTCTGCTGTAGTGGTACATTGAATTATGGTATATAAAAAGTCTGGGGTAATGTAGGAGCGGACAAAAAAAACAACTGCTGGCTGCATGATGACCGGCTGTCGTGTCTGTGTTCAGGTCAATGTGGAGTGTCGCCTGTTCAGCTTCAGGTTTGGGGACCCTGACGCCAGGATGAACTGGGTGCATGTAGATAACTTGGTGCTGGCCCACAGGCTGGCAGCGGAGGCTCTCACAGTGAAGAGGAACTGTATCGCTGTGAGTCTTATTGCATCAAACTGAAGGAATTTGGATTAAACTTTGGTGTCTACGATAGCTTGAAATAAAATGTGACTAAAAGTCTCTCTCTCTCTCTCTTTTTCTATGTGATCTGTTCTAACACAGAGTGGACAGGCCTACTTCATCAATGATGGAGTTTCAGTCAATTTGTTTGAGTGGCTGACACCTTTGGTAAGTCATCGTTAGGAGTTGCTGGAAGCTTCAGTCACGTGACCAGTAACTGTCCCTCTAGTCTGTTCGATATGAGCACAAAATTCTGTTGATGGAAAAAAAAAACAACCTGGCCTTTCAGTATATTCAGATGTTCAGTGACCTCAAGTTTTAGGCACATCACATTGCTGAACCAGGACTGATCAACTTGATCAACACCAGATCATGACACTTCCTCCACAGGCTCGCACAGCAGGCACTAGCATGATGGGTGCATCATCCCCCTGACACAGTTATCATAAACTGAAACAGGGTGAAACACATGACCTTTTCCTAATGCTCCAGTGTTCAGTCTTTGAGGCTGCAGGACTCTTCAGGTCTAGTATTCTGGTTTTGTTTCTTTGTATTGTGCATTAAAATGCTCTTCCTTACACAAGTAAACATTCCCGCAGGTTCTACTGTTGATAACACTGATAAAATGCTTTCTGGAATTTAACTGATTTCCAGTCACAATCATTCAACATTTCTTTCTCTGCAGTTTTCCTGGAGGAAGAGTGTGCACTACTATCTTTCCAGCTTTTAATAATGCGTTGGAGAGCTCATAACCCAGTTTTTGATAGTTTCACCAACCTCCTTAGTCTGTTTTTGTCTTACCTGTCTGAAACAGAGTAATATGTCCTCCAAATACAGGCTGTGTTTCGGTTGTTAGAGGCATTAGAAGTTAAGGTTAAGACAATAATTTCCCAAGAGAAAAGCTCCTTCCTTTTTGCAAATCCAGAAGTGGACTTTCTTTATTTTTGTCTATGTAGTGTTATTTATAGCCTGTTTTAAAGGTTTTTGTTCTCTTCAGCAGGAATGAATGAGGGTGCAGGTTGAGGAAAGCAGTTTGCTTGTACTGAGAAGATGAATGCATTGCCACGTTTTTTGCCTTCTATAAAATCTGGTCACAATAAGAAATAAATCAAACCAAATGCAACTTTGCTCACGATTTGATTTAGGAAAATATAATCAAAAGTTTAACTTGTGCGTCATATTTCTCGTGGCAGTTTGAGAAGCTGGGCTACAGCAGACCGTCAATATATCTGCCGGTGTCACTCGTCTACTCGGCAGGTAGATAATCTCTCAATCTTTTTCTAGATATTCCTTACATGGTTATGTTATTGCTTGGATATGTGGTGAGTTGATGCTAACTCTTGTTCACCCTTTTCTTCAAGCCATCCTGGTGGAATATTTGCACTTGATTCTGAGACCAGTGATAAAAGTGCCTCTCCTTTTTACCAGAAGCGAGGTAACTATGCTTCCCTCTATCTCTTTAAAACTCAGACTGGCTATATTTGAAATTATTCCTGAATACCCTTTTCTACATGTCTCATTGAGCTAGGTTTGTAATTATGTTAAGGTGAAGCTTGTTTTCTCTCTGAAATGAGTACATGAGCTGGCATCAGGAGTGACGAGCATGCACACGATTGTATCCAGTCAGCTGTAGGAAATGATTTAAGCTGAAACTGTCAAACACAGATGTGCCAACATCTTTGGCAGTTCTATCTGCCACCAGGCTTCGTTTCAGCGACTGTAATGTGAAGCAGAGAGGAGAGAATTGTTCAACCTCTCAGCATCGCCTACTGCGCTGTCTGATATGATGACATCAGCAAGTAAATAATTTTAGGTTTTCTGTGCATGCATGAATCTACCAAAGTAACACTGCTGCAGGTCGACAGGTTGAGTGGATTTTCCTTTAAATCTCTCCCTGATCAGTGAGGTCCACAGATATTTTCTGATTGGGCCTCTAACCTCCCCCATCTGACACTGTCTAATCCTTTGTGCATGAAGCATGAAAAACCGTGAAACTTGAATAATTTAGAGATGTTGTTTGATTAAACAAATGCCAACACTTTTAATTTAATTTCCTTCTCCATGGCACTGCTGTGTGGCGTTTGCTTTGATCAAAAAAATGATTAAAAAAAACCAAACCAACAAAACAAAAACAGAATGTTTCCATTGACGCCGCCTCAGGAGGCCCTAAACGTGAGTCTTAAGGAGTCTTTGTGGCAGCCAGGTAGGTCCTCATGAATGTGTGATGAGGCGGAAACCAAAGCCGAGCACCGTGGGGCTGCACCTGGAGCTCATTCTGTCAGATAGCTCCTGGCCAGCAGATCAATGAGTCTCCCGTGAATAAAATATAAACTGCTGCAGGTCAGAGCAGGAAGTTCACCGTGAAGTTGACAGGAAGTGACCTCAGTGCAGTGGCTGTTGCCATGGCGAACAGAGTTGCTAAACCTCTCATCTTGCCTGGTATGATCCTGCCGACTCTCAGGTTAAGACTCTGTTGTTGTTGTTGGTGGTGCTTTTAGCCCACATATTCCAGTTTCAAATGCCAAATCAGTATCTCTCAGAGTACTCAGATATGTGGTTAAGTGGAACTGAATGGAAAGGACTCGACATGAACCACGTGGAGCTCCGGTGACCTTCTGTAGAAGACGTGCTACAACTGAAGAAGTTTTTTTATGATAACAGATAAAGAGCTGACTTGTTCTCTGAGGATAAAAAAAGATGGGAATCAGCTTTGAAGCAGTCTCTCTTTATCGCTGGTGTCTGTCTACTCTGTCATTACTGTGTGGATTTCACATCCACGCAGACACCTTATCCCAGCTGTAAGGAGATGCTGCTAACTGGAGACATTCATCAGTCACAGGTTATCGGAGTGCAAAGGGAGGTTTGCCAAACCGAGGTTAAACTGAATCATTACAGGGTGACCTTTAGCTCGGCTGATGGTGCAGATGTTTCTGCAGCGGCTGTGGAAGTGTCCTGATGTGAGTTCTGTGTTTATAATAACTTTTAAATATCTCCTGCTGCAGGTCAGGAACATCACGGTTAGCCACACCTTCAAAATCGACAAGGCTCGTAGAGAGCTGGGATACAGCCCGAAGCCCTACAGCCTGGGAGACTCCGTGGAGCAGTACCTGAAGAGTCGACAGCTTCGCTCCAGCTCACATCGTTCTGGCCCGTACCCAATCTCCCAGCTTCCCCGATGCCTCCTCGTGCTGTTGCTCCTGGGTCTCAGCGTGGTGCTACTCATGTTCTCCTCCATAATCTGTTAGAGGAAATAAACTATTACTTATTTCTGGCTTTGTTATTTTAAACCACACACCTCATCTTAGATGTGGCAACCTTGTTGAAACAAGGCATATGTAATAAAGTATTTTCTGGAAATTATTATGTCAGGTTATGTTGTTTCTCTATCTCATTTTTCATCAATAACCATTTTCTTTAAGTAGATAAATGTACTGTTCCTTTTCAACTTTTACATATTATGTGTACCTGATTTCAAATTGATGAAATGACTGAAAAGTATTAAAGCAGAGCTCTGTGAAATTTAATTATTCCCCTATTGTTTGATATAATTATTAGGCTATTTATTTGAAAAACAAAACAAAACATAGATGTTTACTTTGTTATTCATAATATTTGCATTGTTAATTTTATTCAAAGCATGCTTCCAGTTTTTATGATAAAACTCTGTAGTGATTTGCATATCTTTACATTTTCAATATTATTAAAGTAGAAATTTTGTACACTTTTAGAAATAAAAGTATTGACAACTCATACAGTGTACGTTAGCTGTTTGTGATGAGAAGATATGCTATTTAAACGTACACTGAATTTATTTGTATTGCATTTTGAGGTTTGTTTTTATTGTTTAAAACTGACGTTTGCCTCCACAAGAGGGCGCCCTTGTACTGCGAAAACGAACACTGGGTGTGTTTTCGACTGAAAGAGCAATAATGCATGAAAATAAATGCGGAAAGCGTTCGGTCGAGTCATTAGAAGTGGCGCGTGTATATAACTTAAAAGACAAAATGAATATCTAAGAATTTAAAAACAAAAGTGAAAACGTTTTGGCAGCGGTGGGATTCGAACCCACGCCATCGAAATGACTGGAGCCTAAATCCAGCGCCTTAGACCACTCGGCCACGCTACCATATGCGTCCATGTGCAAAAGAAATTCATTAAAACAAAGTCTAATAGCAGATGACCAGGATTAGGAAACTGTATTAGGATATATAAAGCACCGATTACATTCAGATGCTGATATAAATGAGACAGGCAAACATTTCTTATTGGTGGACCGACACTGGAGACAAGCACGTGTAACTGGAGCATATCAAACACAAATGCTCATATTTTGTTGCAACTTCTGTTTTGTTACTTATTAGGCTTAAGACAGTCTGTCTGTAGCAAAATAAATGAACTCTACTGTCCCATAAAGAGAAGTTACCGCATAATACATTGAAAATGCTATTATAATTTAAAAACAAAATAAAACCCCACCTGTGTTATAAGGAAAATCTCAGATTCGTCTTCAACCTAATTTCTGACTGAACGTTTTGTATGTGCTACTTTATTTTACTCTGTCTCGGTTTTAATCTGAGATCTGCTGACTGCTTGTGGATACCTTTGTGAGATTTGTGAGTGTGCATGTGCAGGTTCTGCTAAAACCTGCCCGTCTGGGTGAGTGTGGTATGCAATCCCTTTGTTTGCAGGTTTAGTGGATTTGAAGCTACTTTACAGTAATGTAAAACCAGTTATTTGCTTGACCTAAATAAATAGTTTGATGAAAAGTGACACTTATTGACTATGTGGGCTAAGAAAATCTCACTTGTCCTATTCAACAATGGATCATATAATCATTGAAAACTAAAAAAGCAAAACCAAAAACAGGTCAACTCAGGTATTTGATGCCTTTCAAGATTTATTTATGTCAATATTTGGTTTTTACACATCAGGACACAGTCAAGACAGCAAAAATCATTGCTTTTATTTGTTAGTTACCAGAAAACCATGTTTAATCTCCATGGAGGCTTCAAAGCAGCACATTGCTGAATGCCCGATCTAAACTTAATTTTAGAACACCAGCTGCTTATGAGCACCACATCACATGGAAAGTCAAAGTAAAAATACAAAACATATAACACTAATTTAATTCCAGACAGTAACAGTTGAGGTCCTGAACATTTTTTCTTTAGTTAAGTCCATTTTTATGATATCCTCTCAGCTGTTTTTAAGTACATCATATTATCATCTGATTCACAAAAATACTGTTCACACCAACACATTGTTCTAATGTGACATTGTTTTTTTTAATTACTGAATGCAACATACAATATTTACATCCACAAAAGAAGCCTTTCAATTACTTTCAAGTTCACTTATAATTAATTGGAGAATCTGCTCTGGAAATGTTCAAAGAAAATAAATAACCATAAATCTTTGTTAAACTCCAGTTAATAAATAAACAAAACAGAACTGTGATCCTTGAGATATATATATATATATATATTTAAAAAAAAAGTGCTGAGCTCTTATGTGTTCTGCTGCTGTGCAGACACTTGTCAGAAGCATAAAAACAAAAAGTAAGTCTTCCAGTGTCCACTTGTAATTTTTTTTCTTGGTGGTTTACCAATGATCCTCAACTCATGACTATGATTTCAACGTACAAAAACACACATCAGCTGTTCGGCTAATTCTTATGAACTAATGATTTGCATGAATGCATTTCTACAGATTTACAGCCAATTACAACATTTCTGTTCATACAGTTCATATTTAAAACACCCCAAGTGTTGCAACTCCATGTGCCTTTCTCCTCTAAACACCAAATAATCAAGTGGTCACAGGGGTAAGATTACATAAACACTGTACACAGCCATAATACTGGTGGATTAAGAGGTCAGGTTACACAGTAAAATGTAATTCTGATTCACAGAGGGACGGTTTAAATTTCTTACAGTCCATTACTCACCCCCCCAAAATCGATCAATTTCTGGAGTAACTATCATACAGCTATTAATTTTAACAAAGTTTACCATGAATCTTCATAAGGACGGAATAAAATGAACAAGTGCAAACTAATAAAAGTGTTGGCAGCGTATCTAAGATGCAATGAACATTGCAGCATGTGCATCCTTTAGACAGCGTTTCAGCAAAGCGACCTCAGTGCTTTCACAGGTACAGATGACAGATGAGAACAAGTCCTAAGAAGTCGAGTATTCTTTTGGCTGAATCCTGACGGGACATTTGTTCTCACAGAGGTCGTCTTTGGTCTTTTGGATGCAGGTGAAGATCTCCTTGAAGAGGGCCTTGTACTCGGGCTGCTGGCCGTCTTCAGGAACCACTGTCAGATCAGACACAGCAGCTGAGCTGGACAGGCGGCGACGTGCGCGAATGCTCACAGATGGACTGCAGGCTGTCTGGACGGCCTTGTGACTGAGTGCGTCTGTTGTCTGCTGGCATCGCTGCAGCAACTCATCATATTTAACCTGAGAAACACCAGAATATACAGGTGAAAATGTGCTCTTCTCAGACTTCCACATCACTGGTAAAACAGCATTCTTCGTAAAAATACGAACAACAGAAGTCCTGACATGCTATAAATCACCCACCTGCAGCGCGCTGTACTGTGCATCCACTTCATTGAGTAAAGAGATGCCTCTCTGTTTCACAGCCTCAGCACGTCTGATACACAACTCCTCGTGCCCACGACGAATATCATCCGCGTTTGAGGCTCTTAAAACGCTGTCGCTGTGACGCCTCTGTCGGCTGTATCTGCTCTGCTCCTCAACCTTTTCTGCCTTCTCCTCTGTCTCACTCTGTCCTGCAACAGGCCTTTCCTCTGAGGCAAAGAACACCATTTCAGGCACCAGCAGTTGGTCGGGTCTTCTAACACTGGTGAGAGAGGTGGAGAATGGAGATGTGCTCTAATTTTGAGATATTACACACGTTAAATGTTTGCACTAATCAGATGACGTGTCAGTTTGACTCTGCTCCATACACGAATCGGTCCTAACCTTTTGGCAAGGTCAGCGCGCCACAGAAGCCGCAGCTGCTCCACCTCCTCCTCCAGCTCCTTGTGTCTGGCCCGGCAGCCCTCCAGCAGGGCCAGCCGATGCTCCAGACTTCTGTTCTCCTTGGTCGTCAACTCAATCTCCTGCTCCGCAGCCTCCCTGCGGCTTCGCTCCGCATTGATCTGTTTCTGAAGAGTTTGGATGGAGCGCTGCAGAGCTTGGTTCTCCTCTTCTGGATCTTGGCATACGTCTCCGTCATAGATGGCGCTCTGAGCCAACCAGATTCCATTATTGAGAGCCAGATACCTGAGCCAGAAAGGATTATGTTAACTCACGTGTTAAAAATGCAACTCTGGGGTGCCAGGTAGCTCACTTGGTTAAGCAGCGCTCCACGTAAAGAGTCTTACAGTTCTCATGCAGACAGCCCCAGTTCAAGTCCTGACCTCATGGGTTTCCCCCCCTCTTTGTGCCCCAATTTCTTGTCGGCTTATTCTCAATAAAAGGTTACTAGTGCCACAAAATCTTGATAGGAAAGCATGCAACTTTAATGAAAAACCTGCCTTATTAGTTAGAAAAAAAAACTTTTGTATATTTTTTATGCAATTTGCAGATAATCTGGATTGAATTACTGCAATATACTTAAAGCAATTAAGTTTCTCCAACAGCAGGGACAAGCAAAAAGCATGTGAGTGATTTTACATCTCCTCATAAAATTACAAAGTATAACAAAAAACTGTGTAAGTTTTTAGGCTACTGCGTCTTCCCACAAAAGAACAAACAGGTGAAACTATATACAGGAGCTAGAGCAACAGTTGTGCGTGCTTGTGTATTAACACACTGCTGACAATAGATGAGGATTAACTCCCTTGTCCTATGGATTATGTCTAAAGAAAGTGCTCTGCTCTGGCTTTTGTGACCTCCAGATACCAATTCAGCATACAAAGGTGGACAGTGATGAGGGTTTGAGAGATCTCAAAAGGCCAGAGATCTGAAGTAACTTTAGATCTCTGGCTTTGCAGGTGTGCTCTTATGTCAGTGAAGATGAACATGGAATTATGCTGTTCTCACGAGCAGATGTGTTATAAGTAATCTATTTTCCTCTATGATGCAATAAAACACAGATAAAAAACAGGAAATGTCAAAGTTGTGTCTTTGTTGCACAAGACAACAGTCTACTACACAATTTCCTTTCTGAAAAATGTTCCTGCGTCACATCCTGAAGCTCTATGAAGAGAACCAGCAGCGTGTGTGTAATGACCTGTCCTGCTGTAAGTCATAGAGCTCTTTGAGACAGGAGACGCTCTGTGCGCCGATGCTGCGCCGCTGCTCTGCCAACTCTCTCTTCATTCTCTCTGCCTGGACAGTTTTCAGATCCTCCACCTGGCTCTGCAGGTTCTCCATGTGGGTCTGAAGTTCTGCAATAGTCTCTGTTAGACTGTTAGAAAGAGAAAGAAAGAAAAAAAACAAAACATGTCACACTTTGCATCAGATCTTTGAACATGGGAGCTTCAGGGTTGTGTATTAAAAAAGTAACATTGACAGATAGACTGACCTATGGATCTTGTATTGGGCCAGACGGTTGTCCTGAACAAGTCTCTCGTTGCCTTCCTCCAGATCCCTGGCGGCAGCATCCAGCTGCTCGTACACCTTGGCATGCTGGTCGTTCATCTGACGCAGCATATCCACCTGTTTGGTCAGGTACTGGTGCACAAGAAGAGGACATTTTAACTCATTTTGTTTTTAAGGAGCAAAAGAAAATTGAGGATGAAAAAAAAAGTGTTAACTTAAAAAAAAGTAACATGTATCTGAAAGTTCTATCTAAAATTTTTTGGCTTCATTCAAAATTTCTCACAACTATCAGGCATTAAACAAATCTGAATATAAAGAAGTAAAAACAAGGAATACATAAAAAAATGCAACATTTGATTTTTTTATAACCTAAGCAATCCACTTCATGAGAAACACAGAATTGCTGGCTCAGGACCTTGATGGGACTTTTATTGTAATAACACCGCCACAACTCTGTGACTTATGTCTGCAGAGTGCATCAAAACATATTGAATATTTCTAAGGATGCGTGTTCAAATTCTTTTAAGGAATACTACCACAGGTTTCCACTCAGTCCCAATATTTGACTTTGTAAAACATCATACTGTTATAATCTAGGTCAAATTTCTTGAATTTAGTCAATCAGAAGCACGTGCCGGTATCACACCATGAAAGTGTGGTCGCGCAGCTTCGTGTTTGGTGTATCCGGTGACAGACAGCATTAGCATGAGGGTCACAGAGACATTTTAGGATTACCATATCAACCTCAATAAATCCTCAAGCCACAGCCCTCTCACTACCGTAAACAAATTAAGGCTCTTATCGTTGCTGACCTGCTGACTGACACGTCCTGCAGCTCAAACAGATCAGTCTAGTCTGCATATACAAAAATGTCTTGGCCTCGTTGTCTTTATTAATAAGTGCTAATAATTTAATTATAAACGTTGACAAGTCAGTTAAAATATTGAATAGTGATCCAAACAAAGAGCAGGCATATAATATAAGAGTGAAAGTTTTCCTATAATTAGTTGGACTAACATCTTGCCAAGAGGATGCACGGTGCCAAAGGCTCATTAGATCAGACGGGTTGAGATTAGCTTTCATTCCAACCCAATTTCAGCTTTTTTAAGGATAAAAATCTCTCAATGAACTTTCCATAATCCTGGACTCTTTCACCTAAAAACATGAGTAGAGCAAAATCATGTCTCGACAGATGGGATTATGGGTATGCTATGTAGACACATTAACACAAACTTGGGTTTAGAGCTGCTGGAACGTCAGCGCAGTGGTTAGTTAGTTCCAAACATTTCCCACCTCTATCTCCAGCAGCTGCTCCTGGTTAGTGGAGTACATCTGCTGCAGGGCCTGCTCCAGGTCATGGTTCCTGTCGAGGAGGGTTTTCCCCAGCTCCGCTGCCAAGTGCAGATCTACACAAGGCAGAGTAAAGCATGTAAACACGAGATTTGGGACTGCTGCAAACGCTGGCAGCTGACAGCTGCAGGTTCATATTAGAGATGCTCACACAAACACACCGCTTCTTCTATAATACTGTTAGTATTTGGCAGTGGATCACGGAGGAATCTAAGGCATGTCTTGTGACCCGTCCCTCTGCTAAATTCTTGAGGGTCCGTGTCCTGTCCGGCAACAGTATTTGCTACAACCTGATCTAACATGAGACTATGAAATTCAACAGAGTGGTACATGAAACCAACAATGTAGTTTGTAACTCTTAGCTCAAACATGTAATATCACTGTCATATAACATTAGGGTCTAGTCTGGAGTGCTCAGAAAAGGTTTGAGGGAGATGGTTTGTAAAATGGTCATCATTTAATCTCACTTAGCCCTTTTAAGGAATGCAACAGGGGGACATGTCTGTTCTGGTGCTGGCATGACTTATCAAGTCATCTCAGTTCAGTTTTCTTCCTTCAACAACAGGGAAGGTTTAAAACTCCCAATAACAGTCACTGTTTTTAATAAATTAGCCTGCTTATAGTCATTTACAAAAAGTTGTTGCAAAGTTACAAAAAAGTTATTTAATTAATAATTTTCCACATCTCAACATCTACTATGGGCAATTGTTGGTTGTATCCTGTTCACAGACCAAAAGTGATATTTGATGCAATCTTAAAACTTTGTGTCATAAAGTAATCATAGAAATTATTAGAATTCAGTAACAATATATATCACAATAGAAAGTGTGTCAGTAATATTTTGATATGCATTATAATTATTATAACAATGCTAAGAAGTTTGTTTGTTTCATGGTAATGTCATGTATCTTGGTTAAGAAATTAAAAGGTGAACACTGATTTTTTTTTTTTAATGAAAATCATTTGCAAAATATCATAGTTTTATGAAAGAAGGTTTTTATGACTTTAGCCATTTCACTTTTCAGATGTTTGTGAGTACAATCATCCTTTATGGACATTCTTGGCAGTTTTATTATTTATTTTGAAATTATATTGTACCAAAAAAATAAAATAAAACAAAATCAACAAATATATTGTGATATAAATGTTTGCCATATTATTCAGTCTTATGTTACTGAATCCAAAGCATCTGAAGTCAGCACATATTTGAGCTCTTTTTTTGTTTGTTTGTTTAAAAGGAGCAAAAAGTGACAAAGAAATATTTAGTTTTTTTTTCTACAGGTTTATTGATTAGTAAATTCTAAATATGATCCATTCTTACATCGCTTCAAAACACTTTTGACCACCGCTTTAAGTTTTTTTTATACCCAATTTATTAACTTCAAATTAACATAGTTTTGAAAGGCAACATATTACATTTACTATATTCGTATAACGCTATTTTCTTTTGTTCATACACATTCTCAGGTTTTACTGTCCTTGCGTCTTGATTATCAACCCGCATATCTGTGTACAAGTTATACAGTATACTCATTTATGTGATTTGCTTCAACTGCATTTTATTTAATGAGAAAAATAACAACTCTCTTTCAAATGCCCAACTGCTGATTTACTAGAATAAACTAGATTCACGAAGAACGTATTACTCGGAAACAATGAACAGAGGATTTGTAGAGCCTCAGGAAATCCTGGAGAACGAGCGCTCCCAAGTTCTCCAACATCTTTTTTTTTTAGCACATGATCAATGATTCTGAGTCACACGAGTTTAGATTACAAATGTCAAGGCTTTTGTCATATCCTTGCTATGAATTAATGTGTCTTCTCCCTTTCCATTCTGTCGATAAACGTAGTTTATCGAGGCAGAGTTTTAGGGTGCGCCCGCGCAGCTGAGCGGCTCTTACCGTGTTCGAGCTCCTGTGCGGTGTACCAGGACTCTCCACTCTTCTCAAACTCTTCCTCCAAAATCATGTCAGTCAACATTTCTGAGACAGGGGGGGATAAAGTTACACCTGACAGACAAGACTGTGTTGTTGTAGCAGCTGCGTGGGTTGGTCTCTCCGCCGCCGGCTGTGGACAAACGTAAACTGCATCCTTCAGACGCGCGTGAGCCTTTTTAAAGTCCGTTGGTTGTCCACAGCAACGTGGCAAATCCTCGATGCACCCCAGTATCCGGTAGGAGGCAGAACGGCACGGCAAAACCCCCGTTTATCAAATTAACTACATTCTCATTTTTAATAAATATAGTTTAACGTTATATCCCCCGTATCTGGTAAAATAAAGTCCACAAAACGAACAACGGTTTAATGTTTTTTTTTAAAAACTTTTTTTGCTGTCGTCACTTCCTCCTTTCCTTGATTGGCATTGATATTGACCAATTACAAAGCTCAAATGTTTATTATTATTATTGTTGTTATCTAGAAGCTCCACCTCGAATCCGGAGCACAGAAAGGATACATTTTTTTCAATGGAGGATTTTCTTAAGTTTACTTTTTGACTTTTATTATGGAGCATTCAGTCTCTTTAAAGGGAATTACCGTCCAGACATAATAGTTAGAACAGCCTGCTTTCTGAACGGTTTTTCCTCTGATAGATCGACCACTTTCACTAACTTGTTTAAATAATATTTCAAGCACTTCGCTAAAGGTTTTTTTTTTCTTTTTGCAACGTTAAATTAAAAAGAATAGGTGAAATAGGTCTGGTAAGATCCACAGGTAACTTTTGTTGAGCTGCCATTGTCGTGCAGGAGAAACAAGTGTGCGTCCCGGAAGAATGAACGGAGTCCGACACCTGACGAGCCTCAGAGTCAATCATGCAGCTCTGGCTTATGCCATGACCACTCTGGGCTCAGGCATGATCAACAATATCTTCAGCTTTTACTATGTCAAACTCTTCTTGAACAAGTATAAGATATCAGAAGGAGCATTCCACCAATCTCAAGTGAGTATGTTGACCAGGGGGTGTCAAACTCAAGGCCTGCGGGCCAGATCTGGCTCATGACTTAATTTGTTCTTGTTCAAAATCAGTTTGACACCTCTGATGCTTACAATGATCTTTGCAAATATGGAGACCTGTGAAGTAGAAGAGAAAAGGTTCTAAGCTTTCTGTTGATTTATTTTATAGTTTCTGCACTATTTTCTGCACTATTTTGATGATAACCTCTACACACAGGTGGTGTACATGGTGTGGAATGCAGTCAATGACCCTCTCTTTGGGTACCTGCAAGATAACTCCAGGGTACGCTGCTGCTCTCAGAGACGTCTCTCCATCCTGTATGGTGCTCCCCTCTACTCTTTGGCTTTTCTTCTAGCCTGGTTCCCATGGCGATCCTACTCACCTGGTGACTGGTTGAGTGGCTTGCACTTGACAGTAGCGCTGTGTGCTTTTGATGGCATGCTGACTTTTGTGCTGCTGGCACAATGTGCCTTGTTTGCAGAGATTTCCAGCAGTCATCAGAACCGATTAAGACTTATAAAGTACAGTCAGGCAAGTCCACCGTCTTTTCACTGTTCTGTACCTTCTCAAGTCAATTTGCTCCATGTTTCTTATATCTGCTCTTCTCAATTTGCCAGGTGGCTTCTCTTATTGGCTCCTCTAGTGTCCTCTTCTGCGGAGTGCTGTCCAAAAACATGGAAGATTTTACTTCTTTTCAGGCATTTTCAGTGATGATTGCTGTTCTGAGCTGTGGCTGTATGCTCTACACAGGCTTCAACAGTGAGAGCCGCTTTGATAATAAAGTAACTGAGTCCAGTGTTAGTGACCAGGCTCCCCATCACACAGCATGTTCCTTCTCCATGCTGAGAACACTGATGTGGCAGATCTTGACCAACAGGGACTTTCAGCTGTTTGTGCTCATGAACTTCTTTCAGGTGTTCATGCTGGCTTTCTTTAATAATTTTACCATGATTTTCACTGAGCACCTCATTCCTCCGGATGTGCTTCCATCCCTGGCCAAGAGCATCATGTATGGAGCAGGATTTATCTGTCCACAGGTGGTTTAGGTCTTTGTCATAAAAACGTAGATTGGATATTAATGTTATAATTGTGCTTTGAAAACCATTTTCATATGCCATTTTGTCCTGTTATGTTAAAATACATGAGAGTAGCATAACATTAAATTATTTTTTCAAACTGAGGTTTCCTAACTCAATTTCTCCATTCCAGCTGATAGTGTTGTGCAGTCAGAGTCTGTTGCATGGTCTTGGCTATTACAGGATCATCCTCTTCACCTTCTACATCGAGGCAGGAATGGCAGCTGTCATGCTAACACTTGGTCATCAGCACTACCATATCCTGGCAATGTTCCTCACAATTAGCATGTAAGATGATTATTATGATTTTTAATTGTCCCATTCATCACCATTTTCAGTGTACAGCTTTGTACCTTACTGGCCCTTTTCTATCTCTTGTGCAGGGTTCTAGTACAAGCAGCTTTCAGTCTTTTCAGCTTGCCTCTGGCAGACATTATTGATGCAGATCTGCAAAAGCACAAGCGCAGGTAAAGAAAAAATTCAAAAGTATCATGTGAAATAAAATTTTGATGGTAGGGCTGGGTGAAGAAACAAGGTTTCACCGAAAGGATTGTGATTAATTTTGGATGTATTTTCAACGTATTTTTTGAATTAATATTAATTTAAAAAGGAGTAGTTTTTAACCTTTAAAATGGTCTTCTTCTAAACTCCTCCTCAGTTCTCCTATCTCCTCCATGGTGTTTGGAACAAACGCTTTGTTTACGAAGCCGGCTCAGTCTCTGGCACCAATGATGGTGCTTAGTATCTTGAACCAGTTTGGATATGAGCAGTTTAAGGATGCAGGGCAACACTCAGATCTGAGGTATCGATGTTTATTGATTGTTTTGACATCTTATTCATATAAAGTTTTAAAGGCTTATGGATCAATCTTTTTGAGATTGCACCAACTAATCAATTGACTAAACACTTTCAAGAAAAACAAAATAAATGAAATGAAGTAGGGGGAACTTACATGTTGATTGTATTTGATTTAAAAGCCAGTCTTACGCAGGCACAATCAACATTCACAGGTCATCACATTTACATTTTGTGATAATTTGCTGAGACACAATTTAAAGGGCAATTCATTTGTGAATTAGAATAGAATAATACTGATAACTTTGTGGTCTCCTTCTCTCTAGTGCTTTGGAAAACCTCCACAGTGTCATGTTCTACATGGTTTGTTTGGTGCCCTTGTGTGTTGCTGCCTTGCAAGTCCTGGCCTGGCGGCCGTTTTCCATCCGCAACAGTCACACAGTTGACATGAAGTACATTGACAACTAATGGTTATACTTTGATATTGCCAAATAGTGCCAAGTTGGCATGATTTATATTGGAATATGTGGGAATTTTTTTTTTTTTCTTTCTTAGCATGCAGATTGAATTTTTTAAAATCTAAGTTCTTGTTGCAGTGTGTAAATAAATCCTGAAAATGTGTAGTCAACGGTTACTCAGCATGGTGTGACAGCTGATCAGTGGCATCAAGTTGATGAAAATCAAACAAAGGGTAGGAATAGAAATGGATTATGGATTTTCTTTTATTTGATTTAATTTTTTTATAATGATGATGACTGTGACTTGAAATGTTTGCACATTCCTTAAGGTACTGTATGTGAAAAGCCCATTCGTGATCCTGTGACTGTGTTTCTGCTCCTTTTCAGATGCAGTTTTCCGTAATATCAGTCTGTCTTAACAAAATTCCAGCTGTAGTTTTTTATTTGTATTTACGTCAGACACCGTTTGCACTCAGATAATTATCAGGATTATATATATTCTATGCCAAAAATGCTAAGTGCTTGAGAGAGAGCATGCAACAAAATGAAACTGTTCTCAACAGATTAAATGAACTTAAACACTAAAGCATATATATTAGTAAGCTGCTTCAAAAATGTACAGATATCATAATTATTATTTTACTTAAGTTCATACTTAATGGTC
>JBAMYA010000023.1:8688003-8740790 GCA_037176975.1 Arrhamphus sclerolepis | reverse complement strand
CTCCGCATATCTGGAACAAACTCCCAGAAAGCCTCAGATCAGCTGAAACACTCAGTTTATTTAAATCCAGGTTAAAGGCCCACCTGTTCTCAGCTGCATTTCAATAAAGTTCCAAATTTACAATTATTTTAAGACTGAATTTAAAGAACCAAAACAAAATAGTTTTAACTGATGTTTTGTCTTTTTCCCCCCTTTCTCTTCTACTTTATTTTTAAATTTTAAATTATACTTTTTATTCTGAACTCTTCATTTTTAATTTAATTAATCATTGATTATTTCTATGTTTTATGGAATGATTTTATTTGCCTCTTGTGATTTTATGTAGTTGTAAAGCACCTTGAATTACCTTGTGTATGAATTGTGCTCTAGAAATAAACTTGCCTTGCCTAGTGTCTGACCACCTAGTATTCCAACTGCACAGAAGAAGACTGTAAGAAAGCAATATAAACTGGAAAAACTCTATTCTACTCTATTGTATTCTATTCTGTAAACTGTATCAATAATGGACATTAATTAACTGTTTGCGCATGGAAATGTATCCACCCATAATCTGACTGTCTTTCTGGGATTACGAACAGATGATTTAAAGCACGGGTCAAAGTCCTCACTAAAGTTTTGCTGCAGTTCCCCAACTGACCACTAGGTGCTGTTTCTAAACTAGAGTAAAATAAATCCCCATTGACTCCCATGTTAAAATACCCAACTTTGCAGTGGGAACAAACAAACATGTTGCCTGGTGCCAGGATCCAGCACCTCCGAACCTGTTCCATAGGATCCACCACCCCTGTGCCAAGTAGCCTAAATGAAAAAATGAATAATTTTTGTTTCATGTTCAGTAATGTTATCTGTCTTGTTAGAGTGCGTTCCTCCATTTAATTTACACAAAAATTTTGTGTTTGCATATGTAGACGCATTTTAATGTGATTTTTACAGAAAAGATGGAGGGAGGGGGGTGCACATTGGTTTGAGATTGCAGTTAGCTTTCACTCAGAAGGTTTTTCTAACTGGCTGGCCAGTCGGATCCTAAACAATCACTGTTGCCCGATTTGGACAAAGAATGACGGCAGGAAGTAATCACAATTATTCTCTGCTGTGTTTTAGTTATTCTCATTGATTATTATTATTGTCATTGCTATATTTTCTACTATGTGGGTTTAATTTCTGTGTACATATTTCAAGTTAGCTAGCTAGCTTAAGTCAGTTGTCATTTTTGTTGTTACATGGTCATGGTCACACAGTGGTTTTGGTTAATTTGATAGTCGGATGGATACTTAGTGTGGCAGGAGGTCACTAAGACCTAAACAGCAGAGACCAATCAAGTGACAGGAACTGGAGCAGGGATTGATTGGCAGCAGGTGCGACTGGAGAAGTCACCTTTTAAATCCTTTGTGCATGCCAGGGCTGTGACTGTTTGATTCCCTGTGGTTCTGGTTGGATGGACTTTTAACATTGTTTTGTATTCATGCTAGCATTTTAGTTGTTAGAGTATGTACGGGTGCTTGCACCCTGAGGTATGGTATTTTAATACTTGTGGGTTTGCCAAACACCTTGTTTTAAACATGGCTTCTGTTTGTTTTTTAGGCAAAGCACTGACTGCTGTTTTATTTTGCTTTATATTACATATTTTGGTTTTATTGATTTTATCATTTTTACTGTTTAATATCTTAACATTCTGTCTCCTTTTTGCTTCTAGTGCTGCAGCTGGTGAGGTCTTCCATTCATCGGTGTGGTTGATACTGGGAGTTTAGATGGTGATATGGTTTGCAGCTGCATGTTGTATTCGTGTAGTGTTTTATTTGAAGTGTATTGGTATATTTCTTTTGAATATTTAGCATACTCCCAGTGTCCCAGCCGTAGTACGACTGTCTGTCCGCTTGTCTTTTCTTGCTTGTATTTTTAGAACAGTAATTGCACTGAATAAATGGCATGACCCACACTGCCTGTTTTGGCTTCTTAATTCGAGCCCCTGCTTCTCTAAACCTTTTCTAAAGGTTTAGAGAAGCTTTTCTGTTACTTCCACGCCCCCTCTTGAGTCACCAGAATCACGCCCCCTCTGTGTCCCGGGACCTCGCACTTTACAAATCAGGCACTGCCCGTGGGTGATGTCGTGGTGAGTTTGTCCAGTTCTTTTCTTTTAATATGGTCTATGGTGATGGCGCTGGGACACTTCAGGTGGCCTGAAAGATTTCAGCTGGGGCCAACTTCCCTCTGGCTCTGCCCCTAGAACTGATCATGAGACCCACCCTCTATTGATCCACTTCGAAGCCACCAGCATCTGTTACTTCTGTATTCAAATAACATTGTTACTTTGTCAAATGACAACACCAAAGTTTTAAACTGCTCCAAATATGCTTGCTGATATTTGACTAGAACATATAACATTTAGACCAGTGGACGCAAACACATGTGAGCAAACACTTACAGAGAGCCTGCTCTTCTCCTCAGATAAGAAATGCCTGTAGATAAGAAGGTATGTACAGCACTGTGTTCAGCTGGTTTTTGTTTTTAATGCAAGGTTATTTTAGTGTGACTCGCAAAGTAAATAAAAGCTTTGACTCAAAATATGTGACTCTGCAAGAGTTACAAAGCTGAAGGTGTAGCTCCACATAAACATCTTATCAGGAGTCCAGCTGTTGAGTGCACAGACTGATGTGCAGGTAAAAGCTAGATACAACCCCTAATTAGAAACTGTGTGCACAATAGGGACGAATACAAATAAAAATGCACTGATTACATTTACTCTGCCTCTTATTTGTTTTTTTTTTTTTTTAGAAAGTATGAACTAGTTTTTGGGGGGTTTGTTTAAAATCAATATCCTTCAAATAATGGAAGAATCTGCTTAATTTTCTGCATGATAGAAATTATTAAACGATCTGCAAACCTAAATTCAACATAAGAGCAGTGATTCATTAATATAACTTCAGAGATGAGATCATGACGTTCCTCTAGATGTTTGTTAGGCTTCATAAAACTGAGCCATTTTTACAAAAGTCTCTTAACATCCTCAAACATTTTGCCAGTGCAAATTTTTTTTTTTTCTTTCCCCCCCCAAACATTTAATGCTTCACTGTGCTCTCCCCGTGTTTCTGTGCTAACCTGAAGAGGATTCATGATAACTTCATAATGTAAGTGCCCTGAGTATATTGCAGTTTTAGCCTTCTGGCAGTCTGCCCTGATTGTCAGGATTGACAACATGTTATCAATGTGCTTAATATCTTCAGTTTCCAGGTGATTGTGGCCAACCCTTTTTGCTCCATTGTGCTGGAAAACTCCCTGATTGCCTAAATGGCTCCTGGATTGTTGGGTGAAGTTGTTTGCAGGACATTCGATGCTTTTCTTTACACAGAGCAGTGTTTTAGTGCCCATAGTTTTTATTAGATTTATTAATTTTACTTGTGTTTAGAGTTGTGCTTTTTTTTAAGGAATTTTACTTATATATTTGTTACTTTACTGGGGAAGAGAAATATGACAGCAAGATGCATCATGTGAAACAGGCCAGTTACCACAAGACGTGTGATCTTTTACGTGTCTGACTTACTGGTATGCCTTTCTGGCCCACACACCCCACAGCATCAACCTACACCCAGATGCCAGTGATAAGCGTCTTAAGTCTTTTTCTTTACTCTATTTTGGCAAATAACAGCCAGGTACAGTGTGTGCACAAAAAAGAAAGAAACCTGGATATTTGGGCAGATTAACTGTTTCTCATGCCAGCTTGTTACCTCTCCGTACAGTCGGCCTTTGGAATTTTGAAATGTGAGCTTGAGTACAGAACAAACGTGTTAACATTTATGCTTTAAAGACGCAACGCTTCAAATATCCTGACTCTGCTTTATGTTAAAATCTATTACTGTTACTGCATTCACCATCAAAAACCACACTCAAACCCAACTTTCTACTGCAGCTCCTGTCAGGAGGTGTGAGCTCCATACATGCTGCCGTGTGGAATTCTATTCATCACTCTGATTGCTCAAGAAAGGGAGACGAAAGCACAGGAGGAGTGAATGAGTGCACACACTGCTCCCCAGAACACACACTCACACATCAGATAAAACAGAATGGAAGAGAGAACACAGCTGAATGTACCTGGCGTTTAATCTTGAAGTGTGACACAACAGAGGCCTGAAGACAGCTAAAAACAGGTAAGAGAGGATGATGCAGGTAGCTCTGGAAGAAATAATATTACATTTATTGTAACATATATATTTATGGCGATTTGATTAAAAGGGACGTCTATATATTTAGTGGAGTGGAGAGAAGTAGGAGAAGTGGGCACTTCATGGAGAATGGACTAGATTAGCAGCTTTCTATACTGTATTATTAAATACCTCTAGGGGTTCAAAAAGGTATATAAAGTGGTTTTGTTTAAAAACAAAAAATTATTTCAAATATTTACTACTCGTCAGAACTATAATTAGTTTGATTTAGTTAAAGTAAAATGAAAAATCTATGAAAATACTGTTTCTATGGCTACATGTATTCCAACAGGCAATTTCACAAGGAAATTTTTACTTTATTTTTACTTTGGTAAGACTTTACAATTAATAGAAGTATATAAATACAACAATTTATTGATTTATTATTACTTTTACAGTTATTTAATAATTAGAGAACTCAGATGGAAAAACGGGTTTCCAAGGAAACAGAGGGAAACCAGGGCTGGAACGTTATTGTGCTGTTCTTTAACAGCAGATATCAATCTGAGATTTTCCTCATTCGGAAGGAAAATAGCCACAGATGTTATAACTGACTTGTTTGTGTTTATTGTCTTTGTGGACGACCTTCTGCTTTCACTAAAATAAGAATAAAAAAGGAGAAGAAATAAACAGCAAAAGGTTGAATCATGGAATGTTTGACACAACTAAAACGCTTCACAAGCAATCGAAACAACATTTTAGTGTTTTCTATAATCTTATATCGTGCCAATTACAGTATGTTTATTAGACTGTGCTTAATTTTCCCATTCTTTCCTCTTGACCTTCAGCTGTTAGCGTTCCCCCTCCTCCTGGACAGGCTGCTGACTCTGCACTTCTCCGCTTCCTCAGGTGTTTTCACTTGCCACCTGTTGTTTGGCAACACCTGCTTCTCTGCCACCAGCTTCTCTGTGCTGGCTGCTCTGGTTTCTGTCTTCGACTTTGCCTTGCTGAGTTAAAACGCTCCGTGTGGGAGGTAGATCCAGAGGAGGAGTTGAGGACCGAGCTGAAACTGGCAGAGGTCTGAGGGGGTCAGATCCATCCATGGCTCTCCATCCTTTAAGGTCCTCTGTCAGGGCTGCCAGACAGACAGTCGTGTTCCTGGCAGTGATGGTGGTGGTGCCACATCTCATAGACGGCTTCCAGCCACTCTTCTCATCTGCTGGGAATTCCACCACTCACCGTGACATTACTCAAATGGCAATACTGAGAAAGACCGCTGAGGTCTGCAGAGACGTTGCTGCCTCTGAGGGACGGGACTTCAGCCTGACTGTGAGTTAACGAGCAGATAACAGTAACACATCCAAATAAAGCAGTGTTTTTCAACCCTGGTCCTCAAGGCACACTGTCCTGCATGTTTTAGATGTGTCCCTGCTCAGTCACATTTGATTGGATGGCCATCAGATTGTCTTCAAGGTCTACACAAGTCTGTCAATGACCCACTAATTATAGCCAGGTGTGTCTGAGCAGGGTAACATCTAAAACATGCAGGACAGTGTGCCTTGAGCACCAGGGTTGAAAAACACTGGAATAAAGACTTCACTGATGCTGAAATGTGTTCGGTTCTGGTTTTTACTTCAATTAATATCAACTTGGAAACTTTCTGAGTCATAAAACAGAATTTTAAAGTCACAACGAAAACCAGAGAAAAGAAAAACTTGCAGGAACATACTGTATATATGTTTGGAGGATATGTTGAGGACAATAATGTCCACATTCTCTTAACAGAGAGGGGGTCTTAGACATCATCTTTCGGCCACATCCAATGCAGAGCTCCATCCATTCCCAGGAGGTTTCACTCCAACTCACAGATGCTTAGCAAGAACAAAGTGCTGTCCAACTGTCTCACCACCACACCCCCCAGTAGTCCCATAGTCGTTAGCTGGCCGTTAGACTCACCAACACTGAGGTCGTCCACCACATATAAACCTGGTTCCCACCAAACAGTTAGAACTAAGGAAGCTGCTTGGATGAGCAGCGAAACGTCTTCAAGAATATTCTACAAGTCCAGTTTCCTTGCTTCAACCTTTTGGACATATTGTATATACTGTAGTTAAATGTTCTACTGCCAATTTGAGGCTTTTGGTGTATTTTTGCGACATTTTGTCATGAAATCATTTTAGAACTTTTAAACAAAATATTACAAATTTTTTAAGTAGAACATTAACTTTTGCAAAATGTAAACTTTTTGACTAAAAATGACCAGTTTATGTCATAAATCTTGAAGTTCAGCTTTCAGTCCTGAAATCCAGAAAATTTTGTTGTAAAATCTGAAATGTTTGGTTGTGAAAAAAAAAAAAAAAATTCTGTGTAACTGTTATAATATAGAAACTTTATGTCACAAAGTTTCAAACTTTGGCAAAATCTTGACTTTAAAACTCAATATTAAAACATTTTGGCATAAAATTCAGACTTTCTTCTTCAATGTTTTTATGAATTTGAGCATGGACACAGAAACGGAAGATGTCCTGATGATTCCTTGGCAGTTTCACCTCTGCAGCTCCAGATGTCGTCATGACGTCCTGGAGCTCTGAAGATGAGGCAACACGTCGCAACCGACGTCACTGAAGGAAGACGAGAGGAAGAGCGAGGGATGGAGATGAGAGAAGTCAGAGAAAGAGGAAAGAAAATGGAGAGAAGGAAGGAAGAAAAGAAGTTGTCAGAGGAGGTAGGTAGACATATATTTTGTTGTGGTAAGGAGGGAAGGGGCTGCATTTCCTCTGCTGACCACTAGAGGCTGCAGTTCCGCTACAAATTACCTGACTACAACTTTACCAATTGATAATGAGATGTAGTCGAAGAGTTGGAGCTTCAGTGCAATATAAATGCAACAACAGACTGTCAATCATAATGTGGCCCTGCTCTCAAACACAAGTGGCTTCAATGTGATTTCATGATTTCAGTCTGATTTGGAGTCTGTGACTCCACATTCAGCTTCAGTGTGAAAGCAGCTTGCTGACTGCTCTATGTTTTTCTGAACATCCCACGAGATCCCACCCACCACTGACCTGGGCATCACCTCCGGGTCCGGTTGAAGATTTTGTTTTACTAAAGTGTTAAAGGAGTTTCACCTCTGAGCTAGAAGCAGTCATATGCTGGGACTGGAGCTGTGAAAATGTCACCTGAACAAACGGGCCACTGTGGGCTCCTATCGGCCCCTGCAGTCACATGGCCCTCACTTCAGTGCAGATTAAGATGGTACAGCGGATAATCACAGCTTTCTGCTGCGCCAGCTTCATAAGGGAAGACGTAGACGGCAGCAAAGCTTTGGAGGAATGAGTGTGAACGCTGCCTGTCAGGGCTCAGATCTCTGACCTTGTGCCCTTGAGCAAAGGCAGCGTTAATGTTCCATCCTTCCCTGCAAAAGAAAGAACAGAGCCTCAGAAATAAACACCTTCATGCAACTTTCTTCTTGTTTTTCTTTCTACAAGCTTTTTGTACAAATAACTTTAATAGCTTTGCTGTAGTATGCCACATGAATTTTGAACTAGAGGCTAGCAGCTACACGCTAAAAGCACTGGCTACTGTTGGTTTAAAATGAAGACTTGGTCCTATTGACATGCAATAATAATAATGTTAAAATTAGCTAAATGTATCTGGTTATGTTAAATCTTTAATGTTAATCATGTTTAAAGCTAGCTAAACTTAGCTTGCGATGTTAAATCTTTAATGTTAATTGTGTTAAGGCTAGTTAAAGTTAGCTAATGTCAGTCCAATTAAAGTTCTGGGTCTGGTAACCACCATTTAGTCAAAATTAGCTGACTTTAACTTGACTAACACCAAAATGTTAACATACCCTGCTAACTTTAGACAACTTTACCTAACTTGAACTAATTTTAACTTTTTTAATAATTAAATTTTAACATAGCCAGTTGTGTTTAGCTATCTTTTCTTTGGTTAACATAGTTAAATGTCACCAGCTAGCTTTTGAGCTAATGGAGGACAGTCATTATTCTAAAGTTAACATGTCTTCTTCTGCTGTTAGCGGAACTAGCTGCCACTGGTTCTGGGTTTTAGGACAGAGAGTGAATCTTTATGGGAAGTGTTAACATGCATGTCACACACCTTCTCCCAGAGGTTTCCCGAACATCTTCAGCTCCAGAGGAGAGCGGAGCCTCTGGGAGATCTGGGAACATCAGGCTGGATTTCAGCCTCTGTCATCATCTGACTGTTTCTCTTCCTCCAACTCTGAAGGATGTAAAGCTCACTTCTTCAGACTGAAACACACAAACACTTCCATTCTGAGTCAGAAACTAAAGAAAAAAAACAACACACGCATTAATGTCATTAATGTCTGTTATAATCATTATTATAACAGTTTGGTGTTGAGGCTCTGACCTCATCAGCACCTCAGACTCCTTCATTAGATACGAGGAGTCACAAACAACAACCAGCAGCTAGTGTAAATACACCTCTACAACATGTTACATGGTGACAAGTTTACGGGAGCCAGCTATCTGTAGCTAACTCTTGCAAAATTTTGCCAACTTTAGCTAAAATTTGAGTAATTCCAACTTGATTACAGTAACAGTTTCATTTAACCAGCTAACTTTGGCTAACATTAGCTTGACTACAACTAAAAGTTTGATATAACCAGCTAACCTTAGCTAACACTAACTTGAAAAACACTAAAGGTTTGATGTGGTCAACTAATTTTAGCTAACATTGACTGGACATACACTAAAAGTTTGATGTAGCCAGCTATCTTTAGCTAGCTCTGGCTTGACTACTTATTTGAACTTATTTTAACATGAAAACTTAAATGTATCCATTTAATTCTCGCCAACTTTAGAAATTTTAACTAATTTTAGGTAGATTACAGTAACATTCGAACATACCTAGCTAACATTAGCTAATTTTAACAAACCTTTACTTAATTATTATTAAAAATATGACATAGCCAGCTAAGTTTAAACCTTAACTAACCTTAGCTAATGTTAACTCATTTTAACTTACTAACATTAACATTTGACATAGCAAGCTAACTTATGCTAACTGTAACTTGATGAACAACAAAAGTCTAACGACACCAGCTGCATTTCCTTATGCTCATTTGTTAATCGGACCACTAGCTTACTCAGTGTCAGTAGTGCTCTTACACATTCGGCTACTACCTAGCTTGCTAGGTTAAATCAAGCTGCATTTACATCCCAGCAGAGGTCTGCTAGTCCTTCTTATGCCATTGAAGTGGAGGTATTTGAGATGAGGATGTTTTGGACAGATTTAATCAGGATGGAATGTAATATTAATTATCATCACAGGTTAGCACAAGCTAACACAGTCAAACTAGAGTGGTTACTTGTAGCTGAACTAAGGCGGGAGTGTTCCAGCCAAGTTCAAGACCTGCTTGTTCTGTTCATTTGCCTGTCTTTTTAGTGTTTTGCTTTTGGATTCAGAGGTCAACCAATGGGTCATGGTGGGTCTGGTCAGAACTAGAAATGTGAGAACTGAACAGAACGGCCTCATAATTCAGTCTCCGCGTGTAGACCCCAGTAAGGTGGTTGTACAAGAAATTAAACACACACACATGCATGCACACAAGCACGCACGCACACACACACACTCATTTAGTCCTCTGGGAGTTTTATAAAAAGTTGGTTTGTGTCCTCCCTCAGTTGGAAGATAAGGATTTTTAGCTCAGTCATAAATCCTCACACCTCCTCCTCCTTCCCTGTGCAGGATTCAGGTCTTTTCTCTCTCTCTCTCTCTCTCTCTCTCTCTCTCACACACACACACACACACACACACATGCACTCAGACACAAAATAAGTGGAAGCCAAATCCCTTGATAGGGCGTCTTCATTTCTGCAACCACAAACCTCAAAATCCAGCACCAAGGAAACAAAACAGAGGGGAGGAAAAAAGGAAAGGAACCAAGGACTCACAGGGAGGGGTGAAGGAACCTTTTGGTTTTGATTCATGAACTTCAGCTTGATTGTCGTTCACACCTGATGAAATGGGTCTGGTACTGCTCCCATTCACAGCCAATTTTTTACCGGTACACAATGTACGGAGCCAATCACAGCTATCAGAGCCAAAGTCTATAAACCAGCAGGTCCCAAAATGATGAAATGGCCCCAAAAGAGCCAACCTTGAAACCAGCTGGAACACAGCTATTGTAGTTTAGTTAAATTTTAACGTTAATCATGTTAAAATAAATTCAAGTTAGCCAAGTTAGCTGGAAAAACCAAACTTTAATGTCATACAATTTCAAGTTGAAGGTTAGTGAATGTTAGCTGGCTACATTAAGGTAAGCAAGTCAAAATTAGTGTAAGCGGGCTAAAGTTAGCTTTCAATGTAAAGCTTTTAACGCAAATAAAGTTAAAATTAACTAGGGTTATCTGGCTGTGTTAAAATGCTATAGTTTATGAAGTTAACCAACATTAACTTAATAAACTTTCAATATCTAAGTGAGGTTTGGCATAGTCAAAATTCTGGTCTGGTACCACTTCCATTCACATTTAATCATTGTGATTAAATTCAACCTGGAAGTCTCAGGAAATATCCTTTAGCTCAGCTTTGCAAACATTAACTCAAAATTAAATTTGTGTCTCAGTTGAGTCATGTTAGCGAACTTTATCTAATTTTAACTTGATTAAGATTTTAATGTATCCAGCTACCTTTATCTAATTTCAACATAGCCAACTACCTTTAACTTATTTTAAAGTAGTAAGTTAGCTTAAACTTATTTCAGTGTAGCCAGCTACCTCTAGCTAATTTTGACGTAGCCAGCTACTTTTAACAAATTTAAATATATATAGCTATCTTTAACTAATTTTAACTCAAGATTGTAATGTAGCCATCTACCTTTAACTAATTTTAATAGCTTCAACTTATTTTGACGTAGCCAGCTACCTTTAAATAATTTTAATATAGCCAGCTACCTTTAAAAAATTTAAACACAGCGAGCTACCTTCAACAAATTTCAATGGAGTCAGCTACTTTTAACTAACATAGCCAGCTACCTTTAACTTATTTTAACTTAGCAAGCTAGCTTTAATTTTTTTTAATGTAGCCAGCTACCTGTAGCTAATCTTACTGTAGCTAGCTACTTTTAACTAATTTCAATTTAGACATCAACCTCTAACTAATTTAAATTCAATTAAGATTGTAATGTAGCCAGCCACCTTTCACTAATTTTAGTGTAGCCAGCTACCTTTAAATAATTTAACTCTAGCTAGCAACCTTTAACTTATTTTAATGTAGCAAGCTACATTTAACTCATTTTAACATAGGCAGCTATCTTTAACTGATTTTAATGTAGCCAGCTCTCTTTAAATAATTTTAATATAGACACCTATCTTTAACTAATTTCAATGTAGCCACCTACCTTAAAGTAATTTTTACGTAGCTAACTACCTTTAACTAATTTTAATGTAGCCACCTGGTGACCAATGTCAGTCAGGGTTCTTGCTTGGACCGGGATGTGGTGGTGGGGGGCTGTTGCGGGGGTGTGTGGATGGGGGTTTAGATTCCTAGCATATCTGATGTGTCACGTTGAATTTGAGTAAACGTGTATAAAAGGACGCAGCTGCTTTCATGCTTCGGGCTCCTGCAGCAGCTGTTTCACTTTAATCTGAAGGTCTCTTCACATGAACACAAAAAAAAAAAAAAGACACACAGACCATTAAACTCACGTCATAAATTACTTTGTGCTTCTCCCGTGAATATAACGCTATAATCTGCTGATAAAACCTCTTCATTTCCTGCCACTTGTTGAAAACATTTGAGGTTTACATGTAAACGTTTCTTGTGAATGTCATTAACTCTTTCCTAACTACCAGGAGCTACATCAAGACTCCTCTGGGTCAAAAGTCTACAAGAAGGGAAAACACTTGCAGTTCCTCCACCGACCACTGGGGGTTTGTGCCAAAAGTAGTAAGTGAAGGAAAAAGACTGACAGTCTGAAGTTATTGATTACTCTCTAATCATCATTTGTCAGATTTATTCTGTTTCCTCTTGCTGTTTCTGTTTCTGTCAAAAATGTATTTTTTTTTAATCACTTCTGAGAAAAAGAAATAAATTTCAATTAATTTCAATTCAAAAAAAGAATGCTAAAATGATTACAGATTCATCGTGTGACATTTCCAAAGTGCAAAATAAATAAAGAAATAAAATTAAAAAAATTAAAAGTTGGATTATAAAGCCCCGACCCCTTTGGAGCCCTGTAGCCCTGCCCCTATTTATCATGCAAACGTTGTAAAATTACAACTTGTAAAACTGCAATTTTTCCTTTAAAGAACCATTGAATTCACATGAAAACAAGTTTAGTCAACATAGACTACAACATAGACAAATAAAAAAACTGCCTTGCCTTAACTTTTTATTAGAAAAGTGAGAATTTTACATTAAAAAGATGCTATTTTACAAAACAATTCAGATAAATCCACCACCAATATTTTTTTGTAGAAAAAAAAATGCACTGGATCAAAACTGAGATTAAAAGTTGCATCATTTTTATGTTTTTACAAGAATTAAGGTTTTAAAAAGTTTCAAAAGTCTTTACTTTACAAGAGCAGCAACAAAAAAGATTTTGCAAGACAGAAATTGCAAACATTTTACTGAAGTCAGTTTGACCAAAAAGAAAAAAAAGAAAAAAGAAAAAAAAGAATGTTCCAAAGAGAGAATTTCTTGTGGAAAAGGTGAGAAAGGTTTTGATTTTATGTTTAAACTTTTCCACAAAATAGTCAAGATTCTCTATTTTACAACCAAAATTTTTTATTTTACAACGGAAAAAAATTAATTTTAGAAAAAAATCTGGAAAAAAAACAACTTTTGAAAATGGTGCTCCTACATAAATGTCTGGGTTCTGTGGCTGAACTGCTGGGTTCAGGTTCTGGAGGTCTGGTTCTGGACCTTCTCCTGAAGTGCTGTAGAACCAGCAGAATAACTCAGTAACATGATCGGGTAATGACAGCATCCACAATGTCCACCAGGACTCTGGACCAAGACAGTCCACCAGGACTCAGAGAGCAGCCAGACTCCTGCTGATGTTTGTTGTTCAGGAAAGTCCAGGTTTTTGCAAACACAATCACCAAAGGAAACAACATCAGCACTGATCCTTAACTGGAATGATGTTCTATGGACATATGAGACAAACATAGAGTCAAAGACCACCTCAGAACCACATCAGGCAACTAAAGAAGGGGCCACAGAGGACTAAAGATCTAAACTTTTATCTTGTTAAGTGTCCTTGTGTGACCTGAAAGGTGCTGGAAGTAAAATGTATGAGTAGTACCATTATTATTATTATTGTTGTTAAATAACTAGTAGACCAGTGAATCAGTGGAGAGTAGACCAGTAGCCAGTAAACCAATAACCAGTAAACAGTAAAGCAATAATCAGCAAACTAGTAACCAGTAAACAGTAAACCAGTAACTAGTAAACCAGTAATCAGTAACAGTAGATGTTCAGGTTTTAACTGAGCTGCAGGTCTCTGCACACACTGCTGTGACTGACAGGTGGGCGGGGCTTGACATGTCAAAGCAGAAACGATGAAGTGCTGAGTCATCAGATCAGAAGTTTCTGAGTGCTGAGTCATCAGATCCAGGTCAGCCCCCCCAGCTGTGGGTGTTCCTGGCCCGGTTCGGTGGGTTTGGCAGACCCTGCTGTTGTTGTCTGTGGTTCAGGAGGAACCGAGCTGACATCAACCAGAACCAGCTGTCACTCACACTGAGCAGAGTCAGAATGGGGAGGGTGGGGGCTGGGGGCACCTCGTCATCATGATGGTGGGCAGGGGCAGGTTCATCCTCAATCATTTGTTAATGTCTCGTTGAATCAGAGCCAGATTACATCAGGTTCTGGTTCTGGTTCAGGATCTAGTTAAGGCTTTGGTTCCACATGGGACTTTAACCTGAATGGATGGAGTAAAGAATCTTAGTGGCCCCAGAATGGCCCCAAGGGACCATCTTATCCTTAAGTGTGTGATGGCTTTCTAGTTGTTATTTTTTGCTGTTGTTGTTTTATTTGTTGTTTTTATTATGTAAAGCACTTTGCATTACAACTGTATGAAAAGCGCTTTATAAATAAAGTTTGATTGATTGATTGATTGATGCAATGAAGACCAAGCTCAGTTTTTCTCCAAACGTTCTCCTCATTTGGTTTGTTTAGGGCACAATTGATTAAAATCTCAATTTCTATAAGGTGATAATATGATTATATATATTTACTGTCATTCATAGCCCTTTTCACATAGAGGTTGCAACAATCCGGTTTAAAGAAAACGATTCTCGTTAGACCACTGTTTCACTTTGGTAATTCCCACAGACTGAATGAAGAAAATACCCCAGCGCCTCTCTAGAGTATGATAACAGAGCTGAGTGACCACAGCATTGTTAGTCTGAGAGGTATGTTCCAAAATACTGACTCACCTTAGACACGTTTGCTCAACATTCCACCTCGGTGTTGTTCACATGTACTTCTTTTTCTTTCAGCTGTTCCCTTTAGGGGTTGCCACATCGAATCATCTGCCTCCATCTAACCCTATCCTTTGCATCCTTTTCTCTGACACCAGCGCAAGTTGCTGTTTGGTGATTTTTTTTTTCTTCTTTTTTTTTCATTCAATGCATCCTACAACAGTAAAATCAGCAGCGCAGAATAATTGGTTGAGGTCTCATATTACTATGTTTGATGATGTGAAACTATTTTATTATATTTTAACATGGAGCAAGTTGAAAAATTATGTTAAAAGGTAAACCCATATGCAATAAAAATTAACAAATGACTGATCAAATATCTATATGTGCTAAAATGGGAGTCAGTCAAATTGGCTTTGCACAGATAAAAGGAAAAATGAGTTAATCATGAAACATGCACCAAATTTCACAGAAATACATGAAACAAGCTGAGCATTACATTCAACCCGATGAGAATCTATCATTTGAGACTGACCATGTGTGCAAGATTTCACGGCAATCCATCCAATAGTATGTCATGCATGACAAGCAGATTTGTAACCCTATACATGTATATCTATCTTTGTTCTGAAACTTTGCAACATTCTTTTATTTAGTAACTTTTACTTCTGGAAGGACTTCTTTAAAATGACTTGTGCCACTTTACTTTTGCATGTAATTACAAGGATAAAGTTTAGTTCCTATCCTTGAGCTGCAATGTCAGTCACATTGGTCACGGGTGTGCATTCTCAGCTGCTGTGCTCTGTCCTTCATGTGTGCACACAGGACGCATGCGGACACACACATCATCTAAAATTTCTCTGTGTCTTCATCTCTGCAACTCCCCTCTTTCTTCGCATGTATCCCCAGCCCCCACATTCTGCCATCTCCATCAAAGACAGCCTCAGCTCAGAAGACTTTCTTTCACTTTTCCATTTGAAAACTCCTGCCAGAATCTTCATCTCACAAGTTTAACATCAAAGCAGATGAATACTGTTTTCTCTGCAGCAGTTTAGTTATGAAAGATTGTGTTGGGTTTAGGCTAACATAGTCATATGAAAGTGTTTGTATCAACATAAAAGAATTGATATCAATGTGTTCTTCTTTGTGGGTATAAATCTTTTTATATAAATAGATGGTGTTGGCCACAAAAATCTAAATCCAACGTATTATTTCGTCAAAGCTTGAAGCTTTGTATACAGTGATACTACATGAGTGTGGACATGTGTAAATGCTTACACCGCCGCTCCTGTTGTGCCCAGAACTCCTCAACAGTTTTGGTGATGTCACGGTTCTCCCTCAGCTTCCTCTGCCATTGGCGCAGCTCCTGCACATCTGGTCGTGCCCTGATCTGTAACAACCCCAGCACACGTGCAAATGGAGCACATTTATAAATTCACATAGGCAAGCGTAATCAATAACTTAATTACACTGTAAACTAATTAGTAACAGTGAGCCACTACTGTTTACAGTGTCTGTTATTTGCTTTGGTTGATAAATCGTTGTTGAACTGTGACTTAGCTATGCCAACAGACTTCTTGCATGCACTTTGTCTATGTCAGGTCACACATGTTCACTTGTCAATACATACACCCTCTAAATTCATCTCTTCAATCAAATGTTTATGGTCAATATATAAAATCTGTCCTGCACAGAAACAGCTTCAAAAACATGCCATCAGATGGTCCATTGTCTTTACATAGTTTACCACTTTAAAAGAAAAATCTGATTGTGGTATTTTCCCAGCTCTAACTTTAATTTCTTTAAATCACAATCATTTGACCTTCATTTACTATCATTGCCCTTTACATGTGACATTTTATAAATTGTGGCTTTCATTTTTATCTTAAATACTTAAATATTTAGAACCATTATGACCCCAGATCAAGTCCACATGTACATCATGTAAAAACCTATTATGATGATTTAGCCCTCTGTTGTGGAGTAGTTTTATTATTTTATGAGTCACTGATTGTATTTGTATGTCTGCATCAAGTAGGCAGCCGACAGGGTGACATTTTGTTATATTTTCATGAATTCTAATTATAAATAAGCAGCCTGATTTATTTCAGTGTTCATGTTGCAGTTGGCATGATCGATGCTTTTGTTCTTGGTTGAAACCTTCACAGTTGTGTGTTTGTGTGTGAGTTGGAGGTTTTTCTGAAAGATTATTAAATAGATTTGCTTATTTGGATGAAAAGAAGAGTCCCTTAAGAGCTCACCCTCTCTCCCACTAACTAGTGCTGGTTCCTCTCCCTCTCGTGTCCTCCAGCCTCCCTTAACACCCTTTCTCTCTGCGGGGCTCTTGTATTTTCCTCTCCCCTGCTTCAGTTCCCATGTGTCTCACACCAACACCTCACTCGCTCATAGGAATTTCCAACACATCAATGTTTCATCTCTCTGTCCACCTCTCTGCTCTCCACTCTGCATTCTCTCCCACATCTCCTCTCTCCAGTCATGCCTCCCACTGCTCCATTCGACCCCAACATTCTCCCAAGTGCCTGGTTGTGTGGCAACAATAGTCTCGCTATTAGTGGATAGGAAAGTGGGTCTGTTATATAAGGTTGGCCATGGGTTGAGGAATGGGCAAAACCAGTGAGCTCCAATAGTTAATTCACTGGGTGTCATGGCACCACAGCAGTCCCTATGCTGAAGGGAGCAAACCATAGAAATGGAAATGAGGGGTGAGGGTCAGGACTGGTTGGGGGTTGGAGTCTGTTGTGTTTGCTTACCATCACTGGTGTGCTCTGTTTGAGTCCATGCCAGTCCTCGTGTGTCAATTTTCATTTATTTCCTCAAGAGGTCTTATATCTATTTTTCTGCTCTTGCTGCAGTCAGCTGCTCCCACATGACAGAAATATTTGATGATCATGTCACAACTGCATCACATCGTGCTATACACAAGCAAAGTCAAACTCGGAAAATTTGGAAGCTGACTTTTAAAATGAAAGATTTATGCAGGACGTTGACAATTTGCATGACAGAGATAAAGAGCTGAGCCGAGTGTGTGTTTGTGTGTGTGAGTGTGTGCTGAAGCCTGTTTGTTCACATCAGCACTGCTGATTAGCTGAGGTAAGCTACTGTTTTGAACGAATGCATTAAGATGATTTTGGGACATGGCATAGACTTAATTTGCAGTCTTATGAAACCAAATGCACATTTCTTCCCATCTAGTCCTCGTTTACAGTATGTTGACATATCCACTCATGTCTCTGTGCCACGTGGCAGTGACTGGTTTAGAGCATGTGAGTCACTCCATGTTGTGTGCGATGCATGATAGCATGGATTAGAGTGATTAGAAAAATTGCCAGGAGCCTGGAAGGTCAAATGCATACATGTAAGTATAGTACAAGAACAAATGCTCTGACAACACAAACAGAGGAATAAAATATTACAAAGAAAAAAAAAAGTGACATTATCTGTGGTCCTACTCATTTCTTATCACAAATCTGACAACAGCAGCAGAACAAGCTGAATATCTACACAAACCACATTGCTACAAACTGTGTAACTGCAGTGACACACATTTTAGACAGTTTCTTGCACATACTTCTTCCTCTCTGCACAGCCTTTCAAGCTGCTCTTCTTTTTGTGCAAAGCTGCTTGTGAGACTTAGCTCCTCTCCCCGTCTCACATTCTGCAGCAGCACAAAGGCCTCTGTTTGGCTGCAGCATTAACACCAACACTGACAAGTCACATAAAGACACAACCCCATTCTCCTCCATCTTCCATTCACACGCTATACACCCACCCATCAATCATCTTTTTGTTGACCGATGCTTCCATCAAGACTTAACCAGCCCAGCGTGGTGTGACCTGATACATGCCTCTGTAGAGTCAGGCTCAGTAAAATGGCTACTGTGTCTTTTAAAAACATTTACAGGTAAAAGAAGGCAATCTGGCACAGCAGTGATAGTAGCTGCTGAATGTCCCAACTGTCTGCAACATTTTCTCTCCATGAGTGTTGGTCAAATGACTTAACACTGAACCTCACTCAGTTCGAACGATTCATCTACCGCTGCCCTCAGATCATTCAGCTGGAATCATAGACCTACTTCTGCTTTTGACTATGCAGCCTCGGGTGTGATTGTCTGTGAGCGCGTTTGAGGTTGTGGGCTTCCGTCAATCACCTCTATTAGATGATGTCAAGCACACGCAGTAGTAGCAGTGCTCCATTTCTTTCTGATAAATGGGGCCTGCTAATCCAACGTGACTTCTCTGGGTCCTGTAACTGGGCAGAAAAATCACACAGCAAGTGAAAATAATCACAGAATATATTCAGCTTAACGTTGGGTAAAATAAGTATTGACCATATCATAATTTTTCTCAGTAAATATATTTCTAAAGGTGCTATTGACATGAAACTTTCATCAGGTGTCGGTAACAACCTATGTAATCCATACATGCAAATAAATCAAACCATAGATGTCCTTGAGTTTAGTTGTGTGTGAAAATGCACGGGCATGGAAAGCTAAAACACCAGCTGAAATTAATCAGGAGTCAGAAAGCAATCCTGCCCCTTGTCAATGCAAAATAATAACAGCTGGTTCAATACCAATTGATGGCCTATAAACATCTACACTTGTAATGAAATCAAACCATAGATGTCTATAAATGAAGGTATGTGCAATAATGTGATATGACACAGGGAGAAAGAACTGAACATATTTGAAATGTATTTAATACTGCGTACAAGAGTATGACAGTTTCAAGATGCATAGATTGCAGTCTTGAAATCTTGAAGGTTTCATGGGCCTCTTCTATGAACCCTGATCTTTAGTTCTTTTGATATAGTTTCAACTGGATTCAAGTGAGGAGATTGTCCATTCTAGGAGCTGTATTTTCTTTCTAATAAACCAATTGAGAGTTTCCTTGCATATAGGCATGACATTTGAGTGCATGACTAAATGTTTTCTTCTAATTCCAGGTCTTTCTGAAGAACTCCATTATTGGCCTTGGCTCTTGGACTCTTCTGATAAATCTTTTTTCCCCTCTGTCAGAAATCTTGTGAGCAGCATCTACTCGTAGCCGGTTTATGGAGAGGTTATGCTCTTTCCATTTCCAGATTGTGTCCCCAACAGTGCTCACAAGAACATTCAGACTTTTAAAAATCCATCTGTAACCAATGTCATTAGTATGTTTTATAATAATAAGGCCATGAAGATCCTGTTGGGAGGACTTTGCTTTTACCCATCATGAGATGTTTCTTTAGTGACACTTAAGTAATGACGTATCTTTTCATAGGTCATCAGTTGGGACCCAAGCAGATGATATTAATTTGCACCGACAAGGGATTACTGATTGATTTCAGCTGGAGTTTTGGCTTTCCATTACTTTTTACACCTTCTTTTCTTTATGTGTTCAATGCTTTTTCCCTGTGTCATTTCACATTTTTACACGTAACTTAATTTATGGATATCTACGGCTTGATTTCTTTGCTTGTGTGGATGGGAAAGTCTGTTTCTGTCA
The DNA here is from genome assembly GCA_037176975.1 of Arrhamphus sclerolepis. Taxonomy (NCBI): domain Eukaryota; kingdom Metazoa; phylum Chordata; class Actinopteri; order Beloniformes; family Hemiramphidae; genus Arrhamphus; species Arrhamphus sclerolepis. The sequence continues at coordinate 8,720,734 of JBAMYA010000023.1, read as the reverse complement.
TCTGGTGAAGGTTTCACATCAATAGCACCTTTATAAATAAATTTACTGAGAAAAATACAATCATGTTCACCCGCTATATGTGAGCTAATGAAAACTAATGAAGCTTTAAAAAGCAGGACGAACAAATGCTAACATTGGTTATTCAGTTATCATACATTGATAGTTGTGTAAAAGTCTTATTATTTCATAGAATGACGAACGTCGCAAAAACTCCGATGCCCAGATGCCTGTAGAAGGTGCTAAAGATCTCAAAAGTTGCTCTGGATTGTTTTAAATCAAAATTTTTTACATTATAGGAAAAATCTAAGCTAAGATAACCAGTGGCCGACCATTTAACTATTCACAACAAATGGAAAATATGAGTTCATAGTTATAGTATAGCTCATAGTATTTTCTGAAAGACTGAACAAAATCAGTCGACACGAACATCTTGTGTGTAACATTTTGCTCCCCTGCCCTTCTCAGTTTATTCCTGTCAAATAGAGACAGAAGGAATAAAGGTGATAATATGATATACAATAAATGTGTCCTCTGAAAGGTTATTGACATTAACAACCTAATTCTGGTTTATTACATCAGATTCACTTTACTCAAACTCAGCTGACCAGACTTGAGTAATCCTGATAAGTCTTAATGAATGTGTGTGTGTGTGTGTGTGTCTGCATGCATACATATGTGCAATACAGCAGCAGGGATGGATGAATGGATTAGAGATGGGCTAAGGCACAGAGTATAAAGAAGATTATGCAACATGTTAAGACCTAGAAGCTCTTCATAATTGTATGTGAGTGAAACAAGAGACAATCGCATTGTCTGAGTCACAAATGTAAGTTAGGAAGTGTGTGTTTGTCTGCAAATGTCTTTGTGTATCTCCTTTGCTGCTCTTCTTTGGTCCTTAACGTTGTGACGAAAGTGATTAATAATAGAGGGATAAAATTCCACTCTATAAAAATACTCTCCATCTCTGCTTCCTGGGCCTTGTCTGTCTGTCTTTCTTACCACAACGCATTTACGCACACGAACATACACACACACACACACAGACTGCAGTCAGGGAGTCAGCGCTGCGTCAGGCGTGTTATATAACAGCTCAGAGTATGCGAGTGAGGGGAAAAGAGTGGGTGCATGTTGGGGGGGATGGGGGTGGAGGAGAATGGCATACATCTTTATGGGAGACCAATATCCCAGTATCCTATCACATTATTATATCCTTAAACTATTACAGCATCTTCTTCTCTATCCTGCTATAAATTGCTCTCTTTTTATGAAGTAAAGTTAATGGCACAATCGTGCCTATTAGGACTTTGCAAGCCTGAAATATCTCCACCCCATACATCATAAATAAGTCAAGATCCTCTGTATTTGTTAGAGGCCAATCTTCAGTTTGGGACTCTGATTGTGCTGCATTGTTGAGCCTCCATCTCTGTTCTTACCTGCTGCAAATGTTTACAAAGCCATATTTCTTTATATTATGCCTCATTTCTAATCTGACACTACTCAGCAACATCAGCCTGCCTATTCCCTCCCTTTTGTCATCCAACTGAGAATGTTCCAAACATAGCTTTATCCCTTCACATAATCCTCCCGCTTTCTCCCCACTGACTATATGCCTCTTTCTTCCTGTGTCCCTCTTCCTCTAGATCCCTTGGGGTGCCCGTCTGCAATGCCATCAGTGGGCCCTCTGAACTTTCTCTGAGTTCTATGTAAACAGTGAGGAGTGAGAACCAGCTGGCTCACTGCTGCCCCCACGTGTGCACAGACTAATTCAATTTTGTGCTGTCAAAGACAAGTAAAGGAGGAAATGCTGCTCTCTGCAGGTGTACAGGCTATTAGTACATACCCACAAAGTCAGCTACATATATAGCATATTTTCTTATCATTAAGGAGTAATTTTATACTCCATACCAGCTGAAATCTTTAGTCTCTATATTTTTTTCCTATGCAAAACTGAGCCTGAGTTCGACCACAGGCACAGATCAAACCAGAGCTTGCGGTGAGACTGACAAACCATGACCCCCACTCCTCCTTATACAACATAAGGTTGTGTTTGAGTGTGCATGTGAGAGCGACTGTGGCAAAATTGCTGCTGTGTGCTTCTGGCCATGTCTGCATATGACTATTTATAACAGAGGACCACAAGGCCCACACAGGAAGGAATTAAAGCAGAGCATCACCGATGACATAATCAAGCTGCTGAATGAAAGTGCAGCTCCTGTGAAAGAAGGGCTTTTTGGCAAGATGGGATTATACAACAAGAACGGGCTGTGGGCTAACAAACACGCAAGAGAGTGTATATTGTGGTCTGGATCGACTGCATTATTCCCTTCATATTTTTCCATCATAACTTCTTTGGTAAATTTCTTAATTGTATATATAGCTTAAGTTGCATGTGAGCACATAAAATACTTCCTTTATAAATACTTCCTTTATTTTCTTAAACTTTTTTAGGTTTTTCCCTCTTTGAAGCTTTTCTGCCCTGAGTCATGACCTGTGATTAATTTTTCACAAATGCTATCTCTCTGCGCTCAGCCTCAGTGCTTTTACAGGCATTAGGCAACTGTACAAAAATGAAAAATAAATAGAAACAAAAAACAAAACTGTAAGCAACATAGTCTAGTGTACCTTATATCCCCTCCAGAAAGTCTGGATGATCAGAGCGGCCTGCTCCTCGCTGAGCCGCAGAAACAGAGGGAGGGGAGGCCTGGGGCTGGAGGAAATAAAGAAAGCATTATGTGAAGTGACAGTAGTGCGCACGAACATTTCTTACTTTTTCATCACAAACGAAGCATTTAACTGGGATGCATGTTCAACTTTTTTTTGTTCGATTTAAACACTGCACAAAAAATGTAGACACATACTGCATACACAGTTAGGTCTGAAAATACAAGGGCATAAACTTTGTAATTTTCAAGTAACAGTTATTCATTAATATTGTCTTATAGTGCATGCACTGCATGTGCATCACAAATGGTCATGTCAGTATGTGGGAATGGCTGAGGAGACTCACTGCTTGCTGAGCCAGTCTTTGACAAAGGGAATCTCATGAAATTTCACTGGGGCTTGTCCCTGCCTGCAGGGGTTATGACTGAAGAGAGAGTCCAAACATGACACACATATTTATTTATTTAAGCACAGACAAAATGACATTTGGCTAAAGTTTTCCAGTGGGATTAATATTGCAGAATGATGTGTGTGGGAGGGATCTTACTTGTAGAGCCACTCAGTTAGGAAGTCACAGGGGATAAATGATGTGAATTTCCTCTGAAACACAAAAGAGAAGTTAAAAAAAGTAAATTTCAGCTCTCTATTGCTAAATTGCATAGAATTGTCACCAAAATGTGTAACTTTTAATACACAGCAAACACCAAGGTGCAAATTTTTGCCTCTGTCAGGGTGTGCTGTTGTAGGTTACACCACTCACTTTTAAAGGACCTCTAATACTGCTGGGAAGTACATGCAGCACCCTGCAAAACACTGTTGTTTTTCTTCTCTCTCCATGAATATGCTCAACTTGAATTTAATGCCAGGAGAATGTGTAAACGTTTGGGTGGTAAAATGATGTTACCCCACAATAACAAATAGTGGAACCTCTCACAGCAAGTTAGCGCCACAAAATGATTACTGCCAGTAAAATGAAGAGAGGTTTACAAGACTGTAAAAGGAGTGTATATGATTGAATTGTTGAACTGCAGCTCAACAAAGACAGTAATTGTTTTTGACATAAAATTGTCAAGATTTAAATTAGGAATTACATCATCCATTCATCCATCCATCTTCTTCCTCTTATCTGGAGTTGTGTTGCGGGGGCAGCAGCCTAAGCAGGGAAGCCCAGACCTCCCTCTCCCTGGCCACTTCCTTTACTTCCACTGGGGGGGCTCTCAAGGTGTTCCGAGGCCAGCCAAGAGACGTAGTCCCTCCAGCGTGTCCTGAGTCGTCCCCCGGATCTCCTCCCAGTGGGACGGCACCGGACCACCTCACCAGGGAGGCGTCCAGGAGGCATCCTGACCAGATGCCCGAGCCATCTCATCTGACTCCTCTCAATATGGAGGAGCAGTGGTTCTAATCTGAGGCCCTCCTGGATGACTGAGCTTCTCACCCTATCTCTAAGAAAGAGCCCACCACCCACAGCTGGTCACCACATATGAAGGTAGGAACGTAGATCGACCAAAAGGAATTATATCATCTTTCTTTCATAACATCTCTTCATCTTCAAGGACGTCTGTCAGTGAACACAGTTAAAAAACAAAATTAACAAGATCTTGATATACTGCTACATTTTCCAACCTGAGCTTACTGGAGATAGGAATTGTGGTCTCACAGTTGTGTGTCGCTGTACTTTGTTTGTTATTTGTTTGATTTTTTTGTATCTTTTTTTTTCTGCACAGGATAAAGAGAATTTTAACTATCCAGCTTGTTATTTACATACAGTTCATAGGAAAGTATCTGTGAAGCTATGGAGACACATTAATGCATGGGGAATGGATTTTGACAAGGTGCATTGTTAATTTCATCAAAACAATGCCCAACCACTTAAAGATGCCAAACCAAAAAATGGTTTCAAATGCATTTTAATAGAATGGTTCTGTGGTGGGTTTGATGCTAATCAAACAGCCTTACTGAGTGTATGTGGTAATGATGTGTAGGTCTGAATGACTTGTTTCCTGCTTTCCAAGAGGTGCTTTTGAGAGTACAGTAAATTTAGATCACCTTTCTTTAACCTCCAGTTCTACTGCTTAGAATTTTGGGGTAATTTTTGGTGAAGACCTGTCTTTACCTCTCATATAAATAGTTCACAAAGTTAGTGTCTGCTTTCTGTTTTTTGTGTAATAGGAAAATTAGAAACATCCTGACTTGGGATGATGCAGAAAAAAGAATCCATACTTTTGTTACCTCTAGGCTAGATTATTGTACTGCATTGATTTTTCACTGTACAAACAGTCATGTTAAACTGGTCAACTGCTCCAGAATGCTGTAGCATGAGTACTAACTAGAGCTGGGAAAAGAGATTGCAGTTTTTTGCTTCATTACACTGACTCCTTTTTACATTTGAAATTTAATTCAAAATATTAGTTCTGACATAAATCCCCAAATGATAAAGCTCAAAAAGCTCAAACATACTATCTCACAATTCAAAGTAAGTCTAGTAGAATAGGCTTACTTGTTGTTCCAAGAGTCTGTAGGTCTAGAAAGGGTGGCAGAACTTTTAGCTGTTAGGCTCTTCCATTGTGAATTCATCTTCCAGCCTCATTTCAACAAGCAGAATCAATCTCCATATTTAATATTAGGCTTAAAAACTTTCTCTTGAATAAAGCTTTTAACGCTGTAGTGTCTTAGACCATCTCTTAGTTATGCTGCTACAGGCCAGGGCTGCTGGGGTAATCCCATGATGTGCCTAGCATATTCACCCAGTCTCTGTTATCACAGTTTAAGGCTTGTCCTGGATCATTTAATAGCATTAACAGTATCTATCTTCCATAGTGTTTCCTTTCTCCTTCTGGAGATTTGACCATGGTGCCCAGATAGAGTCCACCTGATGCTGGTTCTTGCTGCAGTTGCTACTCTGGTTCTTCTCTTGTGTTCTACATGTTAGGCATCACAGTAGTACAGTGGTCAGCACAGTCACTTCAGCCCAAATGGTTCAGTCAGATATTTGCTCAGATGGGCCTTTCTGTGTGGAGTTTGCATGTTTTATCTGTGTCTGAGTGGATTTCCTTCTGGTACTCTGATTTCCTCCCACAAAAAAAAAAAAAAAAATGCTGTTTAGGCTATAGGTAATACTAAGTCCCACCTACATGTACATTAACTATCACCTATTTTAATATACAGAAATAATGTGGTCTATTAAATGCATGCTTGAGAGTGTGAGTAAGTGTGTGTGTTTGTTGTAAAAAAAAAAAAAAAAAAAAACTTGAGTGGTTCCTAGACAAGACAGCCACTATATAAGTATTTTGCTCTTAATGGTAACTTGGTCCAACTGACAAAATATTTGCTCCAGTATGAAATATATCACAGAGCCACTTACAGATGCACAACCAGACACACTCACACTCATTTCTATGGGCAATTTATGATAACCAATTAGCTTAACATACATGGTTTTGGACTGTGAGTGCCTGGAGAAAAGTCATGCGACCAGGGGGAGGAAAAAAAAAAAAGAAGCAAACTTATGGATTCTGCTTTTACTAACTTAACTTTTTTTGGAAATAGGGTAGGGTAGGGTAATACTATGTATATCTGTGCTTGCTGCTATAGTGGGGAGGTGGTGTCTGTACTTGTACCATAAGCTCAAACTGTAGCAACAATGGGGAGAAGATTTTGCTGCACTGATAGATAATATTTTTTTGGTGGAGGCAGTATGATGATGTTGTGGGGCACCATCTCCCTCACTGGAAAAACAAGGCTCATTGTCACTGGAGTCAATATCTCAAAGTGATATTGAAGTGAAATTCTGCAATCAGTGGCAATACCATATCTTCACAGGCTGGGACCAAACTTTGTTTGCCTTCACAGAGAGGGATCTATTAGAGACTACCTCAAGGATTTGGGAGTGGAGAAGATGGAGTGGCCTACCAGCAGTCCTGACCTTAGCCCCATTGAACACTTGTGGGATCAGCTTGGGGCATGATGTTCGTGCCACAGTGAGCAACATAACCATGTTGGCTGACTTACAACAAACGAAGAATGAGACTGAAGAATGGCATGCTATCCCATAGCTAGTTATGGCTGTGTATGGTTGTTCCACACAGTACTGAGAATCCCGTTTGTTAAATAAATAAATTTAAATTGTTAAACTGAAAACATGTCTAGTTTCTTCAAACTTCAATCATCCAATCCAAAGAAGAAGAAAAAAAGCTTAGTATCGGCAGATAAGAGCAAATAAATAATCTACCAAACACATATTTCCTTACTTTGTGTGTTTAGTTGATATTTTAGCAATCCATGCAAAACATCATGGTGTAAAGTAAATTTCTTTAAGGTTTGTAATTGATCCATAATCGTTCTGACATTTGGTGACCTGTGAGTTGTTTGAAATCAGAACAAATTTATACCTCAAAACAGCCTCGTTTCTTGGCTTCTTCCAGCAAAGCCTCGAGTCCTGGCAACAACACTGGATACACATTCTTCTCCAAGTAGCTTGTGACAGGACCTAACAAGAACATAAACATAACTGGGTATAACATGCAATGTATAGGTCCGGTGAGAGGGATGCTTATATGCGGTTCATCTTACAGTTATGAATCGGTAAAGAATGTACCTTCTTGCATCTGTTTGGAAATCTGGTGGGACTGATGGCTCACTGAACTGTTTGTCCGCACAGCATTGGGAGGCTTCGGCTGTTCAGCTTCAAACTCTTTAAAAGGAAACGCATCGAACAAATAGGTTTTCATTTCTTCTAAAGCTGAATCAAAAGTGTTGTACATAACCTTACCATCACACACTTGTTGCCAAAATGATTTTTTTTCCAGTTGAAACCGCTTCCATGACAAGCTTGCGTCCTCCATCTGCAGTCGTCAAGGAATCTCCGGTTGCCAAGGAAGTGCGTAACCCTTAACTACCGTTGTAAAATTAGAGTACAAGAAAGCTGTCAGGCGGCTTCTCTGTTGTCAGGCTGGATCCTAATCAAGGTCCCAGTGGAGCTTCAAGTGTATCATCGAACCCGACCCTTCTTTTTCCATTTTTGATCAAAAAAAGCGCCAATATGTTAACGCCTATAGTATCCGTAGGTATCAATTTTTACCACTAGAGGGCAGCAGACTGCCAATAGAGTTTGGGCCAATCATTAATAGTTTCTTAATCTATTTATTTGCGGATCCACTCTTGTGATAAAAATAAAAATCTCCCTGAAGTATCCATATCAACCAAATCGCTTCAAACAATTGCATACGCTAAAGGAAAGTCATTATTCTAACAATAAATTATTGTTTCAGGAAGTAATTCCCTTTGAGTTTAAGAGGCTTGAATAAGTTATCCAAAAATCTAACAAACGAATGTATATTTAGACAAGGTAATTAAGAATTAATAGTATTTTAGAAGATTTGTTTCTTATTTGCCATATTATATTATTAGTAAACAACTTACTTTTAAGATGTTTTTGCATTGCTTTAAACAAACTGTATGAACTTTCATACAATAATAGAAGCATTTCTTCAAAATTAAATCTTTATTGGAATATATCCAAAGCAGTTAAGTCATTTCATGACTGAACAAAAATAGCCATTTATCTTAAAAAAAAAGAAAGTCCTTAAAAGATTCCAAAAATGCACTGAAGAGCTTTTGACAAAATATACATTGCAGTTACTCATACTTCGCAGCCACTAACTGACTTGTTAATAAATAAGATTGTGAACAAAACATTTTTACAAATAGCATTCGAGACTTAACCATAGTTGCCAACAAAACCGTTTACACAACCCCATTTTTGAACAAATTGAAGACCCGTGCCATAAACCTTTGTCATGACCCCCAGGGGTTACAGTGCATCCTGATATCAAACCCCCCCAAAAAACAGAAAGCAAAACATGAGTAACAATAGAAATAATAATGAAACAATGAGTTGTTTTTTATATATATATATATATATAAAGCAACACTGATAAAAGTACATAATATAAAGGACCAATTATCAACAATAAAATGTACAGATTACATTCCTTCAGGGTGCTAAGAGTTGTGAGAGCCCATGTGAGGACATTCAACTGAGATAGAGGGAGAGGAAAAAAAAATGAAAGCACGATCTTGTCCACAGAAGTTGCATTTTTTTCAGCCTTGAACACTCCTTGATGAACTTTCATCCAGGCACGGGACTCAAATGTTCAGGGAGGACTGCTCCTTTTCATCAGTGATGCATGTAAAAGTCTAAAGAGGAGCCTCATGCCAGCATTAATCCTAGAACAAATATTTTACCTAATGTACATAATTGGGCGCCTCATAGTGTTTGATTCACATAGAGCTCAGGTCAGTGGTTTTTATAGTGTTGCTGTGATTGAACGAAACTTGCATCAAGCCTCTACTTCAGCAGACATTCAAAACTTATCCATATGCAGCATGTTCAGTTTTGTTTTTTCTTTTTTTTTTTTTTAAAAAAAAAGGTCTTACTTATGGCTATGTGAGAGCATGAGGCTGAGCCCACACTGCAGTCAATCAAAATTATCCATGGCAAGTGCAGACCTGCAGACTACCCATATAGTTCAATGGCAGTTCACTGTACAGACTAGAGAGCAACAAAGGAAGTGACATGCTTAGACACAGCACCTCACGCAAAGGTGCAGTGGTCTTATCCTTAAATTAAAAGAACAAATAAAAAAAAAAGAAAGAAAATAAAAGAACAGAAAAACTGTGACCGAGTTACAGTATGAAGAATTAGTGGAGATGAGTCTGTAACCCCAATTCCACCCTCCTGTAGAATGTGGAGGTGCCTGAAAGGGGGATGGATTAGTCTACTCTGGGGTATCTGGCACCCTCAAGAGCTGATTCAGTGCAATGAAAAGGGGACTGGGACTTCTAGCTTCTTCTGTGGTTCCATTTCTCTCATCATTCTTGAACAGTCCAGATACAAACATTCCCTTGATTCTTTCTATAGTACAAAAACACGTCCGTGATTCCATCTTCACGTTGCTTTGACATTCCACATTCTCTGTGTTCACAGCGTTCAAAAAAAACAAAACAAAAAAAAACAAAAAACAAAGTCCACACTGTCAATTCCCCTGTTTTAAAGAAGTTGGTGAGAGCTATGTACAGATAAGAGTGTTGTTCTATGTTTATTTGCATGTATGATAGCTGGTTCACAAAGGGCGCGGTTCTCCATGGACTCTGAAGCGGTATAGGCAGGTGTATTCTGGATGACCCCAGTTAGACAGCACCCGCACTTCAATAATCTGAAAGGCCTTATCGTTCTTCTCCTGAAAGATAAGAAAAGAAATATTCAAGAAATGCTGGCGGATTCTGAAGTGAGTTTTAACCGATGGGATAGAAAGTGCTTCAAAAGTTACCTGAACAGGGAAAGTTTGCAGTGACTCCCCATCCTCCTCGTAGATGTAATGCCCCAGAAGCTTCCCCTCTTCTTGGTACTCATCATCTAGACCCTAAACACAAAACATTCAAAAGAAGCCATTACACAACGATGCTTCAAGGTCGTTGCAAGTCCCTCATAAGATTTGAAGTTTCTTACAAAGACAGTGAAGTTGCGTGGGGCGCTTGTGATGTTTCCAGTCGGGGACAAGGCCTTGGGAATGTGCTCCACACAGAAGGATGTCGGTAGGATCCTTAGGGACAGCCTGATCACCAGATAACCCTGAGAGCCTTTGAACGCCCAGCAGTTACCAGGATACACATCCGGCTGATGGAAAGGAAGTGAAGGAGAGTACTTTACCCTTTAAGACTCATTGTTGACATCTGTACACCAAAAATGACTGGATGAGCGCTATATATTTATCTACAGTAACTTTCTCTGCAATCTTCCAGTTACGCTTCACCCATAAAAGCCTCCTCTCTCTGGAATATGTAGTGGAGTGGCTCACCTGGATCACAACACGTGGAGACTGGGAGAAGTACCAGAGTGGCAGGCCAAACAGACTCATAAGAGCCGTCTTGGTCTCATACGTCTCAGAGCAACGGGTGCTGAGGATGCTGCCACCTGCATGTACACAGAAACAGTGATTGGAAATACAGCGCATCAAATAATATATTTTACTGGGATATTTACATATACCTAACTGTTTCAATCACAGCAGAGGTGTATGGTTTATAATATTGCCCAGAGTGCCATGTGAGTGTGGGTAGTTCTATGATTTAGTATAGTTTCCATTGGTTTATAAAAAACAAAAAAAAAAAGTAAAATCCAGTCTTATTTCAAATCAGAACATTTGTTTTACTTGTGATATGGCATCCACATTATCCAATATAAAAGTTGCTGTTCGACGAGACATTTAAGTTTGTGATGCTTGTCGGCATTAATGTAGCCTTGAGCTATTTGTTCTAGCAGCAGTGAAGTGAGCTACAGAGCTCTGGAAACTTAGGAGACTCCAGTAAAATATGAGGATTTTTTTTCCTTCAATTTTAACCATTATATATGTTTTTTCTTATATTGATCCAAATATTTTTGTATTGAATTTACTGATATTTTAACTTGTAAATAATGTTTTTGGGTAAAAAGTAGTTTATTTTATGTTAGATGCCGTAACTGACCTGCAATAGAGTGTATGCAGCATGAATAAATTATCAAATTTCAATGAAATATTATTGTTATATTTCACAAAAAAATGTGATAAACACAATTCAAACAATCCAATGCCCCTCAACAAAAAATATTCCAGATAAACAAAGGACTGAAGCCACTTTTAAGACACCCTGTTGGATCACTACTCCAAAAAAACAAAACAAAAACAACTATGTGGAGGAATGTTAAGCCTTTAAATGTTAAAATATTTTTACAGCTGAGGATAGTCAAAAGCACATACAGCTCAACAGACAGCAGTAACACACTTCAAAATGGAGTTTAAGCTTTTCTTGATAATACCCCGTTGTCCTCGAGCCTGTTAATGCCTTCAACCTTTCGCATAAGACATACATTACATTGTTGTGGCAGAGAGAGCTTGGTAATCCTGATCAACCACTACAGGGTTAAATATTGACCCACATAACAGATCAGGATGAACTGGTGTCCTTCTTACCTCCAGACTCCAGGGCGTAGTCGACCAGGCCTGTTCGGTCTTGAGAGTACAGCTTTAGGGCATTCTGGACAATCAGTTTCACTTGCTGGGTGGCACACGTGAAAAAAAAAAGTCCAGAATTACTTATGAGCTTCAAAGATACCAAAACAACGCTTTCACTACCTCATCTAAGATTGTGTTGTTAAGATGGAAATTCCCGGTGGTTATGTTGTGCATCATTTACCTCTTCTTTCAGGCCCTCAGTGGCAGAAGTGTGCTGCACAGTCCCAGTTATCGTCTGAACAATGTTTTTGGTTTGGAACTCAGCCTCGCCTAGTGTCTGGGCCCGGCTAAGCTCCAGCTGCAGCGATATGTTTCTCAAGATGCTCATTTCCAGGGAGGCCAGGGCAGCCTGGAGGTCAGGTGTGCTCACGTAACGCTGGGATAGCCATTGGATGAGAGACTCGGGCACCTCACCCTGCTGCTCTGATCCAGCACCGCCAAAGAAAAGGGCATGCAACTCCTTCCGCATCTGTGAGGACACCTGGGCTGATATCTGAGATGGATGAGAAATAAATATAGTGATTTTAAAGGCGACGCAGAGTGGTTGAACAGGGTATTTATCCTTGTTCTGTGATGTGATACAGAGACAACAAAAGTTTGGTTGGTTGGGCCTGTAATGCCTCAGAAGTTTCCTGTAAACCTCTCTCAGAAAGCTGTGTTAGGTGGGGGATTTTAAACATGTGGTTTTGTGCCTATTTGGCAAGCACTTGAAGCTGATTGGCTGCCTTTGCTGCCACTCAAAAGAGACTTCGCCGGCTTTGGAAAACAGACAGAGCAACTTTCTACAGCTATGGCCAACGCACAGATTAGAGTTTAGATCAGGCCCAAAATATCCGGCCCGAACGTGACCTGAGCTCGTGCACGTTCTCTCTGAACCTTACCCGACCTGGTTTGAGTTCTGGTTAGGTATTGGGCCAGGCTCAGAATTCAAACTCTATTTGCTATATTGTGATCATTATGCCATAGATTTAGATAAAATAAAACTACTATTAAAAACAAAGTCACATGTCAGTTTATTGAGTCCAACCTGACCCGACAAAAATGGAGACAAATCACAGCCCAATCGGGTTTGGACAGAAAGGGAGGAGGAATGAGAAACATTTATGTAATTTGTATTTGTTGTTCAGATTGGCCCAATTTCTGGCAAACATTTCTAAAATAGAAATTTCAGTGAAACAGAGATGTTCACAATGTTTTTGAATGCGGGTAGATTATCGTTATTCAACAAAGACGAGGTAAAAACAGATTTAGATTCTTTGTCTCCTTTAAAATTAGGGAAACTGAATGTCAGGATAGTTTGGGAAATTTGTGGAAGAACATCACAGTAAGAGCAGGCTGAGTTTAAAATAAATTTGTTACTTACCGTCTCCTGCAGAGTGTCCAGCTGCTCACACTTGCCCTTGCATCCAGCAACGCCCTGCAGGTCCTGTCTGATTTTACCCAGCTCTACCTCAAGTCTCTGCACCTCTGTTAACAAAGCATCATGATCCTCCTGCTTCACACCCACACTGAGGGAAAGAGAGAAACCAAATGTGAGCTGCCATGACGCTGAAGTCCCTAAGCCACAAAATGAAGATGGCGCATTACGTAATAAAAATCTGATCTTGAAGGTTCACTAGTTTCTTTTGGCTTCTGTACCTGACGGGGGGAACATCTGCTGCTGATGAGGCTGCCTCTTTCTCTTTTTCCTCCTTCTCATGCTCATACTGCTGCTGTTTCTGCTGCAACTCCTATCACACATACACAAATCAACAAATATCACTGCAGTAGGAAAAAAAAAAATCTCAATTTTCATTTTCATAATTCATAAAACAATTGGTAGCTAAATGGATTATACTATTGCCCAGTACAACAGTATAATCATTTTCCCAATTTTTTTTTTATTGTTTGATTATGCAGAAAAATAGAAGAAAAATCGATGAATTCCTTTTCAATAAATACTGAGGCGGTGGCACCGTTCCTTTGTGTATAAACTCAAAAGTGATCTTACTCCAGATCTGGTCCAGCATGTCTGGAGGTTAAAAATTTATTCTTTTCAATACCTTTCTTCCTATGACAGTTTTATGCTTCATATCTCTCCATCCGATTAGTGCTTTCACAGTTTGTTTTCCCACTACTTTACTTCTTGTGTTTCATAATAACTTTTTTTCATTTCTGCTTCAAAATGATACTTTAGCTGTCATCTAGTTCATATGGAAACAGGAAATAAGAAAAAAAACTTTGGAGCGTTGACCTTCATATTAGTCTATGTTTATCTCTTATAATGACCAAGGAATTCATTTAATGAAGAATTAAGTTACATTTCCTCATATATTGTGCAAAAGTAATTTGCAATAAAGTGTTTACAGTGGAAAAACATGAAGTCTTTCATAAGTACCTCAGTTTTGGCTGCCAAAGCTTTGAGCAGCAATTCAAGATCAGCCAAATGTGTTGTCTGGCTCTCTTGTTGCTGTTTCTGCTGCTCTTCAGTCTGCAAAATAGAAATGATATTTCAATCTAAATCATTGATGCAAGTCAACACATAAAACAGTGAGGAGCATATGTTTATCCATGTCAACATACTTCTGCTCTGTGTTTATTCTCCTGCTCCAGCTCTCCTCGCACAACGCTGAGTCGCTGCTCCAGCAGGGAGGTCACCCACAATCCCAGGCTCTCCCTGTCAGTCTGAGTGTGAAGCTGCTCCCTCAGAGTGCTGTAGATGCCCAAAATATCCCCGTGACGCTGCTCCTGTTTCTGGTCACCCTTCTCAACTCGATCCCACAACAGAGCCAGCTGGCGTTCCACATGTTCAAGACGCTCCAAGTCCACACTAGAGAGTGCCACAGGGGGGAGGATTGGCTGGAGGGTAAAAAAGTAGAAACTTGTTGAACATGTAAAATCTAAGTCAGAATTGGACACATATTTCTTCTGACAGCATTGTAATTATTTTATTCTACACAGTACTTTATGTCACTGTTTATGTCAGCGGGAATTACCGTCGCCTGTGAGACTGGTGAGGCTGGGGCCTGCTCCAGCGGAGTCTCTGGAGAAGGAAGAGAAGCTGGTACTGCTTCCAAGTTAGAAAAGAAGGTGAAGGCAGATGCAGGGTACCACTCTGTTAGATTTATGGCTGGAAGGCAGGCGAGCAGGGAAGCGCTGGACGGACCCCATAACCATAAAGCTGCACAGATGACAAGAGTCCTGGATTAAAACCTAACCAGTTAAAGGCTGTTGCCAACCATCCTGTGCAAATTTTACTTTGAGGGGTGAAAACACATCTAGGGTGGTAGATAATTTAAAATTATGTATATGAAATAGTACTGTTATGTATAAAAACATGTCAGATACATTTATAATATTCACAATTAGTTGAAAACTACCTAGTATCTTAGATTTAAACATTTAGTATATCCACTACAAATAATCAGTGTTTGTGTTTTGGTGTTTGGGAAGAACTGTTTGAGCAGGTTTTAGCTACAGGAAAGCCTTGAAGGGGCTGACCTGAATCTGCTGCTGGATTTGCAGCATGCTCTGGGGAAGCGTGCTGGATATAACATTCACATCTTCTTTAAAAACAGATTTTTCATTTTTATGTGCTCACCAAACTAAATGGGTTTTATCTGTGTGGGAAAAAAAGAGCATCACAAGTTCTCACAAACTCACCAAGGAGGAGTAAGAGGGGCAAAAGGAGCAACAGAAGCTTCAAGAGTTTGGGAAGGCATCTGAAACACAGATTGGTATCATAATTACACAACTGGCTTTTTTCTTTTTTTTTGAAAAGTCAGACTAAAAGTTCTTTGAGAAAACCACCACCTTCATTAAGATGTTCAATTATATATCTATATTTGAAGCCCAGGGATCCCTTTAGTTATGCTGAAATCGGCTGAGAATGCTTGAGGATGTTCCATGACACATTGGGCTCTTTCCTGACTCTGTTGCCTTTACTGTTCTTGTATGTATATGTCATTATTATCAAAAGATTAACTATGTATCTTTTGTCTGTTGTAGATATATGCTCTTGGATTATTTATCTGCATTTGTTGGCCTCCTTTCCTGTCATCTCATCCTGTTGCTTTGTGCTTGCTCAGGGGGTGGAGGAATGCAACGAGGTGAAGATGTATTTAATGTTGTCTGTTGGCTTCCTCAGCTTGGCTGTTTTTTTATGAATTAGCATTATGTAAACTTTGAATCTGGACTCTACTGGAATGAACTGGATTAAATAAAGTTTTACATTGGGTTGTACTGTTCTTATCTTCTGTTTAAAATGCCTTGAGAATTGGTGCTAAAACAAATAACTGATATGAACTTAATTGGAACTCAATTTAAGTTTCAAAACACTTAAGCTAAAGTTGCTGAAAGCATTAATATCTGAACAGTAAAAGTGAAACAACAATAGAGAATGAAGGTCTCTAAAAGCAAAAACTTTACACTATCATAATTGTTTTATTGTACATGCAGAAATAACAAAATTGATGTTAATTTAGCCACTAAAAATAACAAATTTGTTCCTCATCGTACTACAATGATTTAAAGTGGGTGGGGCTCTTACTGTGTCAGAAAGAAGACATTGAGGAGAGACATGAGAGACACCAAATGATACCATCCTCTCGCAAGAAACCATAGCAGCCCCTTGCCTGTTTTCACTGGGATGACAAGAGAAATAGAAAGAACATGTATGTAGTGACAAAAATAATTGTAAATAACAATAAAGGTAGGAGGGTGCATGTTTGCAAACAGGTTAGAAGGAAGTGACACTCACCTGGAGCTGTCAGGAGCCACCAGAGAAAAGACACAAGTCTCTGTGCTCCTGTGCCAGCAGCTGAACCCAACGCTTTACCTGCTCTCAGCACACAGTAACCAGGCTGCAGGAGGCAGTAACCTGGCAGACAAGGGGAAAGAGGGAAAAAGTAATTACCAAATGCAGTTACTAACTGGTTATTAATACACAGACCTAAACTTAAAAGTGTTTATATCGTTAACCTGCATAAGCTAGGATGGTCCAAAGTGCCCCCATCATACGTTGTGACCTGGGCTGTGTGAGGAAGACGGTGTGTGTCTCAGAGTACTGCTTCCCTTTGCAGTCATCACCTATGTGTGTCAAAGTGATTGGAGAGCAACCGAGCAAAATGCCCCAAAAAAAAAAAAGAAAAAAAAAGAGATGAATGAATGAAGCAAAGCAAATTTTATAACAAATTAATTCTGCAAATCAAAGGATAAACATAAAAATTAAGCAAAAAAAATCTAAAATGAAACAGTGCAGAGCTTGATGAAAACTAAAATAAAACTGAGGAAAAAAAAGCTTCACACTTGTCAACCCTCTTGCTGTTCTTGAACAACTTGACCTCACTATAGAGGGGAAAGAACCTCTTTACTCACTGAGCAAAATTTATGCATATTTGTGTGCCATTGTTAATTTAATTTTCATTTAATTTAATTTATTTTAAATTTGTTACATATGTTTTCTATTACTCTTAATTTGAAAGATTCGTTGATTGAGCCTTTAGTGGCATGTCCTCTTTGATAATCTTTATTGCATTTCAGATTAAAATGAAATGGAAAAAAAAAATCTTTTGAACCAAAACAACTGAACTAGGCTCTTGAACTAGAACCCTCAAGGTTTTGGGGGGCACACTTGACTCAAAGAAGCATCTGCAGGTCACAATGATTAACAGGCTGCTCCCTAGTTAAAGCAGTTCACACAACCTCTGCTCACTGATCCCGACCCAGGTCATGCATGTCATTGACTCTGCCAATCACGGCTGAACATGAGAAAAACAAGTATTTAGAAAAAGGAGAGCATGTGTGTGTGTGTGTGTGTGTGTGGTTTGTGGGTGCTTACACAGGGAACCATTGAGATTAAGATGGGATGTCTCTTCAGTCACCAGATCCTTCACATTCATGCTCCCACAGAAACTTGAGTGAGCTGCAACGCAGAAACAACAGACTGAATTGCATAAAAGCACTGCATGAGAACACCACTAAGAGAAGCTAGATTGATGAAGATGAGAAAAATGCACAAGCCACCACTGGAACAGCAGGAGAAATCTGAGTCTCCGTGAGGAAAATGAGAAAAGAGATGCATTAAAGCAGTAAAGGAAATACAGTGTAGCACCTGCTGGATCCAGAAAAAAAGGAAAGAATAATTGAAAAAAAAAAGTGTAAAAAGGAGTAGTGAAACTCCTGCATCAGAGCAGATACATTTCTGCAGCTGTGGAAAGAACCAGCTCAGATTAGCAGTGCAGTAGAAGGAAAACTGAACTTTTAAAATTTGAAATTACTAGAGGGCAGAGCTGCACATATGACTGTTCCTAACTCAAACTACTATGAACTGACTGGCATAACTAAAACTTATTTACTGACTGTACATCTTAAAAGATGCAGAATAACCGAAATGTGAGCCAGAGAGTCTTGTTGGCGCTGCATGAGAGGTTGTTTAAGAGCACATATGATCTCGGAGCCTAATTTAACAAAATAATCAAATGAAATTTGTCTGAAATCACAAGATGATGTTTTGACCTTTTAATTTGCATCTAGTACATCTCCTCCTTCAGAATTAGAAAAAAAATCTATGGGAATGAAATCTGGGTGCCTTTACTCAGGGGAAAAAATTAAAGAAATAGTAGCATCCTTCAAACACACCTTACTTTGAAAGAAAGTGTTTATTCCAAATTGAGTGTTCTCATTTTACAAGACAGTAAGAGCTCAACAACAAGACAAAGTTCATTAGCAGAGGAGAAGCAAGAGATGTCAGGAGCTATGCCCTTTAACCTTTTCCCTCTGGAGAAGGGAAAAAAAACAAAAAAACAACCAGGTAGTACCTTGTCCTTCATAGCCCTTATCGCTGTTGCCCATCATCCTGTGCAAAGTCATCTGCTTAAACAGCCACAATTTGGAAAAACTGGATGAAGCTGCTTCGCTCAATGAGTCCCAAAATGATACAAAGATACCTGGTGACACAGCGGTCCATATGCTCAGTGTTAGTCAAAATACATACTCCGGTAATGGAGAAAGAAAAAAAGTTACAAAGAAATATTCATGAAAGGAGGATGAGGAGGAAGTGAGCCAACGACTGAAAAATTCCCTAAACCTGTACTGAAAGAAGAACGATGGGAAGCTATGGAAAGTCACAAAAGGTTACGTTTAAATAAAAAAATTAAAAAAAAGACTGACTTGGGCAAAACAGAGAGCGATGATGAGAAGGCTGGTGTGATGGAGATCAAGAAGGAAATGGTCAATGAGAATCTCATTCTGACTCATGGAATGAAGTAAACCAGGAGTGAAAGAAGAGGTGACGATAGATACAGGTTGAGGAAATAAAGTCTTCTGATTGTGTACCTTTTCCTGTTGGGCTCTTGGCCCTTGAACCCAGCCGCATCACACTGCTGAGGAGAAGAGTGACTAAGGACACTATGGGGGCCAGAGCTTGTTTACTGTAGTGCATGCACGTGTTAGACACTGACATCAGGACACCTGAAGAGAGACATCATTAACAGTTAAATTCTCATTAACACAACTTATTAATAGATATATGGGCTTTTGGCCTCCCAGCTCAAAGTTTTAAAATTTGTTGGACAACTGTGAGTGCAAAAGAAAAAAAAAAGAAAAAAGAATTTCAGTCCAACTTGAGTTTCTTACCTGTCTTGTTTCTCCGACTCCTGTCTCTAGTGTATATGCTGGTGAACGAAGATGGGGAAGTGAGGGCGTCTGTGGAGAGTTCTGCAGCCTGAGATGAAGATGACCGTGTGATATAGGAATCAGTCTGGGAGTGTAAAGAGCAGTCTTTGCAGATGTATCCGTTAGCGAGCGAGGAGTGGGACTCCTTGCTGGCATCACCATTTACTCCCGATGAACTGTGGCCGGAACTCTGCCCTGAGGGAGGATATTTTGAAACACAAGAGGAAAATGTTAATTTTATCAATCTTTATTAAAGCAACATTAACAAATCATTGATAATGTATTCTGATGCTCTGCAGGGAATATACTTTTGGAGGGACATAGTATCAATAAATACATACAATGTCAGTTGCAGAATACAGATTTCATTTTGGTAAAATTAGGAAAACTAAACATTACAAATACTGTGTTAAAGACTAAAGTCTTGCATTTAAATTCAAACTAATGGGATCATTGGAAAATGATCTTTTAGAGATTCTAAAGTATAATAGTACTTTGTAAAAGTAGTGGAATAAAACATTAAACCAGTGATGCATTCCTAACACATTAAAAATATCAATAACAATAAGTAAAAATTTCAGCCAGATTAGCACCTGCATTAGTTTCTTTTGCCTTAACATTTTTTTTAAGCTCTGCACTATAATTACAGTCCTCCTCAGTTGAGTATCACTTCTACATTCAGCAAACACACGTTGGATCTTTTATGCCATCTTTTTTTTTTGTTTGTTTGTTTTAAACTAACCCCAGTGTCCATCCACAGTAGTCATAGTGGTGGTTGTTGTAGTGAGTGTGCGCTGTCTGAGTTGAGACTGGTCGTGACTGGAAGTGAACTGTGACACATCAGACGCCGTGGTGCTCTCATGAACGTTGCTGCCATTGTCAATCGGAGTACTGACAGCTGAGAAGGACAGGGTTTTCCGTGGTGTTGCAACTTGGCTCAGGGATAAAGACAGGGAGCTGGAAGTAGACTGTTGCTTTTTGCTCCGTAATGTCCTGGAACAGAAAAGAGAAATTAGTTTTGTTGAGTACATAAGTATTATGAATATACCTACTTCATTCCACCAGTGCACAAGAATGTGCACTGTGTGTCTTGTATCAACTCCACATTTAGTTTAGATCACTAATAACTGAATTTCAAAGCAGAAGTTACAGATTTTGTATGTTTGACCAAGGATTCTCTGCTGAATGACAATAATGCGTAGTGCTCCGTGGTGGTTTTGAGTGAAAAAAACATTCAAATAATGTCAGCAGGTCTATGACATGTTGGATTCTGCATGAACATCATGCCCAAACAAGACAGGCTAGCCACAGATAGTGATCTTTTCCAATATGGAGACATTGTTAACATCTTAATGACACTGAAGTATTTTAACAGTGATTCCATTCTGAATATTTACAGTCAGAGCCTTCGAGCTATGATTTAAAGAAAATGAAATTCCTTCCAGGGCCCTGCGGGATACAGTTGGAACACGTGCAGTACAGTTAAAGCATTAGTTAAAATCACATGATACATAACTTCAACTGAATCAAGTTAATGATACAATTAATTTAGGAGACAAGTCAGAAATAATTTAATCAGACAGATGAGTCCCTGGATAGATACATCTCCCCCCTCTCCCCCAAATAATGTAGTTTATGCATGAGATGCAGGATCTTTGTTCAATAAATAAATAAGATCACAAAAAGTAGGGCAATGTCAGCTGTACAGAATGATTTGGCTTACATAGCAGATGTTGACCAAAAACAAATGTGTCACCCCAGTAGCTGAAAATTGTTACTAAGACATGAGTCAATGCAGCTTCTTGGTTTGATCATGAAAATGATATCATCACAACGGTTTTGAAAGTGTAAAGCCAGATCTAAACACCATTCAAAACGGCACTTTAACAAGCACCGACTGCAGCCTGGATTTATAGATGAGTAGTGAATGAATGTGGTGTCGTTACTTACCATAATATCCCCCTTTCAAATCACCACACTCACAACTCCCACCAGCTTTTGAAAGTGTGTTGAAACCTACTAAAAGCAGTCATATTTCAGTGATTCTATTTTTGCACAAAAAACTTGGACTCTCCTACAAAATCAGTTCATATACCATAATACATCTATTCAAGTCAAGCTGCACCCCCCTGCAAAAAAGAAAAGCATAAAAACAAACAAAAGTGCAAAAGTCTGAAGCTCTGCTGTCTCCTTTAAATTAATTATTCTTAATTAGCTTTGTGGTCATGCTAATGTATTCTAATAATGGATGGATAATTTTGTTTAAAAAAACATAAAGCACACAAGTCACAAATTTGTATTTGTGGATATCGTGGAAGCTCTGATAAAAATCACACAAGTGGACGTGAGCATCTCACAAAGACCCGAGCTGGTAACTGGGACTGTCAGTATTCTTTGGTAAGCCACCCTGACTGATCTTAGCTAAACTCACCGTGTTTCCTTCTGAGTGCTGGTGTAACTGCTGCTATGGTTCCGGGAGTAAACAGCTAGGTTGTCGTTGCCATAGTGACTGGCACTGCCCTGCAGACGCAGACTCCGTCGTGACATCCTGGGTGACTCGTAGACTGGAGCAATCTTGTGCTCCTTCTCAAACTCTAATGCTGCAGTAGAGTAGCTGGAACTGGGATAAAAGGGGAAAATGAGGAAAGAGAACACGACAGAAAGTTAGAAATTGAAGCAGAAAAAAAAAGTACAGTGAAGGAGTACGTCAGAAGAGGCATTTCTTCTTCTATGCTGCACTGACATCAATGTGATAACAATCATGCTTTGAGTCTCTGCTGCATATCAACACTGAGGGATATTTCCTTGCACTTGGCCTGAGTTTTGTGCCTCATCTCCAACGAGTCAACTCCATTTTCTCCCCCTCTCCGATGAAAACAAACACAGCTCTTTTGACAGTTGTTCTTTGCAATGGGCAGTGTTCCTGACAGGAAATGAGTCACTCACGAGGGAGAGATAAAATATGACAAAAGAGCAGGCACAGAGTGTCTCTGAAAATAAAACTGGACAAAAATACGGAGTAAACATCCCTACAAATACAAGCAGAATGAAGTGGGGGAAAAAAATTCCACTCAATGCAATCCAAAACCAATAGTAAGTAGAAACCATGAATTTTCTTCCTCGTGCTTTACTGTGACTCACAGGGCCCCACCCACCTGGCTGAGCACACGCAGAGATGATATTCAGACTTTCACGAAAAAGGTATAGAGTTCCTGGGCAACACAATAATCAATTTTTATTCTTAATTATTATTGACTTGTTTCTATTTTATCTAACTTCTAAGACTAGTAGACTTAATAGTCTGCCTAGGTCTGTCTGTAAATTGAGAACCAAATTAGTTTCTCAGCACAGGACAGGGAATGCACTTCCTGTTACACAGTCTAAAAATGAGAGAATTTCAGTGTTTACACAAGACCTGTCAGGTCTAGGACACGAGGACACAGTAAAGTCCTGCACGCATCCTCTGGTTTTCAGACAATGCAACCTTTACAAACTAACCGAGCATTATATGTTTCACATTTGTGAGTGTGCCTGCGTTGGCCAGGTTGCTCTCTGGCTGTCCCCTCTGGCTCTAAAACCTGAGGATTACACAGCTCTCATCAGAGCCAATTATCTGCTTTCATCCTCAGTCTACCTCCTGCCTGCTCAGCCAACTGGCTCCTCTATGAAAACACGACTAGGGCAGTACCTTTCCCCTTGTGTTGGTTTGAAATGTCTTACTACTGCTAAACACCAACCAAGAACTAGCTATATATGCAAATGTGTTATTGAGATCATCACATGACTAAACAATACTGCGGTTCAACTCTTCCAGCTAGGGAAAGCCCCCACTTGGGATAAAATAACTGCAAGTTAATATTCAGCACCTGAGAACAAACACTCAGAAAAAAGCATGTATAAAGTTTTGCAGTCATCCAGGGCATGGAAGTCCTCAAAGGCTCGACTAACCTTAGCTAACCTTCTTTTTCTTGGTTCTTGGAGATGTTTCACCTTTCATCCAGAGGACTTTGTTTCAACCTGAAACCTTTAGGAAGGAAGATGAAACATCTCCAAGGACCAAGAAATGAAGACCATTGCCCTAAAGTTTGAATTTGAACACTGTCCTTTTAAGAGAATAGGTACATGGGTGCCAACTTTCCATTGGTAGTGCACATGCGAAGGTACTAGATTATGCTGTACGGTAGTATGGATGCTTCCATCAATTAGGAAACGTTTAGTTCTCATGAAAACCTTTGTACATAAAGATCTTTATTCTCTTGCCCCTGGGTCTATAATGAGCTTTTTAAAGTTCATCACGAGGATGTGAGTGCAAAGGTACTTTTGGTGTTTTTTTACAGATAGGACAGGAGATAACACTTCCTAAAAGTAATCAAATAAAAATCAAATAGAAACTGAAATTTTGACATGAGAAAATTATTTTGTGTTGCTTTAAGTGGTGACAGGTGAGGGTGTCAGGATCCAATAAAGGCTTAGTCAGGACTGTCGCGACAGCTACAACTTTGTAATAATGTGGTATTAACAAGGCAATCTAAAGATGCTGTTCGACTTTTTTTTAATTTTCATGACTCAATGCTTATTCACTGTCTACTGAAGGTTAAATACATTTCTTCTGATCTAAAGGGTCTCTCCTTTTTGGACTCCTGGTGTGGGCAAATTCTCTTAGTTTTGACTAAATTAATAACTCAAAGTGTATGAATGTTTCATAGATTGGGAAACGTTGCTGGCATAATTTTTATTTATCCATTTATCTTTTAAATTAAGAACCACCAGGGCTGGGCAATATGACCTAAAATCAGTATTACAGTTAATTGCACCATCTAAAACCGCCGTGTTCATTGACACATTTTAGCTCATCATACCAGAGGATGATTAAGGTTTCTTTGGAAATGCCACCAGCTGCCTGGGGTGTGAAAGCAATGTCAGAGAGCAGGGAAGGGTGTGTGGAAAAAAAAAAAATTCATGTATGTCTGTGTAGCCTGCAGACCAAACTTTTACTCTACCTGGTAGCTCAAGAGACATAAACAGGTTTTATGTGATTAACACATCAACCATTCATTTGCATTTCTCAAAACAATGACTGTGCTCTTCCTACGGTGCTATCTACCACCTCCCTTTGAAGGGAAAAGTTTTAAAAAATAGTGACTGTTTCAATCTTGTTCCATCTCACCAAAAGCTGGAAACAATATTTTATTTGTTCACAAAATATTCACATAGTCTGAGGATCTGAACTGATCTGTGTCAGTCTTTCCCAAGCGATTCTCACGACCCACATCAGCGATATAAATATAGATGGACACAGTCCTTATTCAGAGGCAAGTGAAACAGCCACGGATGAAGAGAACGGTAGAAGGCACTTCCATCCTGACGTCCAGCTTCCTGGAATCTCCTTACATAATACTAAAGCATTAGCTGTCGTCACCCCCGCTCTCCAGACACGGCAAAACCCTCCTTCTGCAGTTTATCCCCTGCGCTGCTGGTATTTAGACGACATGATGGATGGCAGGAAGCAATGACCAAGCAGTGTGTTGTTTATTGCATTATCAATGGATAATTAGTGCAACAACACACGCACACACAATATGAAGAGACATAAACAGATCCATATGGACTTCATAATAAAATATTTAAAAATGAGAGTGAAGCAAATTCTGAAATTTGTATTAACATGATACATATTGACAACAGTTACTTAAAACATGTAACAGACTGGGGGTATGTCATACTGAATGATGGGAGTAAATTTATGGATTTACTGTTCAGGAGTTTTTTAATGGATCAGAAAGGCTGAGTTGGTGACTAAGTGTAGTAGAAAATAAAACTAGGCTTCTGTCATGACCATGCATATTCTCTGGATTGTGCAGAGGCTGGGCAGCTTTGAGTTAAATCAGCCCTTTTTGTTGGGGTTTTTTTGTTTAGTTTTTTTTTTACATGTCAAGCCTTTGTTAGGGAGCAGAACAAAATGAAGTGAAGTAGTTTTGAGTTTGAGCATAGTGACCATTAACATTAGACTAGAGGGCAAGTAGCAACATCAGAATAAATTGCTATTTTAAGTCTCAAAGCTCCCAAAAATGTCATCTTACTTAAGTTTGCATTGTGTTGTAGTTGGATGTTATTAAACATCCAACAAAAAAGGATTTCAATATCCAACACGGAAGAACAGTATTCCACTTTTTCTCCTCAGAGTCGTCACTCTGAAGCAATCAGGTTATTCAGGAACACAAACAAACCCTGGCTACCATTTGCGACACACACACACACATCTGGGGTTATACGAACCATGTGGGTAGTAAATCACTGCCTAAAAACCACAAGTATGGTTAACAGAAACCGTGAGGAAAAAGCTTGCCAGAAAGTCTTTAACTCCACAATTTGAAGTAAATACAATGCTTTTTACTAGGCCAGAAGGAAAAAGAACATGTCGCTAATAAGAGAGATTATGTTCTGGTTTCTTAAAAAAAACAAAAAAACATTTGCATCAAACAAAACTTTGTAAATGTATACTGCTTTTAATGAGTAATCTTATTTTTAATCCAATGTGGGACATCTGCTCTCAGCACAGAATGTATGTAGGAATTTCACAAGCTGCAACTCTTCAGTCACACTCTTGAGTCTCATATCTGTGCCAAAAGCAAAACATTTCAGAAAGTTAAGATGTTGTAATTTAGCACTGCAGCATTATAGGTCTATCTTGCATTTGCTGAAATGATCAGCCTTTGGAAAACCTGTGAGAAAAACAGATAACAGGATAAAAATAGAAAGCAATTTCATTCCTGCTTCCTGACAGTGTTATGGAGTGAAGATCATTGTTCCCCTGCAGTGCTGATGGAGGCCTATATTTACCAAAGGCCAGGAACAGCAAATTTGGACCATGCAGTCTTCAAATTTCCATCCAACAATCTCTGGGTGGGAAGGATTTCGCTCTCTGATATTAGGGCAACTCCCCCCAGCCTCACTTTCCCGCCCACAGAAAACACTTCCCTTTAGTCTTGCTCCATCTGCGGTGTCCTTCGCTCATGAAAACGCACTACAGTGTGGCGTTACATGTTGCTTTGGTTGTCATGGACACAAACTCTAAACAAGTTTATGGCTTCAGAAAAACATATCAGTAGTGGGACATGAGGCTGGGCATGTACCACTTCCACCACAGATGCTCCAACACAAAGGCTTACATGCAACATACCATACGTCAGCACCGTGACTTGAAAATTCTCTCTCTAAAAAAAAAAAAAAAACTAAGACAAAAGCCAACTCTTCAAAATCCAGCTGCTGTCATTGGCTTGTCACATGACCAGTAGTGCATGTACTGATGCACAGAGCACATGTGAAAACAACTGTGACACCAGAGTGAACAACAGCTGTCCAGCTGGTGCTCAGTTTATTCAGCCCCAGTTTGGCTGCATGCATGAAAAACAACAACAAATATAATAATAATAATAATAATAATAATACATTACTTAACTACCCAATATTTTGGATTTCCCTAATATGAAACACTTACATGTAAAACATATTAATAGGTAGCATTCCATTTATGTACAAATTATTAACAGATGGTATCAGATAGTTAAAACTGCAGACTACTACTGTCCCAGTTCACCTTATCACTCATGGGTAGAAAGAAAACAACCAGAAGCCTCAGCCCCACTGACCCACTTCCACCATCATAAAATATGAAGGCTCTGCATGAGTCAATACTCAGCAAACAGACCAGCTTTCTAGGGTAAATGTCTGTAGTCGGTCAGTTTTTCAGTGCACCTTATCAAAGAGCAAATCATAGACCATAAGAATTAAACAAAGCAGCATGACTCTAATTTTGCAATATAAAGAAACATTTGCAAAAGGAACTATGAAAGAAATGATCACATTTCACATCAATTTATGTACTGCAACAATATAATTCCCTTTGGGATTCAAAAAGGTATAATTTGATTAAATATAAACTGGAATCATCTAATTTCATCAGCGCTTCCCATTCGGTATTTAACTCTCAGTTAAATTCATTAAAGGTTGGTGGTCCCTGTTGAAAGGCTCTCTCTCTTTCTCTTGTCTCTGCCCTTTTGAGTTTTGACAACAGATGGACTAACCGTTGCAGTCACCTGACCCCGTCTCTCTGTGCACTGCTTTCTTATTGTGGACCATGCACGTACACGCCATACAAACAGCTACAGTCTGAACACAAGCAGCTGCAGCTTTAAGCTAGAGCCACAACATACAACTAAGTTGTCTCTGAATTTAAATTGACATGTTATCAAGTTTGCCTTTCAGGGGACAGTAATGAAACCCACAGATCTTTAAACTAACTGGTCAAGAAGCACAAACTATTAGTGTAATCCTAGGATCAGGGCCACAGTTGTGGCAGTGTGGTTCATTAATAGCTTTTCAGCTGACAACATTCAGAGGAGCACGATTACGATTAGCTTGTTCCAGCCTCTCAGACTACCTGACAGATTCCAGTCAAACTAGCCTCTGTAAATTCTTCTTACTTTGCCTCAGTCCGCAGACTTACTCTTTTCCTGTGATATAAAGGTGGCCTGAAAACATTAGGTTTCCTTCTACATATTCTTAAAGCACCAACTGCAGCTTTTCACACCTTCTATTCTAGAATGCAACATGAACACACCCAAAAGCCCCATTTTCACTTTACAACAAAGAGCTCCTACTTAGAAAAACATAGCAGCTGCAAACTAAAAAACAAAAAAACAAAAAAAACAACTACACAATAATTAGACATAACTATTTAGAATCTGCATTCTAACTTTCTCCTCTTAGGTGGGAGAGCAAACACTCTGGTATGTCTGCTGACTGTGCTTCTCTATAACACCCAACAGTAAATCTAATGAGGTCTTTGTTGAAACTCGATTTTTCTTTTTACAAGACATTTTCATACTTTCCCTTAAGAGATGGGAGGCATCTGCTCCTAAAAGTCAAGCAATCACTCTTCGGTTCACAAAGTGATAATTCAGTTCCCGACTAACCCCTAAATGCCTTCACCTGGTCTGAAAGCTGCAGACATCAAAGATGACAGCTCCAAACTCAACAGCATTCCTCCACATGCATGAACCTTACTGGTGAGGTGTTCACCACGCCTAAAGCACCGAGATGCAGAACAAGAAAGACTGTGCAAAAGAGAAGTATGGTGGGAGAAACCAGCGCCAGAGTAAAAAAAAAACAAAAAACTGGTATAACTGGTGTATTCAATTCTAAATCTAATTTATGGTTATATTTTCTTCTCACAACTTGGAAAAAGAAAAAAGGGGGTCTGTAAAGCCAAAACTAGGATATGAGCTCCATTTATACCCTGCACAAGGCTTTCCAATTCCCCAGAGCAAACAAGCGCATAACCCAACTGAATCATGAGGCTGACTCATCAAAACCACAAGGTATTTATAGAGTAACAAATTTACGAAACTAATTCCAAGTTGGGAAAAAAAAATCGTTTTCAACTTAAAAGCAAAAATCAATGACCAAAACCCTAAATGAACGAAAAGAAAAAGGCATGAACCACAAATCAAATTACACCCTCAAAACAATATACAAGTTAATTGCACTGTAAACACAATGCTTTTTTTTTTTTTTTTTTTTAAAAAGCCCAAAGTTAACCATGGATAAATAACACCAAGTATAATACGGCAGCGTGGATATCCAACATTAGCAATGGGATTGACCTCAGTCAGATTTCAAAGAAAAGCCAAGAGAAGAGCAAACATAAAATGAAGAAGCAGGTAGAAATGACACTTGCAAAGGCTTAAAATTCTGCAGCGATGTCTTAAAAACACATTTCTTAGTAAATCCAGTGTGTTCCCTTGAGTCAGAAATGACAAACATTGCGTCACTAAAATGCCATGACCTGAATGTTTGATGTTGCAGCCGGTGTACCGCAGCACAGCACTAAGATCTCACCTGAGAGAGTAAGTATAACCGGTGTTCTCTGGAGCACACTGTGGGGGAGTATATGTGTGTAGCTGAGAAAAATCCATGGTCATTCTTCTTTGTTTAGACTGAAAAAGTTAGGATGCAAAACATAGGACTAATTTAGTCACAGCTGACATTTCAGTAGAATAGAAGGAGAAACATCCACATGCACTCATAAAACTGCTTTGTTCAGTCTGTCTCCTGAAGGTTTTTACAAATGAGCTCAGGTTCTGCACTCTAAGAACAGATTTAGGACTCCATATACATGTTAAAAACATTACGCCATGAACAAATTCCCTGCCTCTTTTGCAAATCAATCCCTGCACCATTCACCGGGCAGCCCTCCAGGACAACACAAGCTCCAGTTCCTGCTACACTGTACGACAATGTCAGAAACCCAGTGCAGGGAGACTCTAATGAAAGTTACTGGACATTCCTTTTCCTCAACAACACAACAATGCTACTGTGAGATAGAGTTGGCCGACCTCTTCCTGCATGCTGGCTCTGGATGACGGAGGCTACAGGAACCAGCAACGCGGTAATGAATGACTGGTCTCTTCTCCTCTTGTCAGAAAAACAGGCTTCAGCTGAGAGAAGAGGCTGGTAGAGACAGGACGGTGACGATCTTCTTTCTATTTGTATTAAGCGGACTACCCACCAGGACAGCTAGTCTTACAGTGGCTGCTCGAGTAAGCTTGGTATTATGAAAGCCAGTAAAACAGCAGAGGGGTGGGTGGGGTGGTTTCTAAAGCAATGGGCGGGAAGCAACTGGCCTGAGGGCTGAGCCTCACACGAATGAAACCTGCTTTTGGTGAACAGTCAGTGCAAATGCTGTTTTGCCACAATACACTCCCAGTTAGCAACTTCCCAGCTTGCTCAACAAAGCTTAATGCACTCACATAGCAGTCCTCCAATGAATCACTTTTGTTCTAACACAAAAAAGAGGAGGTATCAATTTAACTTCACATACATGTTAATAAATATTGCTGCAGGTGTACCATTCCCACAGGTTTCAGTTATTTAATAAACCTTGTTCATGTCAGTTTGATTTAGGAAAAAAAAAAAACAGCCAAAAATGTTCTTGAATGACACAATACAGATCAATCTCATCAAAACTGAACACTTCAACATCTGAATATACAATTAAAAGCTTGTAGGAGCTTATTGCACATTTTTCAGTAGTTGACACAATGCTGATAAAATATCTACGAAATGCTTTGTTCAAACCACAACAGTGACAGAGTACAAAAGTAGCCTTTTCAACCGGGTCTCGTCAACTCTGTTCATATTAGCTGGTTTACCCCTCACCTGTGGAGTGTGTCTGTTTTAAAAGTGGCATTACAGCTTTGCATGACCCATCTCCAAGGTACAGCTTACGCAGCATGATGTGAAGTTAAGCATCTCTAATAAAGATGGGAAAATTGAATAATTCCACTCTGTTTTGGGCCTGTGATGTCACAGTACTCATGGTGTTATGTTCTTTTGGTTCATAATATCTTTAAATATGCAAATAATGGCAATCAAGTATAGAAAATGATGTTTTTTTTTAAATAATACTTCTCCTTTCATTAATGGAGGATTAACTGTTGTATTTCAAGAGTTGAGTGTACACAAGCA
Source organism: Arrhamphus sclerolepis (assembly GCA_037176975.1). NCBI lineage: Eukaryota > Metazoa > Chordata > Actinopteri > Beloniformes > Hemiramphidae > Arrhamphus > Arrhamphus sclerolepis. The sequence continues at coordinate 8,689,841 of JBAMYA010000023.1, read as the reverse complement.
GTCCGAAGTGATTCTTAAAAGATTTAAGCTTTGACCACGAATGACCCAATTATTATCCTAATAGTTTCTGACTCATTAGATCTGGCCACATCAAGCATGTAAGGACCTGCATACCACCATCTGCATGTGACAAGAGGGAGAATGCCTCTAAAACTTTTTCTCACCTATTCAATCAGGCAGACACATGAAAACAGAGCAGCATCTTAAATGAATGACTTCTGCTAAAACCCTCCACCAAAATCTCAACACATAATCTTGATCAAATCCGCATCCAAGTCTCCAAGCTGAAAAGAGGGATAAAAGGAAACAAATACCCAAAAGCCAAGGAGACTACTTAAAATACAGCCAGGATTATTACCCCCGCCCTCCCCCTCACGTCATCTTAAAGCAAGTTGAGCATGAGCATCCAAAATGATCACCAACCTCAAACAGACCAGTAGCTGGACTAAAACCATGAGCTCATCCATCAAGAGACAGGCTGAACAACATCAGATCATAAAAGCAAATATTACAGTCGCACAAATCCAGCTTTCTCAGTCACCTCTTTATTTTGCTGCCCCCTTTACGTAAACCACCTGCGACGAGCAGCTGAGACTGGGCCAACTGCTGTCAAAACACTGTTCCAGACTGACGCCGCTTTAAAATAATAAAACATACTCACTCTGTTGTAGAAATGCAGACTGTCCGGCTGAATAACATGCAGTCCCGTTACGTTCTCACGTTGCATTTCTAAATTTAGAGCTGGATGTGTTCAGACGACGCCGTCAGTCACACTGCGCTGACATGATCGACGCACTCAACCGATCCCGATTTACAAACGTTCGTTTAACGCATCTCTATCATCTTTTTTTTTTTTTTTTTTAAACCAAATCTATCCGCATACCATACATTTAGTGATAAATAATATGGCAGATAAGCAAAAAAGATGATATCCAACTAAATAAGGCCCACGCTTTGCACCCGCTGTCAAAACAGTTGTTGGTAAAGGAGAGCAGCAAGGACAAAATAAATCCAAATAAAACGCAAACGCACATTCACAGCAACGAAATGTAGCTACAGCATGGTGTTAATAGCATCGGCTTGTCAACTTGCCCGCGTGGTTTGAATCCATGTATGTTGTTATTCTTTAAAAACGTAGTCCAAAGCAACCAGATCCGCGCATTTCTGTCACGTTAAGACGCGTAAACTTCTGCCGGCGCAACGGACCCTCAAAGGCTTCTGCGGACCTGCAGATCCTGCGGGTTTATTTCCCAGTAGACAGATTTTGTTTGTTTGTTCTTTTAAAAAAAAAGTTTGCAGGCAGCTTGTGACTGTAACTGCTACTGCACAACAAGCAGATTTCCAAAATGGCTTCCCGGTCCTAACAAAGCCAGAAGGATCGCTCCCGAGCTGATCCTCCCACTCTCAGGCTCTCTATTGTCGGTCAGCGCGCACACTTTAAATCTATTGGAGGAAAGCAGCGCTGCAGCGAGTCTGTTGCTGCTGACAGGACTCACTCTTTTCACAGCTGAAGCTTTGAGGACACCATCACATCTGCATCTACCACTACAACTGTCTGACAGGGATTCATAACGGCCATGATTGTAACACCCTAAAAAAAACACACATTTGCTTCAACTAATTCTTAGACTACAGTCAAAAGAAAGGCTGTGTATGAATGTATTAACGCGGGTAAGTGCATATGGGCATGGGAGTGTGTGTGTATATGTGTATATCAATGTGTATCTTCAGGCACATGTGCAGATGCATGCGTATGTATGAGCGACTAAGCTTACATATAGATGAATATATGTGTGTATGTCCATCTCAAGTAATACATGTGCTTTCAGAAGTCCACT